>JACSYO010001810.1:4987500-5497500 GCA_016806645.1 Ophiodon elongatus
CTAGTTAGTGTCCTAGAAACAACTATCATTTAGTATTAATTATAGGGGGAACAGGAATTTCCTTCTAGGATTTGCTCCATTCAAACCCAAGTAAATATATATTGACAAATGTTGACAAATCTTTTAATCAGTGTCTAATAAAATATAATTAGTTCCAAATGACAACTTCTTAGGAAATAATTAAGAAATAATTAAGAAATTACACAGGTACAGAATTCCCCAAACTTCCTATTTTAACTCATCTGTCTCCTTCAAAGTTTTAACAGTGCAGTACAGATGGAAGATAACATACTTTAACATACTCAGTGTAGTAGATCTGTAATATATTATTCTTGTAGTTCCTTGGCCTACCCCCTTTGGAAGTGATCTGAGCTCCACCAGCAGTCATGAATTCAATGTTGCCCATCTGGAGGACAGCCGACAGCAACTTGAACACGTCTCTGATCTCCTCCTCAGTGAACTCCATCACATTCAGGGCCTCCTGCAACACAACACAGACAAAGTTAGACAACATTCCACTAGAAACACACTCACCCCATTCAATATGTGACATCAGTTGAATCTTTTTTTAAAACACTTATATGAACATAATACATAATGTGCCTCCAAAGCCAAAGAGTCTGCCTTATAGGGCGTTATCGGACTCATGATAAAGGCGTATGGCGCCCTCTAGTGTTCAAACAAACTACTGACACTAACCAGATTTTCCTCTCATCTTGCCCTTACCATCACACTGTTAAAGAGTTGCTTGTCATTCAGACTGCCGTCCTTAATACAGCCTGACTGGCTGAGGTAGTGATACGACTCAGGACCCTCTGACAGGAGGTACAAGTCTGCAACACACAGAAACAACATGTGGATTTGTTTTTATCATATTGTTTATGTAACTGATAGATTGTCCATACAAAACTTCAGATGGAATGTCTATTGTTACATTACGATAACATTATTTTGCATTTCCTTAAGAGATTTCCATTTCCTCAAAACGGTGTATTCTTTTACACAAACCTCTGTGGTCTTTGTCTGCTCCTGCTAACAGAGCGTAGAAGATGTGGTAGTTTCTCTCTCCAGGATTCTGTCGAACAACGCGGTTCTTGGAGAGAGAAGATGGTGAGAAGAAAATATTAAAAGTTTTTCATGCGAGAATAGATTCTGATGATGACTGACTGATTAAGTCAAAAATTCAACTTGCTGATCCCAGTCGCTGCTACTGAATGTTTCAACACAAACTTACCTTTTCCAGCAAATCTGATGATTGAAAGTCAAGGAGAACAATGACAATGTACAATACATCCTCTGAAACAGACACCATGGACGTGTGATTTCTTTAGAGTATATCTAGAGTGAACCGTTGAAGGATACAGTCAATGATGCAGCCTCCCTGAATGTTTCCGTTCTGGGAAAAGTGAAGCTGGATAAACTTCCCAAAGCGACTGGAGTTATTGTTGTATACGGTCTTAGCATTCCCAAAGGCTTCCATGATGGGACTGCAGAGAGAGGAAATGCAAATAAAATAATCTATTAAGAAAGCCTTCTTTTTACATATCACATGTTTGTCCATCACTGTGTGTTTGGATCCAGATGTTGATCCGCGAGCCACGGAGTTTGTGCAGCCTGGTCACATTATGTTCTAGTATGTTATGAATTTGGACCTCTTTACTGCATTAGTGATGAAAAGGTTTCTGACATATGAATAGAATTCAATAAATTGATCCTTATTGTGAGAGCCACTAACCAAATAAACACTTTTTGTTCATTCTCTAAATTCAGCGGTTCTGATGTGGAATGTGATGGTTAATCATTGCAAACAAATATATCATAATATGGACGACATCAAAGAATAACACTACTCATTAAACAAACGCTTAAACATGTCAGCATATGCAAATAATGCAAGAAAATAACAAAGTAAACATGGTTATTGCTCTTACACTTGTGTCACATAAAGATAGGAGGTGTTGACCCTTGAATTCAAACAGTACCTGCTCTGGACGAGCGCCTGCTCCACCCTGGTGCTCCTCTCTGACAGAGGAGTGGCGGCTGAGTTTTGACTCATCACTGAGAGAAACTTCAGCAGCAGCTTGGTGCTCTCCGTCTTCCCCGCTCCACTCTCCCCACTGACGATACAAAGACAAAGAAGGATCTATCCAACCCGTTTAAACTTCTGATGTCCAACGAGGAGTTTCAAAAATGGCTAGGTTCAGTTTTTCAGAGCCAGAACTGTCTAGCATGGATTAGTTTTTAATACTTTTGTAATAATTGGATTAAATGTGGATCATCACCTGATGAGAACACACTGGCTGTCGTGTCTCTTCCAGAGACAGCGGTAACACTCATTGGCCACGGCAAAGATATGAGGAGGCAGCTCCCCCATCTGGTGTTTGCTGTACAGATCGACTGCAGTGCCTTCATACAGGCCCGCGATCCGCTTATAGGGATTTACTGCAGCCAGGATCGAGCCGATGTTGGTCTGAGGGAAATGATAAAGCAGGCAGACGTTCGAGGGAGAAAACGGAAATGAGAGAGGAAGACACAGATTATCAGTGAAAGATGACAGAATACACACATGGTATGAAAGATACCAAAAATGTTTGGTATTTTACACTAGAAGTTGCAACTTTTACATCTTGTACAAACATTGCACTTCCACATGAGATTTACAGTATAATTACGTTGCACTACCAGTTCTGCAGATTCACCCAGTTTCCTGAAACACAGTACCTGTAGCCTGTAATAATCTTAAACTACTGCATTTGGCCTAGTTTGCACTGAGGCTGGGGGTATTTAAGAATCCATTGCTTCGCTCGGGTAATCGCTTTGGGGAGTGCTCAACAAAAGTGTGTTTGTGGGTCATGTATCCACAATGATATCGTTCTGCGATGCCATGCAGACAGACCAGCACAAACCCTCCGAGATCAGATTAGGAGATAGGATTTCGAAAAACATAGTTACCATGTGACTGTGTGCAATGATTATTTTAATAAAGCACGGGTAGTGTTTCAAGAGGACTTCAGTACCCTGCTGTGAGAATAATCCTGGGAGTGAAACGGGGTCAAACAATACATCTGAAATCTTAATACTCTTCGGTGCATTCCAGGAGTTTTCTGCATTTTGTTAGATGTTATTTAGTATTGTTATCTTTGGTCTGCCTTGCTTGCTTCTGTTAAAGTTAGTTTGTGGTTATTTCCAACCACACTCTCTGACAAACCCCCAAAAACTGTGTGTAAGCTTGTTTTACCACGTTGTCGTTACGTTGCATTTGCTTAACATAAAAAAAAAAAAATCCCACTAAAAACTGACATTTCCGGTTGATGTTTTTGATGGTTTGAGATCTCTTACACTTTGAAGTCTCTATCTAGCTGCGCTGAACATCTAAAGAAACGTTCCCAGAAATATGAAAAATACACCCCTGACCAGGACAATAGACCCGCAGCTTCCAGGTACATCATGGTGGTACACGGGAAATGCGCTCACAGACGAAGACAGTATGGTGCCTTACATAGATGTTGTCTTTCTGGTAGCGCAGGAAGAGGTTGTGCATAATGGCAGCTTCATGCAGCTCTGCCAGTGTGGACATGTCCTCAACTCCATGGATGCTGCTGGGGTGCATCGGGTACACCGTCTCCCTGTTCAGCTCCGCCGTCTGTAGGTTGGTCACCTGGAACAACACACACGTCCAAAAAGTTTCACAACCACAAAAGAAACTAGTTTCTAAAATCTAGTCTATAAAAATGTCTGAAAACAGTGAAAAGACCAAAACAACTTCCCAGGAACCAAAACACCCAACAATTCAGTTTTCAGTGATTTAATGTTTTTATTTGGTAAATTAATCTACGGTTTATCGATTTAGGCTTTCCACCAAGAAACCCTTTAGCCGTGGTGATATGCCGACCAGACCCTGGCGCATATCATTAGTTGATCGATGTATTTAGTAGATGACGCCCTAAACAGCAGCCACACTCATGAAATATATAACCTTTGCAGTGCGATATGGTGCCTGCCAGCCGTGCAATTATCAAAATTGTAGCCGGATGACAGAAAAACATATGATTTCAATACGACACCACTGTCAAGGTGAACTGCACAGTATATATCTTAAATACTAAAAAGGCAATGAAGCAATGCTCACTTTCAGTAACTCCGGTCACAGCGGACAAGTTCTACTGTACAGGCACCACAGCCTCGGGGTTTGAACAGCACTTATGCAGAAGAAGACGTTTGCACAGATATAAATCTCTCTTCTACTCTTCTACTGTGACCGTGGTGCTGCGCGCATGAATGACAGCAGATTCCAGCGATACAGAAATAACTGGGGTCCAAATGACAGATTGAGTCCCTGATGTGTGCCTGTCTGTGCGCGCTGCCAGCATACCTGACAGCTAGAGAACCCCCCGTCTAACTCATGCCCGGACTTCTCTCCTTGATTAGTTTTATACAACAATCCCTCACCATGTCGCATTCCAGCAAAAAAGGCCGATAAGATGCAACAGTAGAGTAAATGTGATGATTGGAGATGTCCTTGACTGGACATTAAAGAACCAATTTTTGGAGTTGTGACTTGAAATTAATGAAATGGGAGCTAGTGAGAAAGACAAAGGAAGGAATAAGCCTCATAAACCAACAGAGCTCTACATAGAGCCTCGCAGACTTTCTGGCTATCAGAACTCGACTGGAAAAGACACGAGATAAGAGAACAGACAGACTACAACTGTGATGGTCACTTGATGGGAAGCGCTGTTTAGATCAATACTGATGGACAAAGAGCTGGGGGTTGTGGTGTCCCAGTGCATTACTTCTGGCTCTTTGTGTCCCATTTGGGAGCAGACACTGGTTTTCACAGAACTGCTGAGTCAGCACAGTGGGGCCGCTGGGAAAAAGCTTTGAATTTTGAATTGAAAGTTTGAATTTTAATAACTGTAGTCGTGATTAATTGCATTGATATGTACGTGCGGATTCCATCTTTTGTGAATCTGTATAAAAGTCGGGAAAAGGCCTTCCACGTATGCGAGATGATGGCCATTAGAGAATGGGTGTGCGCTGGCACGATAGCACAATAACAATGCAGTCATCAGTGGGTTGCTACATTTTTATGTGGTATTAAGGTTTGTGAAAGGGGGAAGAGGACCCTTTGGGAGAAAAGCAGCACGTGTAGTGATGTCATCCACCGAGCAGAAGGTTGCAGATTTACAGCCAGATGTCCATAAACATTCAGCCTTAACCCCACCCTCTCCTCTCGGATAAATTGGCCCTGATTCACCAGGAAGGGCTGAACTGACTGATAAATCAAACAGGCCTCTCATTTGTTTTACATCCTTAACCAGTATTATCATTTTACATTCAATCACATCACTCCCTTAATGGGATTGATGTCAGCATCAACACCTGGGCGCAGAAGGATTACTGACTAAAGTGTCGTCATACAAATCCATATTCATTCTATTTCAGAGTTCTAAAAATAATCTGCACATTATTTGACAAACGCATTACATTATTTTTTTTTTTTAATGGATAGAATATCGATTGAAAGCATATAAAGGATGATGCTTGATCTTTAAAGGTATAATATGTAATAAAACAAATGACCAAACCTATGTTGTATGTTTTGTTACATTACAAAACTAACTTTATCCCAAATGTCCCAAGTTGCCAGGCGACCTATCCCCTTTGCTCGTGTGTCAACATTGTGGTTGTCTGCCAGAAGCTGTCTTGTCTTTTTATCCACTGTTAAGCCACATTATTACCAAACACTTTTTAGACCTTGGTCGTTTAGAACTATAGACTGTATTTTAATTTGAGGAAGGATGTTAGTCATCGGACATCTGGAACTTCAGTTATGAGAGAAGCAAGCAGGGCAGAGGTTAGTGACACATCGGCTCACAGCACCTCTGGGACGTCCTGTGTCGGAGGGACACAGATTTTTAGAGTGAAACCGCTTTATTCAGTGTCTTTACCGGTTTTAATCACCCGATCCGTTTTTCTTAGAGAGGACGAGAACTGTGCGGATCGGCTCGGTAAAAACCTCCTGAACGATGAAGGAACTCTAACCAGGAGAAGCTGACTGCAATGACGACAACGGTTGTGAAGACAACAACTCCCATGATCACACTTCACAATGTCAACAAACTTACATCTTGGGCGTTTAAGTGCGTCACTTTGCTGTAAGTGTCCCTTGCTGTATAATGGTAAGTATAAAATATAAAAGTAGCACAAGTATAGAAGAACAAAGTGTCCCCTAAGTGTCCTGAACAGACAAATTGTTAGTTTTATTGCTAATGAATTCAAGGTTTAATTTGCAAAAGGAAGAATGTGTTAGTTCTTCATTCAAAAAGGTACAGCGTGTCGCTTTTAAAGATAAACAAAAAGCACTGGCAGCTGTTTTGTAGCTTCGTTGGACAGGTTGTTGCAGTACATTTGATGATAATACACCATTTATCATAGTTTCTTTCATAAATAGTATATAAGCAACATGAATTTGATTCTTCATCCTTTCATTTATTTGAAAATATTAGCGAGTTCAACTTTCTGTTGACACTGACGGAGAGACTGAAACAAACCAGAGACACCGGGGACACATGTTGTGCCCGTGTTATCATTCTGCACCGGTTCAAAGTGACATCGAGGGGGCTGGGGAGAAAAGGATATTACAAGATAACAAAACAACGAGGTGAGGCCACAGGTCCATGTGACACTCTCGATTGCAGTGAGGACCTCAAGTTTCTCAAAGGGTGAAAACAAATACGGCTGCAGTAAAAATACACAACGCATGAGAGAGGAATCGTCTCTTCACATCTTTATGTGCATGCGTGTGCCGATACTCTGCAGTATGTCTTGTTTCTGTCGCTGCCTCTGCATCATATGATGTGACCTTTGTTTTGTTTTTTTATCTGCTCCGGATAATTTACAGTTCGGATTTCACGGAGTGAGCCTCGGGGGACTTTTTCATGCCTGAAACATCAGAGATGCTCAGAGAAAACTGAGCTGGAGTTTCCAGCTTCAAAAGAGGTTTCACATTCCTCCGCTTTTTGCCCCACTGCTTTTTATCGTTTGGTTTCGTTGTTGGTCTCATTCCTGTGAGATAAGTCAGCTTTTTGTCCTCACAGACTATCCATTTATGTCTTCGCAAATTTGTTTCCAAATGATTTACAACACTACCACAGTACATGCGGCTAAAAGGAAACGAAGATGGAATATGAGAGCAGATGAGGTCTAGACGCAGACTAATACTCGTTACTATTTCCATTTCAATCCTTAGGAGGGACAATAATGTTCCGTTAGTGTCCATTAAAACAATTAGACACACTGGAACATTTTTCAACAAAAGCCCGACTAACCCAACAGTAACACTGAGTGTCTACTGCTCACAAGCACACAAAGCAGATATACTTTATTTTTTAGCACAAATTGGCTCGAATTAAAGTGGTTGTTTCAGTCAGTGCACGTCAGACAATTATCACAATATTTCACGTGGGGATGCCGCCTCATCAGTGTTAATGATCTGACTGGTGTAACGATGGGCGGAGATGATTTCATGACACTTATAACAACATGTGACTCGTGATTGATTAGTGAAAATGTTCACTGTAAGAATCAATCCTCTCCAAATGGAGCCTGGTGTTGACACGGGTACACCGCGCCGCTGGTCACAAGGCTGGACACAAAGCAGACAAATTAACAACACCTCACTGGAACCTTTCATGTTATAAAATTCACAACTTTTTTTTGAGTCTTGGATTTTGTGATGAAGGATTTTTTATTTTTTTATGAAGCTTGGAGAAACAGTTGTTTCTGCTGATATTTACTTTACTTTTTACTTTATTTAATTCGTCTTTCCTTGTGTAAGAAAACAAAAACCAACAGTCTTTTTCACAGCCGTCCGGTCCGCTTCCAAAAAAAAAGTATACTCAACACAGCATTTAAATAAATAAATAGATTTATCTTATCCATCCTTTATCAATCACTAGACAAATAATTATGATAAATATAAAGAAATGAGTGAAATTAAATATTTCCAGCACTATTAGTATTAAAGTTGATCTGAAAAATAAATAGCAAATAAGAAATAATCAGCAATTATTCTGATAATTTATCGGCAACATGAAACCAGCTTCTCAGTTGTGAGGATTCATCACTCTTATTTTTAGATTCCGAAATGTTGATTGTAGTTGGAGCAGTTTTCCTGATGACAAAACAATAGCAACAATATACGTTTTAAACTTTCCTGCAGATGTAACGCTCTTCCCTTTTGTTCCCTCCTCAATGAAACCACACCCTGCTGCTGCTGCTTTGTTCGCCCAGCGCTGCTGAATATTCACATGTGGGCGGCGTCAGGCTCTGTCGCTCTGTGGCCTTTTACTGGCAGATATATTCAAGCCTTTAGAAATGACACATGGGCAGATACAGAATTACAGGCTTGTGAACACAAACACTGTCTTGTTTATCTTTTTTCCTTTTTTTCTTCTTTTTTTTTTTTTTTTACTCAGACTCTCTCTCTGTCTTACAGTGAATCCATCTGCTGAAGGGAGATCCCACCCAGACCCCCAAGACATGGGGGGAGGTAGGAGTTAGGCTTATTAATGGGGAAAACCGTAAAAACAAGTAACAGAGAGTTTTACATTACATCCCGCTCAAAATTCGACAATATCAGAAAACATGGCATACAGCGAGCTCCAAACCTAAAAATAGTTGCTTAGCACACACACAGATGCTCACAATAACGTCTGAGTGTGCACGTTGTTTCTCATGAATACACATCACTTGCATAAAGACTCGCATAATGGCTCCATTGACCAATAATCCTGAAAAAAAAACTAAGGGGCCATCAAAGACCTATTTTAAACCTCAGAGACTGTATGGCTGCAGGCCGTGGACAACTTCAGACATCACAGTAAGAGACACATTTTGAAAAGCAAGGCGTCGACCCAAAGAGTAATGTTTATTGTGTAAATATTATTTTGCGCACACGATGACAAGAACATGAGATCCAAAACCAAGGAGAGGGGCTTTTTTATCTGGGGTTTCCTTCTTTAGCAAAATTACTGAATTAATTAATGTATTAAGGGCTGCAAATAACACTTAATTTCATTATCGATTAATCTGTTTTTTACTTTCTCAAGTTACCGATTAAAATAAAAAATAAAACCATTCCCATCCAATTCTGCCATCATCAAATTGCTTGTTTTGTCTGACAAACAGTCAGAAACCTAAAGACTTTCAGTTTAATATCTAATAAGACTTCAGTTTAATATCTAATAAGACACAATTTAGAAACTGTAACTGGAGGAAATTCATGGAATTTTTTATTGAAAATTTAAAAATACTTCAATTAATTGACTAATTTCTGCTTTGCATTTATTACAAATCAATGTCTGGCCATAATTTGGCTGCTTTTTTTTTTTACAACAAAAATAAAATTTGAGCTTTAGCAATAATATGTACTGTATGTGTCAAATGATTGAATGGTATTTGTGGCTCGTAGACAGACAATCAGTCTCAATTTTATCGTTCAGGTAGGAAAAGATGACATCACCAGCAGCTATTTAGTTCAGGTGACAGAGCCTCGTCTTGCTTTTCTTTACATGTGGGCCCCTCTGGGGATAACTCACACACTGATAATCCAGCTGGTGCCATCTGGTCAAGACACACACACACACACACACACACACACACACACACACACACACACACACACACACACACACACACAGACAGATGCAAACACACACAAAGCCACACGACATTTATCTCAGCTTGAGTGTGTCTGCTGTATAATACTGGTCCACTCAGGTCTGTGGTGTACCGGGGATGAGACAGTGATGAATGCTGATATGATGGTTAATGTGACAGCAGCCAGGTCAGCCTGTAAGAGCCGATGCAGTGTGGGCAAAGACACACCATTGAGTCTGCAAGATGAGCACTCAGACAGGGAGCTGCACCTTAGTGTGAGCACTGAAGCCATGGATAATGGTATAGCCCCCCCCCACCCACCCACCCACCCCACCCACCCGAGGTAAAATGCTGCCAGGATACATTTACCAAACCACCTCTGACACTGCACACAGGAGTAAAGACACCGGGACAAAGACAAAGACAGACAACACACACACATAACACCCTTAACCTACTGGAGGAGCTTGGTTAAATAGAAGGGATTATTTGGGTGTTTTGAAGTGGGGTCGTATGAGGTCCATAGGCACGTCCTCAGTTTTGGTGAAGCAGACAGGAGTACCAACATGCACACAACAATGTAATGCTGAGGACCCGGGCAGCTGAAATGTATTTTAGTCACCTAAAAGAAAGGCCGACCTAAAACAATCAATATCAGTTTAAGTGCGTGCTAAATTTCATTGAACTGAACTGAAAGTGGAACATATTTATACTGTTTTAGTCAACGGAGTCTGTTGGCTTTAAAGAGAGAATGTAAACGTTTTATGTTCAGATCACTTCCTCGTCATGAAGGGCTGCCAGGTAAAACTGTGAAAATATGCTGAATAAAGCATACATTTAAATAGATATTGATTTTTTTGAATGAGCCTTTCTTTTAGGTGGCTAAAATACGTTTGGCTGCTTCCCCCGTCCACAGCAGTTTATTGCTTTGTGCCCGAGCTGGTACTCCTGTCTATGTCTCCACACTGGGGGCGTGCAGACTGTCGTCTCCAGTAAGTAATACACTGGCTATGGATAATTACCTCATACAACCCCACTTTAAAACATTCAAACTATCCCTTTAAATTGAGATTACCACATAATCAGGAAATGCAAACCTCAGCAGATACGTCATTCAGAAACAAGGGATCATATGAGGTCAGCTGTTTGATCCTGAAGGTGGAGACAGTCTGTTTTTCAGTCTCACATTCCTGTCATTCTGGCTGCAGAGTCTTAGACCATATGCCTGGCCTGATGAACCAACACATCCTGGGCTTGCATGTGAGGATCATACGAGATAGTACAGCTTCAGTTCAGCTACACTCAGTCAAATAAAATGTGACGTCACATCAACCAAATGTTGATTTTTCTAATCCTACTGCGGGTATTGAAGGCAGCACCCAGTGGCATTATCCGGTCTTATTAAGGCCGATTCATTTCTCAACCTTTAACCTGGTGCTGTGAATCCTTTCGAGCTTTGATAGATGGTGTTTCCATTGGTCGGAGTTATCCCCCGTTGACTTCTCACTCTAAAAGAATCCCCGGTGCTGATTATAGAAACATCAAACACACATACTCAGGATGAGTTCATTATGTTCCCTCTCACGCATCGTTGATAACTCTCTACCTAGAACACACCGTCCACTGAGAGAACCAATATATCAGTGCTTGGCGACCTCTCTTTCGTATGCCACCCTTCTTCATGTGAACGTTCGAGGACTCCAGTGAAGGAATAAAGCAGGGCTCCGGTTTGTGGTTAGGATGATGGCCATCTGGATGTGGAAATGATGTTGTATGTTGAGATCCTGCAGTCCTTGGGCCCTACCCTGTTCCTTCCCGAAGCCCTGACCTGACCAAAGGCCTGTGGCTGGCTTTGGACAGTCAGGAACTAAAGGACGATTATATGCACTGCTTTTAGGGTTTGTTCAGTACAGAGGTATTCCATAAGATAAGAGTGGTGATGGCCGATCATTTTTTACCCAAGACATTTGACTGAGAAACTCTTTTTTAGCCACCTCTCCCTCCCTCTCTCTCCTTCTCTCTCTCCCTCTCTCTCTCCCTCCCTCGCTCTCTCCCCTTCTCTCTCTCTCTCCCTCTCTCCCTCTCTCCCTCTCTCTCTCTCTCCCTCTCTCTCCCTCTCTCTCTCCCTCCCTCGCTCTCTCCCTCTCTCTCTCTCCCCCCCTCTCTCTCTCTCTCTCCCTCTCTCTCTCCCTCCCTCGCTCTCTCCCTCTCTCTCTCTCTCTCTCTAACAGGATTTCCTCCAGACACAAAGACCACCCTGGACTGTGAAACAGATAAGCTTGGGCCAATGACTTGACACAAGGAGCCCATTCCTGTCATTCTTTTTTTATTACAAAAGGTGTTGATTCCAACGCTGAGCCTTTGAGATGAAACACGTGTGCAAACAATTAACCTTCTCACATACACACTGGGCCACTCCTCTCCTAAATTATA
Source organism: Ophiodon elongatus (assembly GCA_016806645.1). NCBI lineage: Eukaryota > Metazoa > Chordata > Actinopteri > Perciformes > Hexagrammidae > Ophiodon > Ophiodon elongatus. The sequence goes on from JACSYO010001810.1 coordinate 4,999,597, forward strand.
CTACAACCATGTAAATTATAAATGAATGCTTCACATGTACATTATATCAGTTAAAGTCTGCATATATTATTAATATGACTTGAAGTGTTGCTTTTATTACTGACTTTAAGGGGTTTCTAAAATCACATGAGAGCAGCCCTTAAACCAATGAAAAATACTTTATGGTGCAGACACACTGAGAATGAGAATTTTCGGATGGTTTGAAGTGATTTATGAAGCATTAAAAGCTTCAGCAACGAAAAAATAACTCTTCTTACCTTCCCATAGTCGGTGGTGAGGACCAAGGACGAATCATCACAAGAGCTGACGGTGGAGGGGAGGAGCTGATCTTTGTGTCTCAGCCAAACACGGGCCCCCTGCAACACAATAGCCAGAAAAACACCGTTAGCGTCGGGACACATCCAGGAGTCCTACTGGAGTCATCGGTTTGAGGAAGAAAGTACCGGACATTTGCATTACCATTGCATTTTAGGAACAAGAAAAAGGCAAAGTTCAACCCAGAAATACACTAAATAAATATTTTTTGCTATTTAATTGTAATGTGAACATGCCAGGTGGGTAACAACTGCTCAGTCAGAGAAGAGACACGAGAGGAATTCTAAGCAGTGATTACATTTTGTAGTTTTATTGCTTCGCTCTCTCCACCATTTTTCTCTTTTTCCCAGCATTGCTCACCACTCTGCCACACAGCAACTCCCTCACCACACTAAACTGGCACAGTTATCCTCTTATTAGACTGTCATTCCCTTTTAGTAGAGAAAAGATGTGTGCCAGGCCTGCATGCAGAGGGTGTGTCAGAGACTGAAACTACACCTCAGTCACACACTCAGTAAAACTGTCAAAAAGGCTTTCATTCTTTGGTTGTGAGGGCTACTTTACTCCATAAAATAGAAGCACATGTACCCAAATGAGCATTTACCACTTGAGCAAAGCAAGCAAAACAAATGTGTTAGGCCCCCCATTCTTTCTTTTTTTTCTTCCTATATTTCAATCAGGCAAAACACCCGGATCAAGTCCTAGTTCCAGATGGAGATTATCACCGGCACTATAGCTGATCTGAGCGGCCTATTCTCCTGTGTTTGTGTATCTATGTGAAGTCACTGGTCTTCCCAGACATGTTTGTTCGCAGCTCAGTAACCAGGAGCAATAACAGGAATCTGAGGCTGGTTGCTCAGACTGACTGTCATTTCCTTACAGTGTTGGGAGATACATTTATAGAACCGGTTGCATTTTAATGACTGTGGTGGATGAGAGTGAACGCCTGCGCGGTCTAAATTGTAAGTCTTTTAGGACGACTAAATCCACACTTGTCACGGTCAGAAACAATAAATGTGGCTTTTGGTTAAACAACATAAATTACTGTAAACCACCTGATGGTAAACCTATTAACTTCAATGGAACATTTTACAATTTTGGAAATGTGCTTATTCGCTTGCTTGGTTAAATGAACAGATCGATTCCACTCACAAGTCTGTTCATTAAATATAAAGCTATAGAGCCAGCATATCATTAGCTTAGCACAGGAGGAAACAGCTAGCCTAGCTGTTCTACTTACCACAAACACAAACAGTCAAAAACAGAATTTGTGGTTATGAAAGTGATCCTCTAACTTATCTTTCTGGGAGAAAGCGTACTTTAAAAACTTTAAGAAGCTTTATTTTTATTTCCTCAGTTTATGTTCTCAAGTATAAATAATGTCACACAAATTGAACATTTTGGTTTTCAGTGTAACATTTATAGGATGTGCACTTTGAAGAAATTCGGACTGTAAGTGACCCTCTCTTGTAAGATGCCAGTGTTTGACAAACTAACCATCATTAATCATCACCACCATTGAAGTGGCCGGGGAAAACACGCAGCAAAATGGAATCGTGTGTCCAACAGAGCATAAAACTGGAGAGATCGATATGCATGGATTCCTCTAGGAAACCTTATACAAGGTCACCACATTCAGACATCAATCCTCATTAACTATTAACAACAGGCTGCCACGTGTGCGCACATACTCTCATACGTGGAACACAAATGGGTTTGCCACCAGGGCCAGAGCAAAGATCGAGATGCTTTTGTTTAATAGGGAAATGCAATCTGCTTGTAACAGTGCTGAATCACAGAGACAAAGAGGAATTTGGTTCAGTAAAGAATTACTCAGAGTCCATTCATTTAACTTGCTCCAGCGCTCAGAGTGATGACTGGTCTCGATTCTTTGCTTTATTTTGTGATTAAGGTTTCCTTTTTTGGACAAAGGGTCACTCAGTCCAACCAGGCAGTCTGCAAACCTACTTCCATCATCAAGTTTTTTTTTTTTTTCCTTTCAGTCGGCTAATGGAGCGCAGCTAAATGTAGCTCTGTCAAACCACGAGGGAGAGTGTTGAGTGGGATAAAGGGGGTCGTGTAAATTAGGAGGAGGCTGAGAGGAGGGGGTGGGGTGGGGGTGGTGGGGAATAGGAAGGGTGCAGGCACCTGATAATGACCCGCCTCCCATTGTCTGGAAAAAGAGGCAGACAAACAGAAACATCAGGGCCCAAATATAACAGAGGTGCTCTCTAACACGTGGCCACACATGAACTCCGTTTTTATTTAATGAGACCACTGGCGACTGCCATACCAGCGGCCGACTGTGTCTGCCTGGTACAAGCCTAGCATGCATTCAGGGAAAAGCTGCTTCACGTGAGTTCGCTGAGGTCCAGTGAGGAGATTTACTCTATAGATTTTAAGAAGATCACTTCTGTTATGTAACTGTAAATCACCGGGACTTGAAAGCAGCAGAATATAGCTGGCACTAGTCATCTTGTAGAGGCTGTTTGTGCTCAAACCTCCAAAAGTGGAGCTGACAACGTAAAGAAACACGCAGGGAGTGGATTATAACAAAGGGTAGATTATATGAGACGTCACACAGGGTAAAGCAGCAGACAAGCCATGACATGGAAAGCAGTGGGATGGCTCATAATGCTGTGTTTTTTCTACACCACATTGTGGTATTGCTTCGTTTTCAGTGACGCAAATATTAAAAGAGAATTTTCCAAGATTTGAATGGTTTTGTGGCTGAGTCAGAGTCGCATAGGTTTTCCATTCACTTGAATAAAGCACAGATACAAGTTTATGGATAAAGTCAGATACACCTCTCCATACAGCTTTCTCATTGCAAACAATTCTGGAATTAAGAGACCCAATAATTCACATAATATCTGGTTAATTAAATGAGTCAACAATATATGGTAAGCCAAAAGTCAGCAACAAGCTGGCCCATAAAGATGCCAATTCCGGCTTGGCTTACTGCACCAGCGTCTGTGGAGAGTGACTTGCTCTCTGGAGAACTGCCCACGAGGCACTATAATCTAAATTGTGCTGAAAAAGCCACATCAGTAGTCGCCTAACAAGCAAAAAGCTGTACTAGTTTTGTGTTGCACATGTATCAGATTCTACCAATCATTTGTAGCTCACATTCCCTTTTTGGTCATTTCCTTTTTTACTCATTTTAACATTTGTTAACATTGTACCACATACAAAATACAGTCTTCTGGCTTAGAGAATCAAAGATGTTCAAAATTAGAAGAAAAACAAATTAAAAAGGGAGAAAGGCAACCAAACTACAAAAATCATCAATAATCTTGAAAGCCAGTCAATCAAGAACAAGTCCAGCACCCAACTGTTCTCTGCTATCTGTTCATTACCCTCTCTGAGAAGTTGCACACTTAATGTATGCAAGAAAATGATCCCGAATGTAACATGCTTTGTCTTTATAGCTCACATATATAAGATTTGAACTCAAGCCATCGCAGAATGAAGAAGCATTCGTTGCTTTGTCTTAGTAAAAGTCATCAGAAACATCATGTTCCCTCAGGAGCCAGCATAACACCATCAGCTGTGGGCAATTGTCATTCACCGTAAAACATTCTATTCCCAAAACATTTGGATATTTATACCCAGGGATTTGTCTGGATGACAGTCAGCCAGTAAAACTGAAGTTGATAGAAGAAGTGGTGCGGTTCTCGAGTGACCCCGGGGCTCACGACAGACAACACCAGACGTGCTTGTCCATTTGTTTGTGTCTTTGTTGGTGAGCGTGTGTGTGTTGGCAAAAGAGTCGGAGCTGAAGGGTATAAAGTAGAGATGAATTGTCTCAGCAACAGATGGTCTCTCACCAGAACTCCTCCCCCTTGTCTCCTCCATCCTCAGGAGCTCCGTCACTAAGTCAGGACAAAGGCAACCACCTCTGACTGAGAGCTCAGAAGTTAACCAGGCGGAAATATCCCAAAACAAAAGCCAGCATGGGCGCAAGAGGGACACGGGTATCAGCTTGTGTTAAGTCCCCTAAACTTGAATCACCTGCTGCAGCACAACTAACCATTCTGACGAAACCAGTGATGAATGTTCCTGTTGCATAAGAATCATTGAAAAGTACAGCGTTAATCTCATAATGAAACAAATCCTTCATTGGATTTAATTATCGAGTTAACCCCCACTCCCATGCCTCTGGTACCCAGATGTTTTTGCTCTATTAAAAAGTAAAGCTGAACTGCCGCGTGAACATTCCCAGCTCAAGCTAATTTAAAATTCTTAATGCTGCATGTCACTGAGCACGTGTAGCACTGCTAAGGCAGAGCCCAGCTGACAACAGTAATCCAACCCACCAAAACAGGCCGCACACCGACGTCCCATCATGCTCTCTGACACAGAAACCACTTGGGCCGAACGATGTGATCCCAGAGTTGGAGGATTGAGTTTCTGCAGCTCGTATAATGACGTCCAGCTCAGAGATTTGCTAATGAACGGGCCTTAAATATTTAAGGGCAGACGCAGTAAAAGGTGCCACGGCTCTTTCGATGCTCTCCGCCGTAGCATGAGCAGAGGCGGTATCGGGTGATCGGATCAGCCAGAATAAAAGAAAGCTAATTAACTCATCCCGACTTGGACACGGTTGAACAGTTAGTTATGATAAGCCAATTTCCTGGATCATAGCGTGGTTTCAAGGGGGCGGTGAGTGAACGCCTGCCCAGCAGACAGCCGTGCAGCAGCTTCAGCTGACTGCTGGCCTGATGCCCGGCTGAGGGACGAGAACATCCAGCTGGATCCTGACCAGCATCTTATTTGTTGTGCTAAGATAAGCGTAACACCGGAACGTATCCACCAGGAACATATGTGTCTCAAAGAAACTCGAGCTGTCGCCGCTTTCACTTGTTTCTCTCGAATGTGCTTCCTTGTGTTGATTCAAGATTACTTGTGTTTGTCTAAGGTCGGAGAAAACTCAAATTTCCCAATGCATCTCATTTAGAAGCAGATGTTGTAAAAACACATCTTGTTTTTAAACATATATAGGACCATCGTCCAGCACGCCATTAACACTTCAATTACCAAGACGTTACAGCATTAACTTAATTAATTAAGAGAGGCATGAGGCCGAGACCCTGTGTGACCTCACTTGGGCAGATGTGCAGTCCAGAACATGGCTGGATGGATAGCCCGCATTTAAAAAGGTCAAACAGCATATTGACACGTGCATGTTTCCTGTGTGTGTGTGTGTGTGTGTGTGTGTGTGTGTGTGTGTGTGTGTGTGTGTGTGTGTGTGTGTGTGTGTGTGTGCAATAACTCTTATTCAAAAGTTTTTCAGAAACTAGGCTTTTAAATTTGGATACAATCAGTATTTGAAAGGAATAATGAAACCCCATGAATGCATGTAGCCAGAAGAATAAACAACAGTAACAATGCAGGAGTTTATCGTTTTGTCCATCAAAGGGGAGAAAAGCCAAATTCAGGGATTGTAACCAAATCTCCTGGATGCCGAGTGAGTGGAATGAGGAGGAAACTGCCAAGTAGCTGGTGAGATTAAAGAAATGGGCTGACTGCAGCTGAGAGGGGAATCTGGGCAAAGATCCCTCTCGGTCTTTGGCCACAAACTTTCCAGTTGGGCAAAAGCAGGATGTTCTACATGTTATGTACATATTTTATATATACTTTTATATTTTTCAACTGTTCTTCTGAGCAGCTCTTCTGGACACAACCAATGGTTAAGTGTCGCTCTCAAGAGCTCATTAGCAGTTATTGAGGAAAACGTCTTACACCGTTTGTTTACACGGATTCAGTCATGCAGCCCTCTGGCAACATGCTAGCTTCTGTAAGCATCGGGCAACTGTCTCATCCCGTTGCATGTAATTACTGACCAGTATGAAGACTAAATCAAGAATAACTAACAGTGATTTAATACAAGTGTGCTTCTGCGCGTCCCTCAAACATGTTCTTGTTTCTTTGTTTTCTTGTTGCCAACGTGACGTCTGCCCGCTGATGCCCAAAAACCAGCATGAGGTGAGGGCAGGGAAGGGCAGGCTGAGTGTGACCGAGGGGAGAAATCACATAATTAAAGGCAACCATCAGCATCTGTGCTGGAAGACGTATGAATTAATGATGGAGGGAGCAGCTGATCAGAAATTAGCTAATGGAGGAGGAGGAGTCCCTTAGGGAACAGGGCTTCCCCCAGACTGTGGTGGAGGTGGGAGTGAGAGAAAAAAAAGGGTGCAGTGCATCAATTGTTCTCGACTCCGAGGAGCTGCCTAAAACCCCCTGCTGAGGAAGCTATAAACAGATTTAAAGCAGGATGGCCCAGAAGCAGTGGCCTCGCCGGTTAACCCACGCTTCATTTGCATATTCATAGACTGTTTTTGTTTAAAGGAGAATGTCTGGGGATGATGAAGTTATGAATGCAACTGTGTCACTGGGTTAATGGAAATTAAACACGCGCAACACTCCAGCAATGTGCTGTCATCGCTGTCTTTTGAACTATTTTCATTAACATACTAAATGGAATCACAGGAGCAAGTAAAGCAAATATGTGCCGGTTTACATGTGTTTGTTTGTGTGTGTCTGCGGGTGTGCGTCTGTTGTGTCTGTCTGGGGGTTTAACCGCACCTCCCCTCTCTCATCGTCTGATGTAGCTAATCTGCCACGTTGCTAATGAGTTTACTGAAGATAATTTGCATAGCAAATCATGTCTTCAGGAGCACATAAAGAAGAGGAGCACCAGACAAACTTCTGTCACAGTGTCCCGTTTCACATTCGTATTCTGCGTGCACATATTTCCCTTCCACCACTGATCTACAGTGATCAAAGTATTAGTGTGATCCTGTGCTCAGGGTTATGACATTTTCTCACAACAGAATGGGACCAAGAGGCAACAAATGATGTGATTACTGCATGTTTGACTGGATTGTGAGCTAAGCTTCAATGACCCAAAGTCTACACAGCCACCTGGCCTTCCTCCTCCTGTCTGTCATCTACATATCTAGCCTCCTCTGTACTCATCTGTTGACTGTTGTGGGGTCACACAGCGGGAATCCCAGAGATATGTCAGGAATGCTGCTGTCAGGACTGTGTGTGTGTTTGACTGCGTGAGTCATCTGGGGGACAGGCCAGTGGGGGATTGGTTGTTGAGGTTGAGAGGAGCCATCGCTAGAGGGCCTGGGTCCTGTTACACTGTCTTTGACCTTCACTCATACCTCACACTGTCCCGGGTTGATCATTATGGCTCATTGAAACGGTCCTGTCTTCCACAGGTTATACATTTTGGACATGTGTTTTATCGCTAACACAAATTATTGATTAATCAAATGACAAAAACTTGATTTCTTGCCTGTCTCAGATCCACAAATATGTGACGTGCTTGCTTTTCTCCGTTTAATGTCATTTTAAATTGAATACCTTGAATAACTGGATGCATTCTGGGCTTTTGTCAACATTTGTCAATTTGTTGACTGGCAGCAACACATTTACACACACAAACAGACATAAAAGACAATTAGTCAGTAGATTAACTGATGAATTAGCAGCTATTTTTAATAATCAATTAAACGATTAAGTTAATGAAAATGCCAAACATATTCAAGCTTCTCAACCGTTAAGATTTGCTTCATTTCCTGTCTTAAAACGTAAACGTAAACTGAATATCTTTGGGTTTTGAACTGTTGGTCGGACAAAACATGCAATTTTAAGAAGTTAAGTCAGAAAATTTGACAGACAATTTAGTTTATTTTTGTCCTTTTATTAACCAAATGATTAATCAATTATTTTATTTTTTTTAAAGGGAGGGAGCATTGGTGGTCCGTATGATGTATTGATTGGACACAGTGGAGATATGTATGAGGTCGTGCAGCATTTTAAAGGTCATGTGCTTTCTTTAGGAATGTGGGGAGTATTTTGGGCCCAAGTGGGAGGAATAAACATATGGAGAGTCTTGAAAACACTGAACATTGCTACACATGTGAGTCTCAGTATCTCAGTGTACCATCCTACAAACAACCTCGGGCCAAACCTCACACACTCATGTCTAATAAAACAAATGGAATGGATGGGAACGCTACCCGGTCATGACTGTGGATTGTGCCATGCTGTGTTGTTTGCCTCTTTCAGCACCAAGGTGCCAGTGAGACTCTTCAGGCCGGGGCAGTAAAGGCTCATGCAGTGTGGGATGTATAGTTAGGCTCGGCGGGGTGTTCCTCCTGCAATTAGTCCCGAAAATACAACCGTAGCTCACGAGGGAGTCAACAATTTTTTTGATTTAAAAAAAATATGTTTTACCTCAGGCTATATTCCCCTGTGGTTGTTGCAATGTGTTTAAACAGGAAAATGTAATATACAGGCAAGTGTGTAGAGACATACTCCATCCCATAATAGGCTGCCTCTGTGCGCAGTAATCATAGGGGGCTAAAAAGGGAAAGTCACCATCTGGCCTGGGAGCAGTAATCACAGGTTGGCTGTTATTAAGCTTCCAGACGAGACCTCTGAACTCAGAGGATTTGAGCTACACACTTATTACCAGCTCACTGTGTCTGTCAGGTAGGGCGGCCAAGGTGGAGGCCAACAGACATTTATTGTGTGAGGTGTAAGCAGTGATAAACAACAACTTTAAAATATACTGCACTCTAATCTGGTAAAAAATAAGAAAAATAATTGTTGTGCGGCAGGATTGATCTGGTTGAGAGTCCAGATTCACCTGATTACGGAAAATCTTATTGCGACATGAAGAAGAGACACACAGCATACTAAACACAGACACAGACAGGTAACACGAGCAGTTCAACAAACGTGACATAACATGTAGATTTTGTTGGCTTTGTATATTTGTATTGCCAGAACCAAGCTAGCTGTTTCACCTTCTATTTGTGCTAAGCTAAGCTAACTGACCCCAATAAAAATAAATTAGCATATTTCCCAAATTGACAAACTAGTCCTTTAATTAGTTCCAACGTGTTTACGACTGGATTAAAATAGCTTCCTCCTCTCAAATGGTTGTTTTTCTTCACTCCCTCGAAGAAATATGCCACTTGCACTCTTCCATGTCGCTGTTGCTTTGACACTGAACAAGGTGAGTATGTCAAACCATGAGCTGTGGCTTAAACAAGTCCCGACGTAACTCTGCATGACTGTACAAAGACTTCTTCATTTCATTCTAAATCCACAGAGATAGCAGACAATAGTTGAGGATGTTCTCTTTCATCACGACCTGAGATGGCAGACAGTTAGCAATTTGCGCAAGTGCTCCAAGTAACCTATGATGATGATTTCTATTTCAGAGGATGACACACCCAGGTCCGCCCTGATATGACTACACACACACGCACACACACACAAACACACACGCACACGGGGGCGGGGGAGGGGCAAGAAGGATGGGTGTTGAAGAGTGGAGAGTAGATTGAACATATAGTGAACATATAGGATGTCAGTAAAGGTCTAAGGCCTAATTCTCTTTCTGGCCAGTTAGATGACGACAAAAGTTGTCACAGCACTTCATAGAGCGACTGTTTGTCCATCATCGTGAGCTCATAGGCAGGAAGACAAGCTCCTGCGCTGCATTATTTGCCATTCGTGAACAAACTGTGGAAAGGTGTTCTTTTCCTTTGATCACAACAAATAGACAGCTTTGTCTGAAAAGCTTGGTTATGTAGCAGATTAAAGCTAAAGTCAACAGCGTGGTGTCAGCAGGAGGTTATCACAGCACCGAGCTCCCGGTGTGACGGTCAGCTCGCTGATAGACAGGGCTCAGGTTACTGATAGAGACACAAGAAATGCAAACACACGGTAGCGAGGGAAAAAAGGCTCGATTCAGACTATTATGAAACAGTTGATTCTCGTTTCAAAGCAGACCGTTGAATGTAGAAAAGTAGTTGTTATGTTAAAATGGAAAATCCAAATTCAACAAATTCCACATTTTCATTATGAACGGTGGTTTCGAAACCTAAACCGCCTCCCCTAATATCACGCATCTGCGTCATTACGAGAACGGATTATCCATGTTATTTTGTGTGAGGTCAGACAATGCCTGTTGGTAATTAGTCCCAGCATTCTTGTGACAGATTAAACCAACTCCAGACTGTACCAAAGCTGCAGGAGTTTTGCTGACACACATAAACTGATGCCTTAATAATACCTCCCTCTGTTTGTTCATAAACAACCAGCGCCGTTCTTTCACCACAACTTCAAGACAGGCTACAACATTGTTTGAAAGCCCCCTCATTAGACGTGACAATGCACACAATAACCACTTCAAGTTTAATTACACGTTAAGACCGAAATAATGCAGGATCCATGAGCTATTTTGGTACCTTTCCTTCCTTCCTTACAATCCTAACTTTACTTCCTGACTTCCTTCTTTACTCCAAGAGCCGTCTGCGTGGTTGGAAGTGGAGAGCAATGATCTCAGATTCTCAGCTCTCTTAAGTGGCAGCTGGAGGAAGTGACAACTGGGTAGAAAAGACCCTGGGTAGAAAAATAGTCCAGCCTCCGGAGCAGGTTGGCCGTTCTCACGTTACCCATTTCAACGCAGAACGCTTACTGAGCATGCTGACCCACGGCTCCAGCTTCAAAGAACCAGACATAAAACAGCACATAGGGCTGTGAGCGATGTTTCAGGATGGGGAGAATGTGTCCGTCTGTGTGTGTGTGTGTGTGTGGGGGGCGGTGGTGATGGTGTGAAACCTAAAGCCCCGTCACCACAGCTCTACAATGCAAGGATGACAGGCTGGCCATGACCGGGAATTTCAGGGTTCAGGGCTGGGAATCTGGGCTTCCCTCTGTCAGAGTATCTTAAAGAGAAAGGTATTTGGTGTGTAGGGAAGGGAAGTAGTTAACGGGTGAGGAAAGGTCCTCATGTGGCTTTACAGTGCGTAACAGCTGATGCTATAAAAGGAACTGATTACCAAGTTTAGAAATTCACATAGCTGGTATTTTACTTCATCAACAGGAGGCTTCGCAAAAGACATAAAGATTCTATTTTCAAACACACGTTAAAAAAAAAAAAAAAAAAGCCACAGATGTGGGAATATTATCACAGGGATTCCTGGCATATGAAAGTCTGTGATGACCAAACCCAGACGCCATGGCAAAAGTTAGAAGGCAGGGACAAGATCTCTAACACATTTCAGGTACTTGTGTGTGTTTAGTGGGTCGTAACCATTCAGAGGACGGATTGGGTGTGGAGTCGAGGCAGCGTCGCTGAGGGTTTTACGGTGTTGTGTCAGCTCCTGGGAGGAAAGGCCGGACAGGATGGGCCTTCAGGATAAACCTCTGAGCCATCACCCTGCCACTCCTCTTTCTCTGCCACTACCTCTATACCCATCACCACCTTCCCCATCGCCAACAGTGGCATGCCAAGGGGAAAGCTGACTCAAGATTCTAGATAAACTGACTTTTGCTAAATGCTGGTCAGCGTTTATTTCAATTAACCTGATTTGCAACAGAATCTCTTCTCAGATCAAGAATTTAAACATGCCGTTATAGGCAAAGACTTAAAAAAAATACGATCATATCATTCATGTGTTGACATGAACATCATGTTCGCTGTCAAAATGAGACTGACTGATTCACTGGATGCACAGTAATGAATCATCCTCAAGATTTATCCTGCTGCACTTGTTTTCACTGAGTCGGGTTTAATCCTCGTCTTACTTCACTTCCAGAGTTCCTCCTTAATTAAATCCACACTGAGGAGTTCAGGAAGCGGATTTCTTTCCTTGACCTATAAGTCATTTAAAAAACCAGGACAGTTCTTTCGTTCATTTTATTGCAGTTTTCATAAAAATGTGAAATAACCACCAGAAATACCTGCTTTGGTGCTTTTTCTACAGTTACTGCCCATTAAAGGTATGAGGTCGAGTTTGACTTGATGTCAGTTGAATTGCCCAGGCAAAAAACATTGATGTAATTTAACTAAAAGACTTTGTCCTTTCCAAATAAATTGAAGACACAATACACAGAAAGGCACTTTGGGTTATATCACAGGATGAAAAGCAATATACTACATAACCACATTAGGAAATAAAACAAACAAATGCATCCTGGATAAAATTCAAATACATGTTTGAGGATATCAGTTATTAGAGAACGAAGGACACGTGCCAAATAACGACAATGCTCTATGACGATCTGATCTGAAATGATAACCTTCCTCTGGAAAGAATATTACTAAAATAAAATGAGATTATGACCCAAAATCCAGTTCACCTCAATCTGTTGGCTACAGAGTTTGGTTTATGCAACAGAATATTGAAAACTATAGTTTGTCTGGGCTTTTTAAGGTTGATGTTTTCATTTCTAGAATGAAGTCACAGAAAGACACTATTTTGTAGGGAAATATCACTCAGTCTAAACACTTTCTTGCCAGAAAAGGACAAGAACTCAGTCATTTCCCCGTCCTTGTACTGTGGAAACAAACAGCATATTAGACTCAGAGTTGGACACCATGATGACATGTTTTGGTAAAACGCTGGGACTAATAACTTGCTTTAATTAAGAACTTAATTGGCAATATCAAAGTATTGAAGCGTATAAAAATGAATCTATAATATATGTGACTTTTACAGGTTTTACATCGCTTTGGTCAAATATCTATATCTCTGTCATGTCAAGATGACCTCAGTTAGCCTTATAATGTCCCTGCATGTCAGTTTTAGAGCAAGGTTTCAGTCTGTGTACAGTTCTAAATATGAGGCAGCACAGTGGGAAACAACATGAAACACTGTACCTACCCTGAGTCACAACACGACTCATCACTGAGGGCCAAGTACTCTTGATGGTAGAGATACAAGGGGTGAGTGGAGGAGACTCACATCTGTCTCTCTCTTTCTGTGAGTGTGTGCGCGTGTGTGTGTGTGTGTGTGTGTGTGTGTGTGTGTGTGTGTGTGTGTGTGTGTGTGTGTGTGTGTGTGTGTGTGTGTGTGTGTGCCATCCTCTGACTCAGAGGAGGGTGACAAAGCAAACCTACAGCCAGTCTCTACACAGCCTGTATATATGTGTGAGTGTGTCGGTGTCTGGGCTGATTTGCATATGACACATCCAACCTACAAGGGCACACACTCAGCTTTTACAGCCAACTTGCAGCAGCAATAGTGTCCTTACATGTAGCTGGTTGAGAGTAATACTGTTCCCCATTACAGCTGCATCCTGTAGACCAGCCCGGTGCTAGTCTGGGATATGTGTATTCCCCTGAGCGAGAAAGCATCACAAAGACCCAAATCATAGCAGATTGAATATCAAAAAGTGGTGCTTTCTGGTGATAAGTTAACTAACACTCTACAGATCGGCTCGAACGGGACCAGCCAGGCTCAGGCACGCGCACAGCGCAAGTAAAAAAAATAAAATAAAAACAAAGACGTCGCGGTCCCAAAATAATTTGCAAGTCACTTTTATAGTAGAGAGCAAACACAAAAACAGTGTTGCCGTATGGAGAAAGTCATTTTAACTTACCTCTGAAAAGAATGTATCCATTTTCCCCGGTGCCCAAACCTCTCGTCCCTTTGTAGTCTGAGTTCAGGGTACCACGGTGGAGGAGGAGAGGAAGCTGTATTCCCAAGTGATTTCCATCCGCGTCGTCAGGATAAAGAAAAGTTCTTCTTCGTCCCTTTCCCCTCGCTCACAAGACTCGAGCCATTTCGCGGTCCTGTACTCGTACACTTGAGAGTTTTCTCCACCGTTTTGACGAGTGTCCCGTGAAGAAGCCCGTGTGTGGTGCCGTGCTGCTGTGTTTCTGCTGTCTAGTCGTTTCAATGAACCCGGCACATTATGCAGAGGGGCGGAGCCTGCTGGGCCTCGGCCCTCCCCTCGGCATACGCCCTTTTTGAGTCCATTCCTACAAAGGCTCTGATGGTTTTAAAGGATGTCCTCGTTTCCCCTGCGTTAGTCAACACACAGACACACACACACACACACACGCACACACGCACACACACACACACACGCACACACACCCACACACCCCCCCCCCTCCACACACACACACACACACCCGCCACCCACACCCGCCACCCACACCCCCCACCCCATTCCACACACACACACATGTTGACACTTTAAGGAATATAAGACAGGAATATGTGTACTAAGGGAGGAATTGTTGCAAATTGCAGGTCAGTTTCTGTTGCATATTGAATTCACTCCCAGTTATCCAAGTATGTGTGTGCTGTAGACTGAGGAGTCATTATTTTGACTTCCTCCTTTGGGAAAAATTAACTTAGAAGGAAGAGGAAGAGGCAGATCAGCGGGAGCCTGTCATCATTGTCAAAGGTGTTTTCCAAGTGATGTGGGCCCCAAGCAGTTTGTTTTTTTTGTTGTTGTTTTTTTGTGTAGAATATAAATATGTTATACAGACATGTTGCGATAAAAGCTGAAAGTTTTGAGACTGGTCCAATAGATGGGACACTGGTTGGGGTATTGTTCTTAAATATGTCTCTACAGCACCCAAGTACGCTATCAAATTGTCAAGTACTGACAGATGGCATTAAATGCTTGGATTTTTACTAATTCATCAAAAATGTCAAACAATAGCCTACCTACCGCTAATCTTTGCTAACACAACATAGTAGTTTTGTACCGATAATACAAATTGACTAGCTAGTGAGAAAACTGGGATTTCATTACGGTGTGGTCATAAATTTAAACTCCAAGAACCAACTATATACAAATAGCTTGATGATGCCCAATTCTACAGCTGTTAGCTTTTAACCACTTTTAGCTCATTCTGTTGGTTTCTTGGCCCACAGATTAATTTTATTTATCTATTTGTTTATTTCTGAAGGACAAGTACAGGAAAACAATAACAGTTGCAGAAGCAGTGTTCAATGAACTATATAACCAAAGCTAATTTCCAAGACCAGTCTCTTGATGGGTATTTATAGTTTAAGTAGTATTACAATTTCCTGCTACAATTTACAATCTTAAAATCAGTGCATATAGTAGTCAAAACCACGTACAGCCATTCATGACAACACATAAACAAAAATTAAAAAAGACAAATGAGACAAACAAAACAGAACGCAAGGTGGCTGAGCACAAAGTGCATTATTTGTGCAAATTAGACAGCTGGACTAGTTTCCAGTTTGCCCCAAGCAGCCAATGTATCGTATATCTGTTATAGCTGGCTCAGGATTTACACATCAACTAGTGGAGAGTGGCCGTGTGTGTTAGCCTCAAAATCTGAGATTAAATAAAAAAAATTATCCAGTGAGAGTATTTGCATTATAGCAAACAGTCGCGTTGGGGCATATAGATAATTGTGCACAAGCTAAACTAAACTGAGCTTTACTATTATTGTACGCTTTCCCCACAGTCACCAGATGGAATCTTAGTGGTTGTCTTTTAAGCTTACAATCAATTCAGGGAGAAAAAAACACAAGCTTTTTAATCTGCACCCTTATGCCAGTAAGATCAGCCACCCACTCATGACCTGGGGATAACAGTGGATAGACCGACACAAATTAATCTATAGGCAATAGTCATGCAAGAGACTGGCAAATTGTGTCGCGTCTGTTATGTAATCAGTGTTGATTATGTGGCAGCTAATAAAAGTGACATGGCAGAGCGCAGTCTCTGAAATTCCTTTGGTAATGTTGGTTAGAGCTCCCAAAGCTCTTAGTGGCTTTTTTTTTGTTGCATTTTATTCTCCCATCTGGATACTATTTTAAAACAGAAATGCATCTTCTTCTCTTCTCCTCTATTAACTAGGTTGGACTTCTTGGGATTTGTGTTTTGGGTGTATGGTAAAATGTGGTGATGTAGTTTTGTGGATGTATTAACAATAGTTAGCAGATCAACATGAGTAATATACGGATGTATATTAGTATATTGTTTTTCCGGTACAAAAAGTTTAATGTAGTGAGTCAGTAATTCCTGATTATAAAGTAAGTAGCAGCTTTAATAAGAACAACACAACCATTGTTTTGTGTTCTTGTAAGGACTTTAAGAGAACAATACTTGAACATGGTCAGGACAAGACCCCTTTCAGTACTGCTACAGTCAAACAGTCTCTGAGCTTTGGCATCGGCAAAGGTATAAGGTTCTGGTCCAGACCAGACAAGTTCTCCTTTCACACTCACTGCAAGTTGTACTTTTGTCTGAATAATTGTATTTTTATATTAAGTAATTTTCTGTCAATACTTGTAAAACAGATAGATATAGGAGCATCATGTAGTTATGTCATAGGACATAGCAGTTGCATTTGCATGATATTTGATACGTAAAAAGTATCATTTCTTTGTAACTATGCTGATTTAAAAAATGGATCATATGCATTTGCAGTCTATTTCATAGAGTTTATAAATGTTTCTGAAAAGGAAATTGTGTGCAGTGCTAGCTACATTTGCTTTTCAAGGGCTTTAAGTTACAGTCATATTTAGTTCTGAACCCCAACAACAGTTTATTACTGAAACATCCACAGTGTGCTTTGAGGAAGTTTTAGGATTTGTGAGTGGTTCTGTATTGAGCAGCATTAGGAGTGCACCTGGATGACCAAATAAACGTTGTGCAGGAGCTGTCCACATCATGTCTCAGGTGATTTGACGTTAATCATAAAATCAGAGATGAACGTCAGCTCTGGTTGAGTCGTCAGACGTACTGAGTAGTCAGGGTGCCATGTTGAGGATAATCAGCATTACACTGACTAAGCATTACTCATTACCCATTTGCCAAAAACCAAACAATAGACAGAAGTGCTCCTTGAGTGAGTGATTAATTTGACCCTGAATGTGAAAATGACTAGATTTCGAGCAAGGCTTTCTTTCAGTCTACCTGAGAGGACAAAGAGAGCAAGAACAAAACATCCATTTGGTCATCAAGATCCCCAGAGGGACCGGGGGAAGGGACGGGGATCATAAGAACTGCTGTTCTTGATTCCTGCTCTGGTCTCAACCAGTCAACATTTGCTGGTTTGGTCCTTTGAGGAGAACAACCGTTCAGGTGGACAATGTTCAATATTAAAAAACACTTATGGACCATCGCAGCGGGACAATGGTTCCCCATGTTAAAGAGGGAAACAACCTAATTTTGCTCACATAAGACCAAGCACAACAGCAATATTTCAGAGCCAATAACACTAAATTACATTTGTCTTCCTATCTGCAGCCTTTTAACACATTGCTCTCAGTGTCCGGGAGGTATTTTGAAAAGTGCATGTGACTAAGTTTATTTTTGCATTACGTTTGGAAAAACAAATCTGTGACCCTATATACCCTTACTGAAGGGGACACCAGGCATACTAAAGACTGACAAAATGATCAGCTGAGTTTCAGGTCTGCAGGGTTGATACTGAACATTTGAGTTCAGCGTGAAATTGAAAACCACGAGCAGATGTGCTTCCATAATGCACAACGGTTATCAGATGCGGTTATCAAATGCAACAAGGAGGTCATATTTAAATTATATAAGGGAAAAACAAGACATAGGAAGATGGAGTTGTAAGGCATATTTAACGGTATCAAAATATTTTTAAAAGCTTTCTAATGTTGCAATTTGAAAGCTGTAAAAATTAAGAGGCAGCACTAATAGGGATCTAAATTCCAATCGTTGCCCCCACTTCCTGCTCTTACAGCATGCAGTACATTTGTGTAAAGATCTGTGGCTCCAGAGATGGTCTCTGAGCCCACTTGCAATGGCACCAACAAACAGAGCCAGGTGCTATACGGTATATGTAGATGGTCTACTCCAAACGAGGTACCAAGCCAAGGTAATGTGACCATTTCAGATCAATCGCTCTATTAAATACACGCCTGAATAAGCATGAAAACAGCGCATGAATTGTTAGTAATTGTGTATGTGGAGGGCTAATGGAGTCTGTGATGACCCTCGTGTTAGCAGACAAGACCTCAGGCAAAGTCATTCAGGTCGGGACACTTCAGCCTCATGTCAAACAATTAAGTCTGGCTTCAGCACATGTGACGGAGGTCCCACTGGCTGAGAGAGACTGTTTGATTAGTCGCTACACAGCCAAGAGCTGTCCAGACCATAATAATCACTTAGCTGGAGGAGGTTTGATTATGTAAAAATCAGCCATCCATGTATTATTGCAGGGACCCTGAGTGCCCTCTGGACAACAAGCACACACATTGATCAGTTATATCATTATATCAATGCCTGCTCTTTTGTATGACGTATGCTTCATGCAGAGTCAGTGGCAACATGTCAAATTCAATAAAGTCCAAGTACTGAAAATACAGAATATAAAATATTAAATGTGTGATTTGTGTCAGACCTGCAAATACTGATGTTGTGTTAACTAAAACAATTTTTGAAATCTGGGACATCGACACTAATGACATTTATTTTGCAATATTGGAGTTGTAATCAAAATCTTGAAAACCCATTCCCTGGTACCAAGGCATTATATTCAACACATTTTGTTATATAACCCAAAATCACAAAGATGACACAGAGGGCTTTACAATCTGTGCAGCATACGACACCCTTTTAGCCCTGTATTCTCAATTCAGGTCAGAAAAATTGCACAAAATCACCTTTAAATAGGAAAGAAATTCAAAACCTCAATAGAAACAAAATAACAATATTATGTAAATAAAGTATAGACATATAATATTATGTAAATATTATGTGTAACAAGAGTGTAAAAAGAAGATGTGTGAAGCTGAAGGCTACATATTACACGTTTAGTCAAGCCATGATGAGAGTTTTTATAGAATGATATATTGTTGAATTACATTAATGAAATCGATGTGGTCATTGCTTATTCATCTTTCAGGATGGGGACCGCGGTATCAGGGGAGCAGTGGTTTATTGGACACACCCAGGAAACAAAGCAAACAAAGAAGGAGGGAGGGAGAGGGTCTAACATTGATTGAAATAAATCAAGTTGAGCTAAGATGGATGGCAAGAGAAGACAACGTGAACATTGAGATAAAAATGGAACATCTGACAATATCATTAAACAAAGGCGATTCAATCTTTATTGGATCACTCTCGCTGGCAGCATCACATTAATGTGTAAATATGGTCGATGACAAATCCAGGTGCCACATTTATTAAATTATGTGGCTGATCCTGGAACACCAAAGAGCCAACAGGTCGCCAAGTGAAAGCATTACTCACACCTTTGTCAACAATGTCTGCTGTTTTTATGATGGAGGGCAAAAGACGATGGAACGAAAATATTTCGTAAGTTGTAACGATTCAGTGGATTCAATTATAAGTGTTTTTGTTTCAATAAAATGTTGTTGTTTTCCCCTGTGTTTTTTTTCCAGGTGCATTTAACAGAAAATAAATCCCAGTTATTATTTCAAGCAAAACATCTAAATCTAATCTACAAAATCTAAACAAACTCTTATTTTGCAAAAGAAAAATGTTAAAGACTAAAAGTAAAAAAGTAAATGATCAAATGTTTTATTTGGCACCATTTCATCTGAAACCAAGGTGAAAGCTGGTGTATTATGTATATATAGCTATATTCTTTTTAAAATTCTATACTGCATACATATTTTTAATCAACAAATACAACTCTGCAATACATGTATTGATTTTTTTAATTTAAGGGAACAAGAAAGCAAACACACATACATTTATTTATTTTCTAAATAAAAGAAAAATCAATTAACCATGCTAACAGCTCTGTGAGGCTCTGTCAATACAGAATTTCATGGCAATCCTTTTGATAGATGTGTCGGAACCAAAGTAGTAGACCAACTAATACACTTTTCTGCTGCTAGTATGGCTAAAAAATAAAGCTAAAAATAAACTGAGAAAGCTTATGTATTGACACATGAACATATGACAACGAGGGGAAAGAACGTACGAAATACGTTCATCACTGACTAATTTTACCTAATAAGCCTCTCTATCAGCTTTAACAGCAGGGAGCAAGATTTTACAATACATCTCACCACAAGCATTCCTCCTCAGACATGCTTGCACCCCAAACACATACCATACCTTCCTCGAGGCTGAGGAATGAGGCCCAGCTCCCACACTTCCCATGCTCCCCCGCACTGTCAACTTCCTGTTTGTTTATAGAGCTTCATATGTCAGTGCTCCCACAGTAAGATTGTGTTCTACTCCCTATATCGGTTCCTATATGTGGATTAAGTGCTTTAAGAAACCTGGAAAATGAAGCCAAGGATGCAGACAACTGCTGAGTTAAATCTGTTATAAAATGCAAACACGCCACTGGGCCTTTGTCATGTTGCCGGGATGTTATTGTTTATTGTTTCGTTTCTCAGAACAATTTTCTCTCAGAGTCCAGAGTATCAGTATGAGTGAGCCCAGCAGTGACTCACTGGCCATTCAGAGCCTGAGAAAACAGACAGGGTACATTCCTCATCGTATCCTGAGCTCAGGACTGATATGGAGAATGGTGGGGAATTCTGCAGTTCTGTCTCATATCATGTGAATCAACTGTGTGAATCACGGACGATTGCCCCTTAACTACTACATCACCACCCAATGAGCTTTAACTTATATGTTCAGGATTGGCAAAGACAGACACTGGTGTTAAACAGATACAGTAAATACATATCTCTACAGGCCATGTAGAGGTTATATGTACTGATCTGAAAAATAACCGAGCTCAGGGTTATATTTCCTGACTTGGCAAAGCCAAACTCAGGAGGTAGAACAGGTTGTCCATTAATCAACGGGTTGATGGTTGGATTACCAGCTCCTCTTGTCCACATGTCAAAGTGTCATCGAGCTTTCCCCTGATGGCCCGGTGAGCTTCTTGCATTGCATCTCTGCCCCCGTCGATGTGTGAGGGTGGTACTCCTCATGACAAGTAAACTGTGCGTTTCAATATAAAGAATGGAAAATTGATGGAGTGCCCCTTTGACATCAGCAGTTCCAAACAAACTGATCTGTATTTCCGAGAGGACGAGGTATGTGGGCGTGGGGGTATCTGAATACACCTGCTTCCATCCGAAACAACAAAGAGGGTTTATCTCAGGGGTCGGTGGGGCAAGGGGTGGTGCTTCAATCTAATTACAGACTCTGGTTAGATGACTTCATTTAGGTGACTCCCGACCCTAGGGTGAGGGTTTTTCTGTGTATCCCATCACATTAGGGACAGGCCTCTCTAAGTACTGTAGGCAAGACTGGTCCGTATCTTTACACAGTAATTAAAGGCTAACAACAGGGTTTTGCAAGTCAAATAAGAAGTTTTTTTTAAACCATATGTAATGTAGTAAATGCAACCTGATCTTATCTCACAGTGTCTGACTGCACCAATGAGAGTTAAGTAGTCTCTGGTGTTTGTATTAGTCTCGGTCACTTCCTTTAGACTTCCAGTATTGCTAAAGTATTTCAGTAAGTGGTATTATCCTCAGTGCATTATTCACTTGGGTTTTGTGGTTTTAACATCCATTTTCTACAAGCTCAGGGGGTTCAAAGATGGGATACTGAAAAGCTATCCTCGGGCACTACCACGCTCGTAACCAAATTACAAGCTCATGTATGTCGTTCATCCTCTCATTCCCAGGACAATTAACTGCGTCTGACAGTGGGCTAATGAGCCAAAGAGCTGTAGCATTTGTCCTATCTGCAGTTGAGATCAGTGGCCATTAGCAATTGTGAGCACCCACCCTTTCAGTCGTTCCAAAAATGGAGATTGGCGAATAAAGAGGCAGTGCAGGAAATGAGCTGACAGTATGGACGGTCGTTACTGTTGAGGGGGTGGGACTGGAAAAAGAGTGAACGAATTGGGAAAAGTATGTGTGTGTACATATGACCACAATGATACAGCCATCATTAATCCAAATTAGCAAGATCAACTGCTTTTAGTTTACATGACAGAGATAAACTGTTGTTTCTATTCAACATCAGCCACTTCACTATCACTTATGAGCTTTCTAGAACCATAATGATGTGCAAGCCAGCAGCAAATGTTTCCTGGAAGCACGTTTCATTTTCTATGAATGGGTCATCACAGTCAGGACTCTTGGGCATAAATGACTGCAACAGATGTAGTGACAAGACAGATTTTTTTTTGTTGTTGAAAAAATGCAATGAAACAGGTGCAGTACTTTCCTTCAAGATCATTGAAGTGAAAAAAAAAAATACAGTTTGACTGCTTAAGGATCAGTGCTAATGAATTCATAGCAGATAGACATGAATCATGCTTGTTTTTTATATTCATATTTTTAGATATAACAAAAAGGCATTTAGAAAATAAAGCTTAATATAAAAGCATAACTCTTCTAAAGAAATTATGTAATTGTCTCATCTCAATCAGGACTCACTTTTCATCAGCTCACTTTAGTTCTCATTGAGGTATTGAAGCGCCATCTAGTGCTCTATATGAGTATGTGACGTTATTATGCATTTAAATGTTATCAGAAGTCTAACTGCAAAGGTTCTTAAATCACACAAACATTACCATGTCATCACAAAATGAAAGTGTCGCAGAGTTGTGGTATTATAAGTGCCTTGAACCTTTGAATAAATATGTGAGTTTTATGATGAAAGGTTGACATTTAACCATCATTCAAACAACATGAAAAGAAGGACGGGGCAGAGCCATGTCCTATGATAAAGCAAAACCATTCCTGAACTGGCTGCTTTGTTATCTTGCCATGCCAAACACAATGGAATTGTTCTAAACCTACATAATGCGTAGCATGTTGTGACAGCATTACACCACTTGTTGGCTCTCTGTTTTTTCCTTACCTTACACAGTTTAATTTGATTTAATCTATTAATTTTATCATTATTTATTTTGGGTTGAATGTATGGATACTCCATCCAACTGTAAACCATTTCTATATCATGCTGATCATATGCAGGAGTAATAATATGTCACTTAATCTAGTTTAAATCTATTTTGTCTCATAAAATGAATAGTTTAGTGTGAACAGTGACACATTAGTTTCGTAGTTTTAAGTCAAATTATTTAGATTATTTCAAAGTGGATCGAACACGAACATTTCTTTGTTATTCAATCCCAAAATACCAAACAGAGGACTATATATGAAATGTATGTCTTGAATGGGGTCAACCATGCAGAGCAGGAGGACCTTTCACAAGCAGCCAGGAGGCTGGAGGTGAACCAGTCGACCTTTAGGACCCTGCGGATGCCCAGTGGTAGTCACGTGACAGCGTTTTCAGGGCAGGACGTTGACGATGACGCTTTTCACGCCGTGAAGCGACGACTGAATGCAGCATAACTTCACACGGATTGGTACCCGCGTGATGCAAATCAGTGATGCAGTAGTTTAAGGTCCGGGCATGGCTGCTGGTGTCTTCTTCTTCGTTGCAGTGAACCTCGCTTGTTTATCTGTCAGTGGAAACTTGGTAAGGAACAAACTAGTAGTTGACTGACGTTACATTGATTATAGAAAAAGTCACATGATCACCTCCGTAGTTCCTGGAACATTTTTATAAAAGAGAAGTAGAAATAGTTTCGCATTTCATTTTCGTTTTGTAACACTCTTTGAATTCAAGGCTGACCGATATAAAGTGTACAATCTAGTCTAGTGCTAATAGTATCCCCTATTAAAAGTGATAAATAACATCCTGTATGCAGTACTCAGATATTTTACTTAAGTACAAACAGCAAAACCCTAGTGCACAAGTAAAATCTCTGCATTCAAAATCTTACTCAAGTAACGTTAAGTGCCTACGTATTGGCATAAAAATATACTTTACTGGTACAGAAAGGAGACGCATTTCAGGATAATATGTACCATATATCTGGATTGCATGGTCATGGTAAGGGGCTAATTTGAAATTATTTATATGCAGCTGTGTAACTTAACCTACAATAATATAGCATAATTTATTAGTTGATTTTATATTTTGTATTAATAATCTTAATTTGCAAAGTAAATCGTGACTAAAACTTCAAAATAAATGTAGTTGAGTAAAAAGTTCAATATTTACCTCCAAAATATAGTTGCGTAGAAGTATATAATACAATAAAATGGAACTACTATAGTAATACTACGTAAACTATAAGTGCCTCAACGTTTTACATTTGTACAGCATTTGAGTAAATACTAGTTACCTTCCACCACTGATTGTATCTAATAGAGATTACAGTGTCAATACAAACGTCAAGCTTTTTTTTAAGATACACCTCACTAGATACCATGCCATCTCTTGCAGGTCTCTGGAGAAAGATCATTCTCTATAGACTACAAAAATGACTGTTTCCTCAAAGATGGGAAGCCTTTTCAGTACATCTCAGGTAGTATTCACTACTCCAGAATCCCACAGTACTACTGGAAGGACCGCCTCGTAAAGATGTACATGACTGGACTCAACGCTATCCAAGTGTAAGTCCAACACATTGTATATTTTGTCTTAGGTCTGCTCTTTCGTTACGGGACATTTATTCTGCCTCCACACAGATATGTGCCTTGGAACTTCCATGAAGCAGTAGAGGGGGTCCACAACTTCACAGGGGACCGAGATCTGGGCCATTTTTTGGATCTGGCCAATCAGACGGGTCTTCTGGTCATTCTGCGTCCCGGACCGTACATCTGTGCAGAGTGGGAAATGGTGAGAAATTGAGCTTTTGAACAGTTCTAGTAAGAAGATTGGTTCAGAACATCCCATCTTAAAGCACAATAAGTAACAAATCATCAAGAACGTGTCTTCAACCAAAAATTACAATGTGGAAATTGAGAAAAATAAACAAAACACAGGATATTACAGAAATTAAATCAAGAAGTTCAAAATAAAAGGTGTACCTGTCAGTGGAGATTTACAATCAAAGTGAGCAATACTGTTGTTGTTGTTGTTGTTGTTGTTGTTGATGAACAGTATGCTTTATTCGCTGCAGTCTTTCATTGACGTTTGGTCTTTCTACCCAGGGTGGATTGCCAGCGTGGCTACTTCAGAAACCAAACATCATACTTCGCTCAGCTGACACAGGTATGACTACTGCACCTACTGTAAGTGTCTTTGTTTTTTTTATACTAATATGCCATTGATTTGTTTTCCTCTGCTCCAGATTATATCCAGGCAGTCAGCAACTGGCTTGCTGTTCTTCTCCCCAAAATTAAGCCTCGGCTGTATATCAACGGGGGCAACATCATCACCGTCCAGGTAAAGCATGAAGTAAGTTTTGTATTAATTAGTATTATAATATTGGTTTTAATTATTCATCTTCTTTGGCTACAGGTGGAGAATGAATATGGAAGTTACTTTGCTTGTGACTACAACTACATGCGTCACCTGCGGACTCTGTTCCGCCTCTTTCTGGGGGAAGACACAGTCCTGTTCACCACTGATGGAAACACAGACAAGGAAATGTCATGCGGGACTCTGGAGGGATTATATGCCACAGTGGACTTTGGCACAGGTTGGTATTGTATGAAAATTATTAACCAGATGGCACCCTGTACTTTCTGTTATTCATACGGAAAGTTGCAATTTCTACAAATTATCCCTTCATACAGACACCAAAATAACTGAAGCCTTCAGCCGGCAAAGACGGTTTGAACCTCGAGGGCCCCTGGTTAGTCATCTATTAATTCACTCATCGTAATATGCAGTTATTACCGACTCCTCAAACCAAGCATATGATGGTAAAATGTTTTTAAATGATGTTACAGGTGAACTCAGAGTTCTACACTGGCTGGTTGGACCACTGGGGAGATCAGCATTCTGTGGTTGATGATCAGAAGGTCAGCAAAGTGCTTGAAGAAATGCTACTCATGGGGGCCAACGTCAACATGTATGTCTCCCTTAACACTCGCAAACTTGCAAACATTTCCTGGTATTGTTCTAGATCTTCTTATCATCAACAAATCCCATGGATATAGAATATTGCCAGCCTTTTTCTTTAGGATGCATCAACCGCCGGTTTTGAGATGAAACTGCTCCTACAAGGTGAAAAGCACCTGTCTGCGTGATGAACAGTAACTTTCCCCACTAAGCAACGCATTCTTCCCCTCTCTGTGATTTCTCTCTTCTCAGGTACATGTTTGAAGGAGGCACTAACTTTGGCTACTGGAACGGTAAAGCCATTGGTTTCATAATCGGTGCCTCAGTTGTTCTCACGGTTTAGATAAAGATGAAGGCTCAGCTCATGGTGCATTCGTTCCTTTGTTACTCCCCAAAGGTGCCGATCATGACACGCGGTACCGCTCAGTAGTGACTAGTTATGATTACGACGCCCCGCTGTCTGAGGCAGGAGACCCCACAGAGAAGCTGTTGGCCATCAGAGATGTCATTAAGCAGGTAACATTGATTTAACTGCCACCCACTGAGGACGATGTCCTGATTACACTTGTTCATGTGAGTCTAAGATATGATTAATGCGACACCGTTTCTCTACAGTTTAGAGATATTCCCTCTGGCCCCATGCCACCGGCAACTCCCAAGTTTGCCTATGGCTTTGTGACCCTGAAAAAGGTAAACTAATTTCAGCTTTTGAAGCGCAAAAAAGTGTAAAGAGCCAGATGTTGTGACTGATATTGGACACTTTTTCAGGTTGGCAACATCAGCGGCCTGTTGAACACGCTCTCACCCCTCGGGCCGGTAAAATCCCAGTATCCTCTGACGTTTGAAGAGATGAAACAGGTACAGTATGTCTGTCTGAAAGGCAACAACGGGGGAGGGGACTGGTGTTGTAGTGGCATTAAACCTCTTGAAACGTGGAGAACTTCTAGACTGTTGTCTGCAACCTGTCATGTCTATTGTGTTCAGTACTATGGATACATGCTTTATCGGACCACGTTGCCCCGGGACCTCTCAGAGCCTACGCCACTTATCTCTCCACTGAATGGGGTTCATGACCGTGCATATGTGTCCGTCAATGGGGTAAGCCTTCACAATGAACTTTTGTTGTCTAGCCAATCAGATTTGTTATGTCAGGTATAGGGAAAACATCACAGGTTAAAACCAGGCGTGATTGTTTCTAAAATGTCAGGATGTGAAAATTCTAATTCTTCCTCAGTTATTTCTTTTAAATGTCCATACTCATTGAGTGTGTCTGCGTGAACAGGTTTTCCAGGGTCTGTTGGAGAGAGACACTGTGCTGGTGGTGAATGTAACTGGACAGCAGGGGGACACTGTGGACATCCTTGTTGAGAACATGGGCAGGGTGAACTTTGGCAGCAAGATCAACGACCAAAAGGCAAGAGAACAAAGTCCAATCCTGTAGACAGTAAATTACTTTTTTTTTTAATGCACACACAGATATTCACATTAGACTACTAATTTGTTCAATGACTTATATGTCCAATAGCGAAACTAGGTATTATAACAAATATTTGTAAATATTCTTTGGCTTTTTTAAAAAGGGCCGTAAAGATTAATATAGCCATTGTATCAGGAGCCGTTTCTCACAAACCACAAACCCTGAAATGATTATGAAAAATGAAGACTATTTCTATTGCTTGATGGTTTCTGTGTTTTATCCTGACCTATTTACACAAAGGATACGCTATTAAACAGAATGTATGTACTTCAGGGCCTCGTGAGCAACTTGATCCTGGGTAAAGACGTACTTACTGACTGGAACATCTACCCTTTGGACATTGATGGAGCCATCGCTGGAGGATGGCCTCATTCAGACAGTCATAAGTCCTTCCCCGTCTCTCAGGACCCATCAGGTGGACCAGTCATGTACATGGGGACCTTACAGCCCAACGGCCTGGCCTGGGACACCTTTCTCAAGCTCAATGAATGGACAAAGGTATCGTTCATTTTATTTGATCTGTTCATTCATATATGTGGGTTTACCTCACAATTACAGAGAAAGAAAATAATAGTATCCTTATCATTTTGTCCTTTTTTTTTTTCTATCAGGGTCAGATCTGGATTAATGGTATGAATCTGGGACGATACTGGCCAGCAAGGGGCCCTCAACATACTCTTTATATCCCTGGACCCCTGCTCAGCACGACCCTACCCAACAACATCACAGTGCTTGAGCTGGAGAGCGCCCCAGCACACCTACGGGTTCTTTTCATGGACCGGCCTCACATTGATGGCATTGCTGAAAAGTCTAACGGAGGGCACTGAGTTTTGTAGCACAACATTTTCCCAACATTCAGCTAAAGGAACGCTACACGCCAATATCTGAATAAAGCAAGTTTTACTAAAGCCAAGTACAAGCAGTCCTCTGAACAATTCACCTGACATGAGAAAATAGATTTTTCCAGCATTCTTTCGGTGGCATCATTCAGTGGCACCATTTCAGTATATCATTTGTAGCCAATTCATAATCATAGCAATCCAATGTCAACTGCTTTAAAAACAGCAGCCAATTAGTTAAACAGTGATTCAAAGATAATTTTGTCTTTAAGGTTGAACATACACTGACGCCTGTGGAAAGAATGACTGATATAACAATTCGTTTTTTTTATTGCATTTGCTTATTTACCATTTCCATAGTTGCAGATACTGTGAATACATTGCACATGTATTATGTTTAATACAGTTTATTCTCCCAGTTGTCTTTGTCGTCAGATCCATGTTTTGAGTTGAAAATGAAACTAGCACATTGGCAAGAACTCTGTCAAGGCTGCCTAATTTCACTTTAGTTTTAATGAGGTAGCTTCCTTCCAACCAAGATCTTCCACATGGAGTCAAACAATATACATCAAACAATATACATATATATATTATATGGGTGTTAAGTCTTGCCTGGAAGAGTGCGGGCTTTTCGATGTGCTTGGACACAGCCAGGGGTGCAAAACGAATACTCCAGGTACTGAAATGGGATCTTCCCAAGCAGAGACTCTCCACACAACCAGCACCTCCTGGAGACAGAAACAAAAAGCACATTGTATTTCTGCGTAAATTTACATTATTCCCTGATGCAAAGTCCTAAATTATATTATGACTGCACTCAATGAGAGGATGACTTACTTGGAATTAGATAGGCCAGCTCCTGTTGCAGCTACTTGCTCTGCTAACCTCCTCTCTGCTGCCAGAGCTCTCTTTAACGAATAAAAGAAAACAGTTAACATTTTGAAGATGTTTTAAGAAACCATAACCTGAATATCAGATTGAATCCACATTAACTCACCTTTTCACGATCAGTCAGAGATGCAAACCTCTTCTTTTCCTCTTCCTCCAACTCTTGTTTCCTCTTTTCCTCCCTCTGCTCTTTTTCTCGCTGTTTTTTTACTGCCTTCTGTGCCTTTTTCTTCTCCGTCTTTTTGGATTCAATCTCCGCCGTTAGGGGCCCAGGGACCTAGAGGTGCACAAGTGTAGAAAAATAAGTGCTCTGCTTGTATTTAAAAAAGGCATACATGTAAAAGTTAGACTACATTCTTACCTGTGCCTTGATGTAGTCATATTTGTCAGGATTCTCGCCCATGTATTTACGAAAGACATTCCTTGTGTCTTTGTCAGGACAGACAATATACGGCGTCTGCCCTTTGTTATCCCTGTAAAGGAATATTTCAGAAATAATGTTTAAGATCGGGAATGGAATCACTGCGTTCACTACAATTACTGCAAATTATCACACTGAAATGTTAACCTTTACTACTCTCCAATATATCCTTTTTATACCTGCAGGCTGGGTCTGCTCCTGCATCCAGGAGCAGCCTGACCACTGCCTTTTGTGCAGCAGCCGAGGCAACATGCAGCAAAGTGAACCCTGACGAGTCTATGGGCTGATTGAGGAGAATTGGAGGCCGTGGGACATCAGAAGGGTTGCTCTCCGACTGGTCCTGACTCTGGGACGTTTCTCCAGGTGGCTGAAGGAGTCCACGTAGAGCTTCCACATCCCCGACCTTACAGGCTGTGAACACCTCATCCCGCATGCCGTACTCTGACGACTCATCAACAATTCCTATAGGCGCAGAAAGCTAAATAATAAGTATCTTAACATTACTATTAACATTATATAATCACAGGAGGTGGCAAGTTGCATGATTGCGTAACGGGTGCAACATAATGAACAACAGTGAGAAAGAAGGACTTACCTTCTAGTTGCTTCTTACTCTGTGCTTTCCTCTTCCTCTTGTGCTTTGGTTGTGTCTCTTGAGGGGTATCTTCTGCTGGTGTAGCCTCTAGCACTTCTTCTTGATCGTCTGCTTCTGTGGGACTCAATTCTGTCACACATGGAGGGGAAATTTCATAAATCTTGCAGAACCTTTATGTGATAAATGAGCATTACTTGGGGTTCTGTAATGTAGCTATAGCACCTATGTAGCAACACCCTGGACCCGACCTACCCTCATTTTGCAGTTTGGATTCCTCCTTCTTTCTCCTCCTCCTTCTCCTGTGGCTGGGGAGATAGATTTCAGACTCCCTGAGGTCCAGAGTTCCTATTGTCAGCTCCACCATCTCCAGCTGGATGTCTCCGCCCTCTTCTTCACCAGAGCTCTCATGGTTTTCATCTGCTGATGCCAAAAATAAAGAAAATGTGCTGAAATACCAAAATTCACAGTAAATAAACGTTGTGTTGAAACAGCAATAACATGAACTCCCAAGTTTAGAAATGATATTTGACCCACATTGAGCTCAATAGAATGTAAGCGCATAGTGTACACACTGTGCATGATAACCTATTAAGCTTACCTTTCTCTTGATCTGTATTTATTTGTGCTTTTACTTTGACAGATTTTTTCCAGGCCTTCTTAGATGGAGCAAAGACTGCAGACATGTCCGTGTCTTTCCCTGCAACAAGATATTTTGCACACGGTATTGATTATACCCTGGCTGTACGACAATGAGCAGATAACATGTCATTATTCCATGGATATATATAATTCAGCTTACCATAAACATGGACAGTGGAAAGCACCTCATGTGCCCTCTGTGCCTCCCGAAAGGTTGCCCTGCGCGTGGCAAAGGGGAGTTTGTGGATCCTGGGATCTTTTTTGTCAAACGGAGCATCACGACCACCAAAAAAGATGCTTCTATTGTAGCTGGGCGCTCGTACAAATATTGCAGAGGCTTCCTTTAAGTGTTCAGCCCAGCTGACCAGAAGATCCTGAATTTCCTGCAAAATGTTAAAACAAGTGTTTTGTGTGTGCAGGTGAAAAACTTGGTACCTCGCCTTGTAATTGAGTTGTAGAAAACACTGCAGAAAAACTTACTTTCAAATTTAGAATTGTATTGATTTATTAAAAACGATTTAACGAGAGTGTTGACCGATCATAAAATGAGCAATATGTGTGAAACTAGAAAATTGTTGCTGGCCATTTTTGGTAGTTGTCTTCTGACAATATGCAAATCTCTCTCACATTTTCCTTTTGGAGTAAGTAACCTTTACTAACAGTTTTTTTTGTGAATAAGCAGCACCTAGGCCCACTCGCATAAGTAAACAAAATGACCTCTATCAAAAGGAGGACGGATACCCCAACAGAAACTTATTTGGTACAAGAGAAAAAATAATGGAAGTCAGGGGTTACATGGATCCTCTTTAGCCATGTGACAGAAGGTCATAGCTAAATTAGTTTGTACTCTGTAAATAAAAAAATAAACTATCATTGTAAGGGAAGAAATGACAGCGCCGGTAAATGAACTGTAACCTTACCTTGACTAGCGCCGCCTCATTGTGTCGCCTCAGAGCAGCTCCTGCGGACTTAGCCGTGTGGCCGCGGTTCTGAGAGTCTTTGAGTCCTTGAGCGGTGCCGCGCTTCGCCCGCACCGTGTACCGGTGGAAGGTCTTGTGCTGGAGGACTTCTTTTCTGCAATTCAACACATTGTGTTGGGCAGATGCTCACACACCACTGAGCTGGCTTTTACAGAGTCAACACACATTTTTATGGACAAGATTTCAAAACCTTTCCAGGATTTTTCAAAACCTCTTAGACCATTCACAACCTATTAATACACAAACACAACTGTTTATACTTTACTCTACATGTTAGTTATTGATATACATTTATAAAAATAGCTTTACAAGCACTTATATCAGTTTGGCACTGTTTGGTCAAGGACAAGTGCAAAAGCAGTATATAAAGTTCCCTCACACTCACCCTTGGAATACAGCGCCAGCAAAGTGGCCTCCGCCCGTCATGAGAATGACCCACACAGTCGTCTTACTTGTGGCTCTCAGGAAGGATCCAACTTCTTGCTCCTCGTCTGACTGAAATATTACAGGAACAGAACGTGGAATAAAATACATAAAATGTCCGTTAACATACACATCACACACTGTACCTGCTGAGCCTCACCTGTCCCTGCAGAATGCAGCGGTGCACTGATAGATATTGTCCGGCTGAGTTCTGGAAAACCACCTTGCTGGATTGCCGGCCGGTAAATAAACTGGTTTCAACCGAGCTCTCATTATCAGTGCCAGTGACGTTGCTGCTTGTTCCTCCGCTCTCACTACCCGAGTCTTCGTCCTCTGAATCCGACTCCGAGCCCGAGATACTCGACATGTCTCCTGTAAAGCAATGAATGAAGATTAAAAACAAGTGTTACAAACGATACAATCGCTCGTGTTGAGGTGTGCAGGACTCTGGTCTCCTCACCGGCTCCAGTCTTCCTTTCAAACTCCTCAGTTGTGACGGGTGGCATCCCCGAAATCTTTAGCCTCAGGTTGAAGCGATGCCAGTCAAGCTTGTAGTGCTCCGTCTGAAACGTACAAGACAACGTTTTACTCGACCCATGCTCATGTACAGTCTCCAGTACATTAACAGATCTTATCTTATTAATAGAGCAAAGTTGGAAGTCGTCTTGTCACCTGTTCCTCGCGACTAATGAAAGTGCATCTGCAGGCAGAGCAGACCATCTTGTCCGACACCTCTCTGACAAGGCTGGACTCCCGCTGTCTGTCATCCTCTGGGGATTTGTCCTCCAACTCTATGAGGAAGACTTTTAAGGTCAGCTTCAAATAGACAGA
Organism: Ophiodon elongatus; assembly: GCA_016806645.1. Lineage (NCBI taxonomy): Eukaryota > Metazoa > Chordata > Actinopteri > Perciformes > Hexagrammidae > Ophiodon > Ophiodon elongatus. The sequence continues at coordinate 5,032,613 of JACSYO010001810.1, forward strand.
CAATGACGGTCTTTTGCTCCAGAAACCACAGCTACAATTCATACACACCGTCTGAGACTGGGTGGGTGTTCACAGCCTGCCCCAGGACGGGGTCTACTCCTCTCAGTCCGCTCAGAGCCTCATCGTCCGGGCACAGGTGAAAGATGGAGCGGTACTCGACACCAGTCGTCATATTCTGGATCTCACTGACCTGCCAAGTTAAGACACAAACAGAGAAACCGCCTGTAAGTTTTGGTCGCAGTTATCCAAAACAATACGTTTCGGACATTGCCACAATAATTAACGACTAGTCTGCAGTTAACAGCTTAGTCTCGCTCTTACATTGTTGTCACGAGCTGGCGACACACTGCAAACCAATGTTACCCTCTTGTGAAAGCTCACGTTATCTCAGCTGACGTAACATGTAGCAGTGACTAACAGCCATTATCTTTAAATAAAAAGGTGTGCAGTCTATCTTTTTCTAATAGGTCATTTAGTATATTACAGCTAGTGTAAGTTACAATCAACCAACTTAAAAGTAGTAATCAACTTACCATAAAAATGTGTTTCGAAAAGCAGTGCTAACGTTGCGTTACCTCGTTTTCCCCATACAAACTACGGAAGCCCGAAAGGGACAAAAACGCGTCATCGAGAAGGCGGAACGTATACAAGTTCATTTACGTTGTAAGTAGGCGACAATTGTAACGTACTTGTACTTCACTTGAGTATTTCCATTGCAATTTTGAAGCAGATATTTTTTACTCCATTACATTTATTTGATCACTTTAGTTATAGTTACTTTACAGATTTTGATTATTAATGCAAAAATGTATTAACTAATAAATTGTGATTTATTATCATAGGTGAAGGTACGCAGTAGTTAAGTGATTTCTCTGTACACATAATGCATCACTAATTACAATCCAGTAGTCCAGTCTGAAGTGGGCCATTCTACATGAGTGCTTTACTTTTGGTACTTTAAGTATATTTTGATGCTAATGCCTTTGTATGTTTAGTTATTGTTTCAATGCAGGACTTCAACTTGTAACAGAGTATTTCTATGCTGTGGTACATTTTACAAGTTTTGTCCTTTTTTCTTGTGAAATGGTAAGGCTATACAAAAGGGAAGGCGTTTTTTTATTTACAAGCAGTGATCAGTTGTTTGCACAGTGAGGAAAGCATCGTCAATAGAAGTTTATATCTATGCACAGGGCTGTATGTTTGTATACATCACTCTAGTGAAACAGAAATATACTGTATATTGTGTGTGTTGAAATAAATGGCGAGTTTTCTGACCAATGGCCAATTATTGTGTGAAACAACCACCCAACTAATTAAGACAGGACACATTATGCAAGTAGATTTTAGCACTGTGATAGTTACATAGGCAAACAAACCAGGTGCATCAGTGGTCCAATTATCCTTTTAGATGAAGGATAATATTCTTCAGTATTCGAGCCCCTTTTAAATATCATGCATTTACTTGGGTTGACAGTCACTGTGTCATTTGCTTTATGCTTTTAACAAACCAAATATCCATATGCATATCCAGAGTGATATCCTGCTGGGCTATTAAATTAAAGAGCTTCTGGGACAAGATCAAGTCAAACATTTTATTGGGTGAAACAAAAAATACACACAATTAATTATGAATAGTAAATGCATTGAAAAATAAAAACAAGCGCGCCTGTAATCTTTAAAAACATTTTTGATTCACTTGGGTTTGCTTTGATGTCTCTTTGATTTGATAGTTGGTGCTCGGATCAAAGCTTGTGCTGTTGGCAAAGAAACACAGTAGATTACAAACTACTGCATTTCAAATCCAAGCTTATTGTGCTCCAAGCTCGCCTCACCAGCCATATTACGAGCCTTTGTCTCTGCCAGATGCTCTTTCACCTCCTGAATTTCAGCGGCAAGGCTTCTCGCTTTGTTTGTGATGCACTCACTCATTTCCTGCAAATCAGTCTTTTCTTTTCTGAAAGACAATAAGTATCGTGAAATCAATCTGGATAGGGCAACAGGTTTGGTTTATGCAAGGTTACACTCCCACTCTCTCTCTCTCTCTCTCTCTCTATGCACGTAGCGCAGCACATTCACCTTTCCACAGAGCCTTGTCCATTCAGTTGTTCAGAAAGGTGCTTTTCCTCTTGCAGCAGATGACCCAGTTGCACCAACTCATCAAAAACGTCACCTTTTCCCATCATCAGATCCACTCTCCGCACAGTTTCTACTTCACTGTAAATGAGAACGGGAATCATAAGACAAACACGAATTGAACAAATTCACAACTGTATGATATGATAAAGTCTATAAAGTAGTGTTTGGTCAGCCTTGAGTGAGGTTAGGTAACAGGACACTATGCAACTTATGTTTATCATGTAAAAAGGATCCATGGTCCGTTCCTTTAAGCATGAAACAACACTTCCAATACATCCTTCTCATGGAAGTCATTCTGACTATTTATCTACTATGAGAAGTAAAAATGTCTGTTGTGAAGAAGGTATAATTGACATGTGGCTGTGTCTTTACATTTGGTAAGCATTCTGCCTATTACCAGAGACAGGCACTAGAACAGGGGACTCACCTCTATCACACTCGATTAACAAATAAAAATAAAGCTTAAAGACCTGCAACTTATCTTGATTTTGGACTTGTTGATAACAACTTACAAAGTTAAGAGTCTCAACATTTTTGCTTCAACATAGTATTGATTTTTACAACCTCCCCTTGCTAGCTTTGAGCCTTGAGCGAATGCCACCACTCCTCTTACTGGCTGCTCCTCAACTTTGTCCGAAGAACGCTTCAGTGTAGCCTACATTTGTTTGATTATATAACTTCAGTGTTGTCATGCAAAGTACTTCCTCTCACAGATGGTATCTGTTGTTTACATTGATACTATTTAGATTTTTTGAAGGACTTGAAATATTTAGGGGGACAAATATGTGTTTCGGGACCTAGGCGATCTTCAAGAGTTCCTTCAAGAGTAACGTTAGCCTATGTATACTGGAACAAATAATAAGTTAAACGAATCATAACGGCAGTCTTTAGCTTTGGCTTTCAATTACTTTTGTCAAATTGATTTGGCAACTGCAAATTAGGCCACTGTAGTTAGTATGAACCAACTTAAATGTATAATGTTAAACCTACATTCACCCATGGGCCAAACCAACGAGTACATAACTAAAAGCTGAACATGAAAGCTATAGAGTCAATAGTGTGCTTTTCTGTATTTGTTATTTAAAGCTAGAACAACGTTTTAATACCCATACCAATAACCACCGAGTGACGTATGCAATAACGTCACAGAGAGGACACAGGTGGAGACCTCGTGTCCCCCCCCACCATTTTCATCCTAGACGAAATTCAATACACCTCAAATTAACCGTACCAACGCTAAATACATGGACTATAATTAAGGTAAAAGTACCATTGACTTATCTCTTCTTCAATACGCAGTCTTTTTTGCTTGACCTCGTCCAGTCTGTGAATGTTTTCTTGGATGACATGCTGCAGCTCATTGATCTGCTCCTGCAGTTTAATGAGATGGGAGTCACAACGTTTAGTTACATACCGAAAATTTGTTTTATGAGAAAGAGGGAACTCACGCCAACAGCTTCTTTAGTTGTTACATTAATGTCATTTTCCTTGACGCATTTGTAACTTTCACATTAACGTATTTCACCGACATCAAACTTAGCACATGTAACGATAAATGAGCAAAGTTATCTTTGACCTATGCAAGTTAGTTAACAGTCATCTAGCATTTGCATCAACCCACCGTAGAATTCCAGTTTTTTGACTGAAATGTATGATTAGAAAAAGCAGGCATGATATCATTTGCTCCGAAAGTTATTCCTAAATTCTCTGCCAGTATTTATAGAACTGCAATACCGGGAGTCGATCTCTGGTCCGGCCGTTCTACTTCGCTTTCGTCTGGTTTATATAGAGCGGTTGAAATGCCAGAGCCCGGATAGCTCAGTCGGTAGAGCATCAGACTTTTAATCTGAGGGTCCAGGGTTCAAGTCCCTGTTCGGGCGGTAGTATTTTTGTCTTTTTTGCAACCTATTTAGAATGATAATATGTTATTAACAAGTGTGTTTTGCAAGAGTAATCTATCACCTGAAATTAGCAGCGCAGCATAGCATGTCAACTGTTGGTGAGCTCAGCTTCAGTAGAGAGAAAACAGCCCTCCTGGTTCAGATGTGAAGACACACAAAGCCTAAAATTGCCCAAAAACCTGTGCCAAACATTAAACCATTTAATTTTAAGCTTGTCATTGAAGTGGAGCTGTAATTACCCACAGTGAGACCTCGCATTACCCTACTGTCGGAGTTGTTGTTTATGAAAGAATCAATCTAATATGGGGATTAAACTCACTCACAAACAAATAACAGTAACCTAGTAATTTACCTGATATAATCATGGGTATTATCTCTGGACAGTGATTTGGAACACCTATAAAGCGTAGGTCTTTGTGCAGGTAAAATGGCAACACTGAAGAGCTATCTGACAGACAAAGATGGAGCAGATTATCCTCTTGTGCCTGGTTTCCACCTTTCTATCGGCTGTACATCCTCAGGTAAATATTCATGGGATTGGAGTGGGACTGCGATTTTAACAAGTTAAGTTTTAACAGCAGACTGCAGCCGAATTGCAAACAACTTTGTCCATCTTTTTTGCAGAAATTTTTGTACAGCCCAAAATGGGGTCCCATTGGCTATAAAGGTAAATGCAATTTGGATTTGATCTAAATGTTTGAGAGACAGCGGTAAAAACGCACTCGCTGACTAAAAGCTTTTCTTTCTTTTTTAAGAACGGGAAGTGTATGATGGGACAGCAATGGATGAAATCATTAAAACTAATGAGTTCCAAGGTAAGTTTCACACAATTTACTTGAATTATTTTGCAGTTTACACAATAAATGAGCTCCCGTTGCTATGTCTATAATTATTTAATTTCCACTGATATTTGTCTCAGCTTCCCTAATTATAGACGGCACTACCAGTCTCAGAGAGGGAGATATTGCTGTTTCTTCTGGAAGGCGCTCCAAAGTCTGCTTTGCTCGTAGCTGCCTCTGGTCTAAGTCAGTGGATGGACACGTCTATGTTGCATATAAGCTCTCACCCGAATACTGTATGCTATTTTACTTTTCTAAATGTAACACATTACAGTCTGATACTTTCTGAAATTCACTAACTTTGTATTCGATGATTTATAAATTGTCTGTTCCACACCACTCTGTCTATACAAATACACAGCTGAAATGGAGACTAAGCTCATAAAGAAAGGGATGGAAAATGTAGAGGACGGTACCTGTGTGCGATTTGTTCCTTGGACTCACCAACAAGACTACGTCGACATCCAGCCAAAGTCCGGGTGAGAGTCTTTGCTTGGAAAGTTTGATCCCTGCAGTCTTTATTTAAAAAATGTTACGCCTAAGACAAAATGTTGTATTCTGTGTGGAAGAGAGAAATATAAGTAGAACTTTCATGGAAAGACCTTCAGTTATCATTTAATATGAACTTCCCTGCTCTACGGTAGAGCACTGAACTCACTCCTTGAAGCTGATCGAATTATATGTGCTGTGTCCGTGTGTGTGTGTTTGTGTGTGTGTGTGTGTTTGTGTGTGTTAATCCAGCTGTTGGTCCTACCTTGGTGCGCGTGGTGGAAGACAGACCGTGTCTCTTCAGAGTCCCGGCTGCCTCCGTGTAGGAGTGATCGCCCATGAATTCATGCACGCCCTGGGCTTTGTGCACGAGCAGTCTCGCTTTGACCGGGACAACTATGTCACCATCATGTGGCCAAACATTTGGAGGGGTAATTTCAAAGGGGCAGAAAGGGGGGTGGCGTTGGGGAATGAGATCTCCACAAATGGTACATTGAGGCACAAATTATGATTCGCTGTATTTCTAGACCAATTTTAAAAACAAAAATGAGAAATCAACAACAACAATAAAATATATCAAAATGAATGCTACACAAATATTAATTTTGACATATTTTCCAACTTTCAACAGATCGTTTGAGGAACTTTGAGAAATTCAAGACTGACAGTCTGGACCTACCATATGACTACGGCTCAATCATGCACTTTGGGATGTAAGTAATCATTTGATGTAGATAACTCCATAATATATTCTACTGTGGTGTATGTATTATGATGTAACGCATACTATTTATATGTTTAGGTATGCCTACTCTCAGGGCGGGGAGCCAACCATCATTCCAAAGAACAGCCAGAACAGCAGGAACATAAAGCTGGGCCAGGCATCAACTCTCAGCCACATCGACAAGATGAAAATCAACAAGCTTTATAAATGCGGTTAGTAACAAACAGCCTTAACTAACCTCAAGTAACTATTTCAGGGCCAATAACCATATTGCAAAATGGACATATGAGACCAACCATGTCATTTCTTTCTGTCTCTCTCTCCCCACAGGTGGCAAGGATGATTACTAACCAAACTGAACTGAGTTCAAACAGGAATTTGCTGAAAGCTCATGCAATAAAACAATGTTAAGTCATAGAAATAGTTTCAATAAAGATAGATTCAAGCTTTGTATCAGCATTTACCCAGTGTGCATGCAGTCGTGTGTTTTTAAACAAGACATGTCGCTGATGTTTAGAAGGCTGAGAAAGTGAGCGGGGGTGTAAACTATTGTCTTAGTAAAGAGAGAAGTAGTCCTCCAAGTGTCCTTACCCACCCAATATAAAGTATACAGCATGTCATTTCATAAATCAGTAACAGATGAATGTGAAGAAAATGTAATGTAACTTGCATACATGCTGGCATACGTATAACTGCAGTAAAATAAACTTTTTGAAACCATAAAGCATGGGTCATGTGATCACATTAAAGGATAACTAGATGGAAGTACATTTTAATTAGAGGAAGACTGATAGCTGGATTAATAAAGAACCAATTTGTGGTTTGCCAAGACACAAATGTATCCATACTTGAAACCATGCACCCTTTAACGACAGATACAGATATACTATAGTACTATAATGTTCTGCAGGGACGTAGACAAGATCTCATAAACTTCTATCAGCCATTGCCCTTCAAATTGGCCCCTTGATTAAAATAAAAAACCCTATTTGAAGATGGATAAAGGTTTGTTTTTATATATTTACCCGTGCGACAAAATGATTGTTGTCAAGACAGTTATCAAGTGATAGTTTATCGCTAAATCACTGGTTGCTGGTACAGTCAGACACAAATTGCTGGTCTGTTGGACTGGGTGGACAGTTATTCTCGTGATCGCAACTGCTGAGTTGTAGCATATCCAATAGAAAAACGCCTTTAAAGTATCTTCATTCCTGAAAGTGCTGAATCTTACGCGCACTAAGTACAGGGCACAAGTCAAGGTCAGCATCAGGACCACCTGTTAAGGATCAGCAGTGGACTTGAGTAAATTACACACACTGGATGATAAGGGGTCTTAATCATGCTTCATCACAGAACATTTGCCCAATCAGTAGAGAGCAGCGGAGGAGAAGTGCCTATATAGATTCAGTGGAGGGCAGGAGTTCATTTACCGCTCGCATCGGAGAGACTGCAGACGGAAACTGGTCCACCAGTCTGAAACACAATAATGCATTCTACCATGATCCTTCTGGGTGTTTTGTTTGGCTTGCTGACCCAGGCGTACACTCTACCCGTTAAGGTCAGTACCGTAAAAAATATATATTTTAGAGCAAAAAGTCCCTTTTCTGTATTCATCATGCTTCGCAACCGGAATGTATTATAATGCACCTTTGTATTACAGAATTCTACCGGAGTGCATGAGGGAAAAGTGAGGTTGAAAAGGAAATACTCAGGTGGGCTCTTTTGAAAAAGTTTTATGTTCACGTGAATCGTGAATGTGAATGATAACCCTCTACATATTAGAAAATCGAGGAAGAATAAGATTTGTCTATTTTTGTGTTCAGATGAAATTGCAAATCGTGATGAAATGAATGCAATGGATCAAATCCTGGAAGTCAACAGGAGTAAGTAAGCTGTGTATTTGGTAAAAGTTGTTTGATACACCCTGGACTAATTCAATGTTATTTTTTCCCCCCCATCAGGATTGCGAGTCCCCCGAGGACTGTCCTTCAGAGAGGGAGATATTGCCAGTTCATATGTGCGGAGTGCCATAACCTGCCCAGGCAATGCCTGTCTGTGGCCAAAATCAGTTGATGGATTTGTTTACGTTCCCTTCATGCTCTCTCCACTTTATGGTACGAATACACCAATTTAAAGAGGTGTTGAAAAGGCATTGGGAGTTCAAATCTTTCTCTTCAACTCAAATGTTTTTTTTGGGTTGTTTTCTTTTTTGTTGCGGTAGACGACATGGACAGAATCATCATAGAAACTGGGATGCAAGACATTGCCTCTGGAACATGTGTTAAATTTGTTCCACGTACTCATGAAGGCAGCTTCCTCGACGTTCAGCCTAGATATGGGTGAGTGTGACCGCTACGTGTGGCTTTTTTTTTTTAAAACGTCTTGAAATTGACTGTGTATATGTGATTCTTTCGTGGTGATTTTGTATTGTGATGATGACACATTATTTTTTTCTTTCTGATTATGTACCCCAAGCTGTTGGTCGTTCCTGGGGCAGACTGGAGGAAGCCAGGTCCTGTCACTGCAGACTCCTGGGTGCATGTGGTCAGGAGTGGCTGCCCACGAGCTCATGCACGCCCTGGGCTTCGTACACGAGCAGTCTCGCTCAGACCGAGACCAGTACGTCTCAATTGTATGGAAAAACATCATACCAGGTTTGGATGAATGATGACCTCTCCATATTATGTTGTAACGTTCAGAATTCCTTCTCTTTACCTACTTATTCATTTCCTTGTATCTTTTATGTTTTGACAGACCACATTCATAACTTCAGGAAACAGGTGACAAACAATCTCAATAGTCCATACGACTACAACTCTGTCATGCATTATGGAAGGTGAGCTGCTCTTTGAGGCAACATAGTTATTGGTTATGCATGTTTTGCTGGGGCATCGTAATACCATATACTTTATGTATCCTTCATGCAGATATGCCTTCTCTGAAGATGGTGGACCAACAATAATCCCCAGACCAGATCCTTACATTCCCATTGGCCAGCGAGATGGACCCAGTAACCTAGATCTTCATAAAATAAATGTCCTATATAACTGTGGTAGGTGAACTCACACATATTCTGAAAGAAAATCTTTCTTTAATTCAAAATGATTTATTGCATTTTCTCTCTACTCCCCACTACAGGTGTCAATGAGTAACTCGATCCAGAGTGTTAAATTCTGTCATATTCTGTTGTCAGATGTGTGAAGTGGTTCATTGTAACTTCTGGTCTTGAGTAGATAAGTTGGGCAATATTACTTAATAGTAATTTCATCTTTCTATAATTGAATTATTATCAAAATTCCAGTCTGTACTTTTAGACTGCCTTCAGTCAGCTCCGAGGACAATCTACTAACCTGTGATAATGATATGGATGAATAAAAGGGGCATGTAAGAATTGAAAGCTGCTTTTCTCTGACATTCTGTAGCTCAAATCAGCCCTGTGATAGGTTTTGATGTGCCTGCTGCTGCCAATTAGATCACTGCATCTGATCTTTAAATCAATGTGTTCCATTTTCTGCCTCCTTCTCAGCTTCTGCTCACTTAAAATAAAGAAAGTGCAACAGTAATGGAGTAATAGTCTGTTTTATTGGTCACATCTCTTCCTATGGGATGTCTGGTATTGCTTCCAGGTGGACGTATAGTATTACTGAAATTCAGTCTGACAAGAGTTAACCTTTTCTGTTCAGATCTGTAGTGTAAATGACTGAATCCATTTTTTTTACCGTACCCTTCCACTAAACCTTGTGAAAAGGGGAGTTTTAAATCAGACTAATTAAATCAAACAAAAACAAATGTTATTTGCACCACCGGTTTTTAAGTGTTTTCCTGTAGCCCTGTCACCTGACAATCAAATAGCTACAAGTGCTCTTACCTTGGAATGAAAAGCCACATCTTACCCTCACCTTTCACAGGAATCCAATTATTATTATTTTTTATCATTTCATGAAATAAAGTTGTAGTGGAAGAGAAAAAGGAAGAAGGGCAAAGAAACCCTAGCAGGACAGTGAGCCTTCTGATGTTGATGGAATACATACCTAGTGCCAACAATGTTTGAAAAATCTTTATTTTAGAAAACATGGTATTATTGGCTACCGTGTGAAAGCAAAACATTGCAAAACATTGACAGATAGAAGGCATCCTTTAAGAAATAATGTGTTATTATTATGATAATCATTTATATGATTATTTTAAATTAAAAAAAGCCCTTTAATATAACATTGGCTAAATGCTCCAAGAATTACAAAAGCATGCAGATTATCTTTGAAATATTCCACATCAACACGGTCGATATAATTGTTTTCGTATGGTTTAATACACCAGTACATCTACTGAATTTTAACAGTAAACTAGCATTTAATGTTTTCATTTAGAAATCCCTCAAGGTAAAATATTTAGTGAACTTGCTCAATTTCCAGTACATTGCAATATATTAAAAAACAATCCTAACCATTATTCCCAATGTTTTTTTAGTAGTTTACTATGTTATTATGACATACAGAGTCAAATAGGAAATATGGAGCTCACTCTTTAAGAGGCTAAAATGTGTTAAAGAAACTATAAGAGTATATTTAGGAAGAAAGTAGCTTAATTGCTTATCATAGTCATGTGGATGGATCCCGAGCTGCGCAGGGCGGGGGAGGCAGAGTTGCTGCAGCGCACACACACACACTCACTCACACACACACACACACACACACACTCACACACGCTCACACACACACACACACACACACGCTCACTCACACACACACACACACACACACACACTCTCACACACACACACTCACACACACAGGCGGTTGTAGCTAGCTAGTTAGCACCGCGGCATAAAAACCCCGCACTGTAACATATTCAGTGACACTAAAAATGAGCGATACCGACAAAGGTTACGGCGAGCGGGTACGTATGGACTCCACGGCGGCTTTATCCCGGGTTAAGAGCTTTGACGTTAATAATACGGTGAAGTGAGACGGTAACGTTAAGTCAACAGGCTTCACATTGTGCAGTCTGCTAGGCCTCAGTCTGCACCTTACATGCCAACTTTAGTGAAACCCGAACCTGCTAGTGAGCTAAACTAAGGCTTTACATGTTAACCATTCAGCGTTAATCATTTTGAACCGTGCATTTAACGTTTCGTTGGCAAATGGCGTTATTTAAGCTGAATATATTGAACAGCTAACGTTAATTCTACAATGTACAGGAAATAATGTAACTTAAAGGAATAACATGTTAAAGTCGGTGTGAGGTTCATTATTAATCTGAGACTTGAATTTGTGGTTTCTCTCGTTTTGTCTGCTGTCTGTCGACCCAACAACATTTTAACCATTTTAAACGAAAACTAACGGCCTCAAGATGTCTTCTTGTTCATTTGCATTAACGCTAAGTCTCACGCGTAGCCCTTGTCCTGTTGCATAGTAATTGTCTTCATTTAATGTTTAAGTTAAAGTAAATGGTCAATACGAGGTCACAATGTATGTGTATGTGTTTTGTGTGTTTAACTGAAGCAAGAAAATGTGTCTTTACTCTGTTATTCCCAATATTTCATGTCATTCATGTCTGTGCTGATGATGCAAGTTAACACACTTGATTGGCAGAAGCATCTTGAGGTCGTTGGGGCTAAATTAAGCCGAAATGTATCCTTTTTTTTTTTTTATAAAGGAAATCACTGTTGTTGGGGTTTAATGTTTAGTAGGTATTTATTATACACATTCAGTGGTTTGATGTACCCTTGGATGTCTTAGAGGCCACTTGACATACATCACTTGAACAGGGTCCATTTAAAATGTAACACAATATATTTATTGCAAAAGTTTAAAGTAAAAAAAACGAGATAATCACAGCTCATATTATTCTACGGGACAATGTTTGTTCTGTTTTGCGTGTTTGACATTTAAAAACACTCACAAACGAAATGCCTCTTAGACTTCTAAACGAAAGTGTCCGATATGACATGTGAGTAAATGTAGAACCACTGAATGTGAAATATTTATTGAACTTTACATTAAAAAGATTGTAATGTGTGGTCTTGAACATTGCCATGCTTTTCATGAGATATAATAACACTAAGTTGAATGAGGGTGCCTTTTTTAATTGGAGTCATATATTCTTCATCCTTTTCTTTTTCATAAAGGTTAAGAAGAAAGTGCGGAAGAAGTCCACTTAATTTTCAATAATATGAAGCTCAGATGTGTGAAGCTGAAATTGTTGAATGCATGCTAAAACAGGAGGAGGGAAGAAGTATGGGCAGTGTGTGAGATGGGGGAAGTAAGAAGAAGTAAAACAATTGAAGAAAGAAGAATAATGTGAAGTAATGAAGTTACAGAAATGAAGTTAAGGAAGTAATCTGGATAAGGCCACAGCGCTAAGTAAATCTCTGGTCTGTTTGTCAAATGCGTGCATGTTTTTGTTCTTGAATACAACAAACAGTTTAAATCATTGCAATTTTTACACAACTAACAAATTCCTGTTATTTCATCATGTTGCCAATATAATTATATTGATTGATGTAATCCTGTTGATGTCATATTATACACAGCAGCTAAATAGCATTTACCTGCATTCCTAATCCACTATCCTAAATTCTATACTTTTCACAGGATAGTCTTAATTACTACATAGAATTATTGAGGCACATTTCTCCAGTTTGTCCTCTCATCGACGCTGATAAGAGGTGTGTTGGTGTGTGTGTGGTTCGTTCAGGAGTCTCGCTCTGCATCCAGGAGTGTGAGTCCACGGGGCTCTGGGAAGTCGGCAAGCCGCTCCCCAGCCCGGTCGCCCGCCCGTTCAAAAGAAGGCTCCCGCCACTCCCACTCTAAATCTCGGTCTCGGTCCAGGTCAAAGTCAGGGTGAGTGACTTTTTCTTCCACTCCCCATGCATCTATATATCCAATCTGTCCATTTGATAGATTGGCTATATAGATGCATGTCTGTCTTTTCAAGCAGCTGTAGAGAAATTGGATATGAATACCCACAGAACCAGTATGAATGTTGGAAGTGATTCTGTCTACATAGGTCTCACTCCCATCGTGGCTCACGGAGACACTATAGCCAATCTCGCTCCCGCTCCAGGTCCTATCGTCGCCGATCCCACAGTAGGTCCTACAGTGGAGAGCGCCGGCGCAGGAGTCATAGCCGCTCACCGATGTCCAACCGACGCAGGCATATCGGCAATCGCGTAAGTGCTCAATGGACCTTTTTAAAGCCAGCTTTGTGCTCTTTCTGCATAATGTCTTGACTATATTAATCTTGGTTTCTAAACACTACTATGTATTTATTAAAGAAAGAAAGAAAAACATCGTTATGTATTTAAAGGACTTCTCAGCATCTTAATATCTTTAAAATTGCAGGCTAATCCAGACCCAAACGGTTGCGTGGGAGTGTTTGGCCTGAGCTTGTACACCACAGAGAGGGATCTGAGGGATGTCTTCTCTAAATACGGCCCCCTGGCGGATGTCTCTATTGTGTATGACCAGCAGTCGAGGCGCTCTCGGGGCTTTGCTTTCGTCTACTTCGAGAACAAAGATGACGCTAATGAGGTATAAGAACATGGGTTCGGGGGGGAAAAGTCCCCTGGCTAACCTGTTCCTGGAATATTTTCTGGGTCTAAAGAGGTAATTTATATGTTTGTTCACTGTCAGGCAAAGGAACGAGCCAATGGCATGGAGCTGGATGGTCGTAGGATCAGGGTGGACTTCTCCATCACAAAAAGACCTCACACACCAACCCCTGGAATCTACATGGGTCGGCCCACATAGTAAGTCATCATAGTGTTTGTGTGGATTGATTAGTATTTGTTCTAATCTATCAAAGATTGATGCTTTTTTATTTATTTTTATGCTTTATTCATAGTTTATTTTCATTTTCGAGATAAGATATTGAGATAAGCCATCTCAAGGAAAAATATTGTAAAGAAAAAAAACTATATACCAAAAAAAAAAACATAAATGTGCATCATAGTGTGTTTAAGCATAAATAGGATAGACTACCTGTAAAGGTATACATTAATAGTTCCAAGCCAGGCTATTTACATAGTTTGTAAATGGATACCAGGTTTTGTAAAATCTCTTAATGGAGCCGTTGAGGGTGCATCTGATTTGCTCTGCTTATAATTTCTTAGGTATGTATCTTCCAAATAGATGGCCCTTTTTTTGAATTTCTTGTAAGAAATGCTTTTGCCCATTAGGAGCTAATTTTACTGTAATTTATGGAAATGTTCAGCTCTGGTTACTTTAATTTGCCTCAATTGAAGTGACAAATTAAGCTGGAAATGTTATGTTATATTGGAAGTTTATCATCAGAGGTGAGTAATCATGTCATAAACAAAATGTATCTTATTAATTAATTAATTAATCTAAATCAAAGTTACAAAATAAACACTGCATACTGCCCTTACAACCATAGATGTGAAACTTCCAGCTGTTTTCTTAGTTTGCTAAAACGGTACCAGATGCAGAGCTCAGTCAGGAAGAAATAACAGATTATGTGACAAAGGAGCACTTACATTTAGTTTATTTAAATAAAAAAACTGAATGTAACATAATGGGTACCTGTCTTTTTAAAATTGAAATTGTATAGATAAAATACGTTGGAAATGGAATCTCATCTTTGCATTGTCTTCTGTATAGTGGCGGTGGCGGGGGTGGTGGCAGTAGTGGCGGCAGCGGAGGGGGTGGTGGTGGTGGCGGCGGAAGTAGCGGCGGCGGCGGCGGCGGCGGCGGTGGAAGTGGTCCAGGTGGTCCTCGTCGCAATTCTCGTGACTATGACCGTGGATATGACCGTGGCTACGACCGCGGATACGACAGAGGTGGCTGTGAACGCTATGACGACAGGGACCACTACAGATCATACAGGTGAATCTCATGTTTTTAAAGGTGGTTCTTCAGAATAACAATGGTTTGTTTTCTACACCCTCTTAAAATGTGTTAATTTTGTCTCGTTTCAGGAGGCGATCTCCGTCCCCATACTACAGAGGGGCATACAGGTCTCGGTCCAGATCGCGATCTTATTCTCCCCGTGAGTCCTCTTTTAGTAAATGATCCAATCTTTTATTTCGGCATTAAACGGGTTGCAATGGGTTTAATCACTTTTTTTGTTTAACAGGTCGCTATTGAACGTTGCTGTGAAGCCCCTCCAACTCCCACACACGAACGGGAAGTGTTTCTGAGTGGAATGATTGAGTTCAGTATAGATCTTCCTTCTTAAGGTGATCTTCATACTTCTGTTTGCGAACGTATATGACCAGTAAATGTATACTCGGATCAGTTTTGAAGCAGTCTCATTTGACATGACTGAGCTGTCCCCTGATGTTTTTAATTTTAAATGTCTAGGCAACAACTGCCATGAAAAATATATTAATGTTTTTATTAATGTATTTTTTTGTATACAAGATCGAGTGAACGTTCAGCTTTGAACAGATTAAAAGGAAGAAGCTTCTTTTTTTTTCTTTTCACTTTGACTCATTTGACTCGTCCTTTCCTACAGTTCAACCATTTTCTGCTGCAAGTCTGTTATGATACAAAGATACAAAGCCTTCATCTTATCACATTGCTACACCCATCCTCAAATTCTGCCCTCATTTTACATTTCATTTAGCTGATGTCAACCACACACCTGGAAGGTTTGGTCTCAGCATCTTGCTCGGTTGCGACACTGTCAGTGTTGACAAACCTGTCCACAGGTGGACAGAAACATAAACACCTGGCAAAGTACTCGAACCCACTTCCGTGGTAGTTCCCGCTACAATAGGGGTCTCCAGAACCACCTTTTTCTTTGCTTGCAGGCAGTAGACGACTACATATTCCCTTCGCCTGGTTTCATATCTTTGAATCTTTGCCTACGTCTCAGATTCTTTCTGTAATTCATGTAATAATGACGAGAAACAAAGTGGCAATTTCTTCTGATTTTCAGACTAATACTCCCCGACCAGAAACCGTAAATCTGATTTACTAAATGTCACTGCCTATCAGTAAGGGACAAGTTAAAACTATATATGGGTTAATTTATTGTCACTTTTTTATAGTCAATAAAAAAAGTTATTAGGAAGAGTAATCCATAAGTAAATGTGGCTAAACAAGTTAATTTCACCAAGTACCGTGTTTAAACTGCTCATCAACATGTGGTGAAGCTCTGCCCGGTCTCACGTCTACCCCTACTGGTCACACAGAGTACATGAACTGAAGTACTTGTTGACATCTCAGTTTATTGTAGTCTGTTGATGTGGTGAAAGGGTCTATTCAACAAAATTATTAAAATAAATATCTAGTGGGATCAAGCATTGCAGATCATTTTTGTTTCATTTGTCCATGTTTTGAAATATTGAGATATTCCACCCTTCACCCCAATACAGCAGCAGTGAATGGACTTTATTTGTGGTGCTCTCTACTAGCCCTCTAAAAGTCTGATTTAGTATTAGCCGTTTACAATGTAAAAGGTATCCTGTAGTACATTGATGCACTATAAGATGTAGTTGAATGTAAATTGTCTCAGTTATCTTCTTTCCATTGTACTTTATAAGGTTTTAGCATACAGTACCAGTCAAAAGTTTGATTTCATTCAATGTGAATGAGAAGGTGTGTTCAAACTTTTGACTGGTACTGTATATTTCCTCCTGAAATGCAGCCAAGGAAAGTAAGGTAACAGTGAACTGATAGTTCTGTTCTGTTTTGAGAACAGTTCTTGTGTGCAATACTTAACTAAATCAAGGAAATAGCTTCTTTACACATTTTATTGCACAACAAAAGAATAGACCTTTGAGACAGTCGAGCTATGAATAGGAATGTGTAAACTGTTATTGCACCATGTGTTATCCCACAGGGAATACCATAGTACAACCAGAAACGTGTCAGGAAGATGTAAACTGTAATATTAATTCCATTTCAATTCTAGTTTGCTATTATGCTGCTGTTTGGATTGTTCTTTTATCTAATCCACCCCCTCTTTTTTTTTTTAAAACCATTTTTATGAATGCAACTGTGTGTTGTGTTATCTATAATTGTATTAATTGACATTTATTTCCTATGTTGTAGTTATCAGCATTTAAAATGGGAGTGGTTTTTTTGTTATGACAGTTTAAGGTAGTTCCATCATTAACACAGGAAATGTAATACAGTGGTATGACAGAGAGGAAAGTGAAAAGACACCAGTCACCGGCTCATTTCTTTCCCTCTACTACCTTTAAGTCTAGACTACACGTATGTTGTTTGTTTTGGTCAGCAGGCTGCTCTGTCACTGAATGTCACATCCCCTTCACTTCTGGTTAATTTTCCTTTCTGACTGGAAATCATGTTGGGTGGTTGCAGGAGGAAAAGTGAAATTTCCAATGCAATTTAATTTGCTTTGTGTTTATCCACTTAGAAAAGTAAAAATGTAAATGCTTATGCAACGGCAGGTAGGTTAAAGGTAGATGTAATAACGATATATTGTTTAATTTACAAATCATACATGTCAAGAGTAAAAAAAAAAATGAATATAGGTATTTTAAGTGCAGTAAATAACATGATCGGGTCATTTATTTGAACTCTGAATCCCGGCTACCAGCTAAGAGGCCTGCAACAACTGTGTTAGCATGTCACCAGGAAAGTAACTAAAGAGCTGTTTTGTAAATAGGCCACAGCTTGAACATTCCTCCGTTCACACACTGACGTAAACAAGGCGAGGAGCGGTCACTCCTGCTGCTGGCACTCTCTCCACTACAGTCGGGTGGCAGTAATGTTCCAGGCGCAGGCCGGTCACATGTAGAAGCACTCAAGTGCTGTAGGCGAAGGCTCCTCCCCTCGGTAACTGGTGAAGGTACACATCCATGCATGAGCACTGCAGCCTGCCCCCCCCATCGCCATGCAGCTCCACGGCCCTTCCGCTTCCATTTCAGCTTTTGTTTTGAAACCCACCTCACTCACTTAGTATAGCTTAGGTGCTTTGTTGCTTTCCCAAACACACCCACATGCACACACCTACATCACAAAAAAAAAAAAAGAAAAAGAAAAAGAAAAAAAGATGCTATACCATGTCTGTAGCCTGGAGTATGAGCTCAGACTGGCTGAGTGACACTGCATAGAGAGCGCCTCCCCCATGCAAAGATAAAACCGAGGGCCAGGAATCCCCTCATGTCTCCTTATCTGCATCTAAGGTAAATATTTGCTTAGTTTTACACTTCGCTATTGGATCCATTATCACTATTCACAGGCTAAACGCAAAGCGAAAGTGGCATCACCTTTAATAACAGTGTGTAAAGCTGCAGGTCGGAGGCCTTAATCCGTGGCCCCCGATAAGCATGCAAAACAATATTGTTTATGTCACTGTTATTTCTGCACGAGGACAGAATGTACAAGACTGGCTGGTTCAAGGTTTCACTTTCTGTATTGTTTTAAAAAAGATAGCCGCAATTGTCTGTTGTTTTGTTTTACAGTTTTATAAATGTAGCAAAATCTGAGAAGATCATAAATATTTTCACAGAGGTTTTTTTTTTATTCTAGCAGACTATCTCATGCAGGCATCCATGGCGAGGGTTGGACCCCCTGCGTCAATAGCTCCATAAATCCATATTTCTGTCTCTCATAAATAAATAAAAGGCAAACTGTGGGGATCAGTGACACTGTTTGGGTCGACAAGTACAGTGACAACGACTTGATTTTCCACACAGTAGCCTTTTTTTCGCTCCCCCAGCCTGGAGGGACCCAAGGCACGGCCCTTATTATGATTTGATGAAATAACCCCTCTGCCTCCTTTAAGCCCATCCCTTCGCTGAATGTACCCAGTGATCATCATGCCACTTTCATATACCCCAATGTAGGCTTCTTTCTATGCTGGAGAACCACATGCACCTCCAAACATTTTTTCTTGTGATTTTTAAGGGAGATTTTATTTAGAGGCGGTGCTTGTTGGCTCCAGAGTAGCGTCGTAACGACACTTTTTTTCCCCCAGTCCCTGTTAAAAGAGTTAGACCGGGGCCAGAGTTGGTGCTGGGGGGTCGCCTATAGTTTAGTAATTTCCTGGGGGGTAATTGCTGCGTGTTTTGTTTTTTTTATCCCAACAGATTTTCTATTTTATTTTATTTTTTTTATTTTTTTCTACTTCTCTCAAATATCGCCACCTTCTCACTCTCAAGATCTGATACCCCTTCGAGATTTTTTCCTTTCAGATCATGAACAAACTATATGTTGGGAATTTAAGTCCTTCGGTTACTGTCGAGGACTTGAAGGAGCTCTTTGGGGAGAGGAAGCTGCCAGTGGCCGACCAGGTCCTGCTGAAATCCGGCTATGCTTTTGTGGACTTTCCCGACCAGAACTCGGCCATAAAGGCTATAGAGACTCTTTCTGGTAAGTGTAGATTTGATAAGTGATGCTCTGGTGACAGAAAAAAATCCCCAGCGAGTCAAACTGCGAGATCGGGTTAAAAAAACCTATCGCCTCAGGGTGTCCAGAATGTGAAATAGTAATCATAGATTGTGTTAATATCTTTTTTTGTTGTTGCTCGGGACAGTGTTTGCGATCACATCCGTGTGCCATCAGAGTTTAGATGAACGCTCAGCCATGCACGCTCCAACAAAAAATGGATAATTTATCGATCACAGGACACACTTGGAGCTTTAGTGCCCGTTTTCCTAAAGAAAACACGAGCCGTCGTAACGCTATAAACGCGCAGAATAATCTATATTTCGGAGATTCCGATAGTCTGGTGCGCTACTTTGCAATCACCCGCTGGAATGTATGGGATGGTCTGATGGTTCGGGTAGGCATAATTATTTTTCACTTATTTTTTATCTTGATTTTATTGAAGAGAGCAGAGCGAAGCGACCGCGGAAAACTTGTCAGATCCATGTTCCTCTGATGTCTGGGTATGTTTTTACGAGGTGTCTTGGAGGTGGGTCACGGGGGTCCGGAGGAAAGGGCTAATAAACAGGTAGCTGAGGGGGGACGAGGTGAGACGCTAATTCCGTGCTGCGCCAGGCCACTCATAATAACCAAAACCCCTGTTCAAGCTCCGCCGAAGAGCGCTTCACATTCACACCCGGCTGGGTCAACACGGAGAATTAAGAAACACCTACCTAGAATAGAAAGAGTAGGCTACAAGTCATTCTCCTTTCAAACCATCTCTTCTTTGATGTTGATTTTTTTTTTTTTTTTTTTTTTTTTTTTTTTTTTATATACTGAGAGCAGAAACAAATACCACTCATTGCACTGTGAGGGTTGTGGGAGTGGAAAGCATGGCTGCCCATTTCCCCCTTACTATATAAGCTTATCATGCTTCATTTTGGCGCCGATTGCCCTAAATTGTGACGCTCGAAATGTTCCTCCGTGGTGCTTTTAATACAAACATAACCGGTTTACCGGCCACCGCGCGCACGACGCGCCCGGAAAGGGTACTTTTTTTCTTTTAGGGGTTAGCTGTTTGAATGGGGACGCACCTACTTGGTGAAGTGATTCAAAGTGTTGCTGTGTAAACCTACCAGTTTGCATTGTTGCTTTCATGGCACACGGCTAATGTGACACTATAATTTTCGTCCCTACAGGTAAAGTTGAATTACACGGAAAGGTGATAGAGGTAGACTACTCTGTTCCCAAAAAACTAAGGTAGGCCTACAATCACTCCCTCGTTCTCTCTCTCTCTCTCTCTCTCTCTCTCTCTCTGTCACACACATACATAAACGCACGCACGCACGCACACACACGCTTTGTGTCATACGCCTATACTGTGCCCCATGGCAGACTGTGTGACCTGTAGGCTTCCGCTGTGAAATATAGCACGCAGATTTCCCTCTTCTCTCGGCTTCTGTTGAATTCTTCACTCCTCTGTGTGATTTTTTCAACCGGGCTGCTGTTGTGTTATTCCCCGGCGATGTAAATGTAATTGCATGGGCGATGGAACAAAAGAGAGACGGCGACAAAGAAACAATTTAGTCCCAACATTGGCTGAAAACACGGTGGCTGCTGCCGTATCGCGTGATCTGCAGAAAGGCCTATCCCACTGTACAACACACACACACACACACACACACACACACACACACACACACACACACACACACACGCACTCGCACACACACACACACACACACACACACACACACAGTGCATACATAATACATTGCATGTTAATTGAATCTCTCATACATATGTTGGTTTCCCTGTATGTAAGCGATACAGTTAGGTTTCATTATTGACTGCAACGCTGCAATGCACGACGAGTTGCATACCAATCAGCTGAGGCTCCTCTATGGATACTACACGTGTGTGCACGCGCCTGTATATGTATGGGAGAAACACAGCTTGTATGTGTGTGCGTGTGTGTGTGTGTGTGCGCGCGCATGTGAGGAAAGCGAGAGTTGAACGTTTTTTTTGGAGCAAATCTGTGGGTCAACACTGAACTCCACGCCACCATCGTCACATTGTGTGCTGTTGTATCAGCTTGTCCACGCAGTGTACCAAACAAAAGAAATCCACACGTTTTTAATTATATGGAAATAATAATTAAACACCCCCCCCCCACCCCTCTTCCCCCGGTGCAATGCGTAATAAACTCCTTACGTTTGTGGTAGATTGTGCAGCCTACACACGCAACACGTATAGTGTTCTTCAAAACAATGCCTTTGGCTTCAAGGAAAGACTTACATTGCGTGACAGAAAGGTAAATATTCAAGCCCCTTGTGGAGGAGGAACACGTGACCTATACTTTATGCGCCACCAGCAACGGTCCTCCCCCTTCAGTGCAGGCTACACTTTCCTGCTTTACAGCGTTTGCCTTGTGTTGCTGCGTTAAAGAACAGCCTGTAGGTTTGAAATGTTTAATGGGGGAGCCGCCGTGCCGTGCTCCCGTTCAGTGGCTCGATTTGAAGGCGTTTTTGTGAGCTTGCAACGTGCTTTCAAAATGCTTGCGCCACTCCCCACGGTGAGCGTGCACGTAGGCCATGGCAATGTTGGAGAGCCTCATAATGGCTGCCATGATGGCCCCTGCGCACTGCACGGCCATAGGGCGGACTCATGATGGAGCAAATGTCCATACATGTGCCCAGTCGACACCGTGCGGAGCCGCTGGAAGCGTGAGGACGAGCAGAACGGGCCTTTTTATTTTTCGCCATGTCTGCGAGGCCGACATGAGTGCAGCGTGTAGCACGTACAGGTGTTCATTTTGAATCAGGGGAAGCTTGGCGAGATCACGTGGCGGTGAAACTCCATGTTATGATAATGCTTTCCACGGGGATAATTACATTTACTGTCATAGCCTCCCTGCAGTTGTCCAACTCATTATCAGACATTATTAGAGCCTTTGTGTAATATTGCAGACATATTTACATTGATTTAGAATGTAAAGCTTAATATGCAAATGTGTTTGCTCCTGCAGGAAATACAATATTTACTAATTAGTTGTAATTTATGGAGGCCTACCTGATGCAAATGTTCAATCTTAGTGATACATAATTTGAATCCATTGGTTGTCTCAGGCATATTGAGAAATAACTTTTTATATTTAATAATACAGGTTTAGTTGTATTTCTGTATCTCTGTAGTTGTATTTCGTTGAATTATATAATAATATAGTAATTATAGGTATTGTTGTGATTTTATTTTAATATATATAGTTACTATAGTGACCTGAGTGAACCAATCACCAATTTGTGTTTGGTCATTTAGGAAGCAGCTTGTGAGTTCATCTTCAGGCCTGCTAGCTATTGTTTTGTGAGACTGCTGTAGTTTCAGCTGCTGTTCGCTGTGATTACTGTTTGTTTATATATCTGTGCTGTGTTTTGTTGTTTAATGTTTGCTAATAGGCATAAGGGATTAACTATTAAATGATGTGTATTTTTAAAGGCAAAACTTGTGATTGTTTATTGTACTTTCTTTGTAATAACATTTAGTTTGTCAATGGGTTTATGAAAATATCGGGCCTTTTTAAATACAACTTTGAATTTGTTGAAGTTTTGATGTCCTATATATTTTTTAAATGTTATTTCATTTAGATACATTTTATATTTTGATATTCCAAATATGTTCAAACATGTCAGCTTTCATATTACTTTGATACAAGTAATTTAAGCAGAAGTAAACAATCTTTTTGATTTTATTTGGTAAAACTTATTGTCATGGAAACAGAATAATTAGTTATACTTTTTCATTAATATTTCAAATAGATATTTTGAAATTATCAGGGTTATTTTTTTATTAAAATGATTGTTTTTATAGGTATTGATAATAATAATGTAGCTACTTAATGTTAAATTAGTTTGTATTTCAGTGCTAAGACAACTGTTATTTAAAATGAATAACATATTTTTCTATTTTTTGTTATTTAATTATTGTATTCAACTGAGTTTGAAATAAGAACTGAAATAATTTAATGGTGAAATAAACAATACAATAAAACTCTTGAAACATTAAATAAAATAAGTGACATTTAGATTATGTAGATACTAGCTATAGATTATGAATACTTCTGTAATTATAGTCTATGTTTGATTGGAATAATTACTCTTAGTTTGATAAGATAATTAAGTTTGTTTGCTCAAACCTAAACATTTTTTATTTGTAAACAGTGGCTTATTTTGATATCATAATTGTTCTCACTCTTGTTAAGCTTCCTTGTTAAACAAAGCATGTGGCTGAGTCTCCGCAACACCAGGAAACAGAGTGTGACTTGGTGTTTATTGATACTGGTGCTACATAAACGATATGCAGTGTTGTTTGATTATGAAATAGGCGAGGTGCTGAAGGTGTGTACAAAACGACTAACATGATCCCTCTGTGTGAGCCTGATCGATGAGTAATATCAAGCATGTGAAGACAGCCTTGTTGTTGTTTAAAGCTGTCTTCCTGAAAAGTACACAAGTTTGTTTACTTGCTTATTTAGCCCTTGATAGTAAAAAAAAAAAAAACCAGAGCTTTGCCCCTCTAATTATATCTCTACATCTTTGAGTTAACCTGGATTGAAAATTTGCTCAAATAAACAGGTGATAAATTTGAGCTTGAGTGCTAACGCGTGTGTTACTCTCCATTAGGCTGCATCAACGCAGGTTGAACTGTCTGTGTTCTTCGTACAAATTCAAGTTTGCGGCCTAATGTTGTTTGAGGAAGCCAAATTGATCGCAAGAACCTCATTCTCGCAAACGGACACAAACCAAGAACATGGGTGTAAACATCTGCAATGCACCACAGTGGGACACATGCACATGTGTGAGTTGGGTCGTCAGTGCACACTGAGTCAAAACAGCGAAATACGATAGCCATCAGTTGATCCACTCTGAATCCATTAATACTCCCCAGTTGATCCTGGGTGTAGGGGAAGCTCTCCAATTCATACTCTGGTTTTGTTCGGACTGATAGCAGGAGGCACTGCGCTGCTCCCCTCCGAAGCCACATCCGCTGCATCTTCCTCCTAACTCCTCATGCCTCCCCTCACCTGTCTGCGAGGAGGGATCGCGCTAAGCAATCTGTTCCGTGGAGTGAGGGGAGCATATCCCCAGAGTTGTCCCCGAAAACCACGATTTTATGCCTCAAAGAGCATTGTCGGTGTCTCTTTAACTTATGCTGTGTCTGTCTCATTAAGAGTGAAGCAGACTTTCTGTTGCAGAACAAATTATCTGTGACTGAGCCCTTATTGTGCTAAATAATGCTCATGAGGTGTGAAAAGAAAAGAAAAAGCCAAACGAGAAAGTTCTCTGGAAACACTTCCAGAAATAGTGAGTATCTACTTCTCAGGTATTGGCTGAAGCCTTTTATTTTGAGTTTGTTCAAGCTGCTTTAAATTGAACCCTTCTCCATAACGCTGCTGGATTTGTAAAGCAATTATTAACTTTTTCATGAAAGTGGAGTCGTATATATTTTTCGCCTGAATTGGTAAAAGACTTGCTCGTGCAACAGAGCACATAGCTTAGGGGAGCGGCGAGATAAGATGTGAGAGCATTGTAAATGCATTGTGTGTCTATCAGGCCTGCGGGATCGCTGCTTTAGCTCCACGAGAGTCGGAATCTCCTTCTTTGAACAGACACTTGCGTGTGCATCACAGCAGCAGCTGTAGAGACAATTTTCAAATTTTTTCTCAGCTGTCTTTTATATTCCCCTCCAACCTGTTGCACGAGTAATATCTTACCGCTGAATTACACTCAGTACAGGCAGGAGTTAAGTAATCATCTAGATGACTCTCAAGAGCAGCGGCGAGGCGCTGTGGAAGGTGTGGCCGAGATGAGGAGGATTTCTCCAGCTGACCGTCCCAAGTCTCGCATTTTTCTGTTAATACTAAATCACGAGATGGAGGGGATGCTTCTTCTGCCTGTTTGTATTTGTGACCTGACCATTACGCATTACCTCTCAGTATTGAATTAGGAGAGTAAAGAAGAGGCCCAAGAGGTAAAATAAACGCTCATTGATTAAAGATGAGAGGCGTGAAGCATACTTGAATCGAACCACTGAGGCCATTTTTCCCTCATTCCCATTGACTTGTTGAAGTCAGCTTCTGTGACTAGAAAATAAAATATAAAGTTTCCAATTCTGCACACGTTTTGGTCAATTTCTGTGCAGACAGTGAGATCGTCGTACATACCTGTCTGTCTGTGATAACCGTCCCAATCTTCTACCAAATAGACCGACATTTGGTTTGAGCAGATGTTTGAGGATGCTGTTTGAGCAAAGCAGGGTTTGATGAATTGCTGGAATCTTAAATGTGCTTCATGTGAATATTTAATGAATTATAAATAATGATTATGAGTGTCGTCGCAGTTTGTACCCAAGTTCTTATTGAGGGAAGTAATTTGAAAATGTAACAGCTGTTCTGTCTCTCCTTTTCTTTTTCTATATTCCTCTGTTGCTCACTCTGTGTGTGTGTGTGTGTGTGTGCAGCATGTAGGGGGTGGGGAGAGAGACACACTAGAGAAACAGAAAAAACGGTAATATCCAACCTGAATGCTAAATGTCGGATGTGAACTTTAGTGTTACTCACCTCTCAGTGTGCCAGTGCTCCCTGTGGGCACTCATGGGTGTGGTTTCCATGGAAGGATGGGCAGCTGAGGCGCACAGCAGGTGGCATTTCTCACACAGCCAGACCCCGTCCTTGTCCCATATCAACACCATATAACCCTGCTGGAACATTATAGCTCTGATGGGTCTTGAGCAGGTGAAATGAATATGGCGAAAACTTCCAACAGCCAATCGGAGTGAGCCACGGTCCGCAATGCTTACATGCAGCCAATCGTATGCAAGCAGGTTGAGTGGTATGGATCGAGGCCCATGAAGAGGTTCTGTTACACTGGCTTAGAGCCTCAAGCTGGGAATGCTGTTGGCCTAAAGCTTCACCAAGGACCCTGCTCAAGTAACTTTAAATTTTGCTATTTAACTGAGCTTCAGTAACGTAACTTTCCAAAGTGAGATTAAAGGGTAACTACACCCTTAAATTCTGCTAGAACCTTCTCTTCCTGCATATATATATATATACATATATATATATATGTATATATATATATATATGTATATGTATATATATATATATATATATATATACATATACATATATATATATATACATATATATGTATATGTATATATATATATATATATATATATATATATACATATATATACATATATGTATATATGTATATATATATAATGCAGAGGACTTTAATGACTGTAGCAGCATCGTTGCTACTACTTGCCTATTATGTCACGGTTAGCGAGGGGCCAAAGAATTCGACTGAACCAGTTGTTTGTTTACACACAGTATGAATTTGTTGGAAAAAAAATCACCTGTATTAACATCATATGCCAACAAGAATCTATGTGATCAGGTGTACAGTGAGATAAATGTGTAGTTCCTCCTTAACTACTTTAGCTTTGTTTGGCCCAACGGCAACATGCTTAAAGGGATTTCTTGCAAAGCAAAGCCCTATTCACAGAACTGTCACTTTCCTGGAGTTTGCAGGCCTGACATTTTTACTCCTTTTACAAATGTACCCTCCTTTAAAACAATGCCTCAGTCTGGCTCCCCCATTCAAATATTTTTAAACCTTCCCCTGGTTCCAGGAACATCTGGATATGGTGTAATAATATAATATAATATGCATGGATTGTTTTGTGAACATCATTTCTCCCATGTAGAGGGGGGATTTTTTTATTTATTATGTCAGCTCTCTGTGAAGCAGCAAATGTCAAAATAGATACAACAGAAAAAGATACAGCCATCTGACATTTACAGCACCTTGATTTTGGAGCAGAACTGCGGCATTTTTCTCGTGAATATGTGTGTGTTTACAGGTAGCACTGTTTTCAGTTCCCCGACTGTTCCAGGTTAGGTTCTCCACGTTGCCATGGGAACCAGTTTTGAGTGTTTTGCTTGGTTATAGGAGGAGAGCTCTAATGATGAAGGTTTCAGAAATGAACCCAAAGTCCTCCGGTGTACAGAACACCATACAGAAGTTGAGTTTACTGCATGCAACACCCTAACATGCCTCCAACAAGTGATCATTATAAAATCTTTTGATATCACCGTCAGAATCCCATGATTACAGCTTAAATTTGTTATGAACTGCTGTCAGTTTTGGGGCCATGTAATTTTCACCCATTTCCCAAGAAAGTGGAAACTGCCTACCGGTCATAACGGCAGTTCAGCTGTGTGTTGGTGGCTGACGCTATGGGCGGTGCAGTGGTTAGAGTGCTGATTTTATATGACAGTGAATTGCCTGGTAAGGTGCCTTCATAAAGCTGTGTGCAGCTATTGCTTCATAGAAACCTTCATGTGCTTCTTTTCTTCCCACAAGTGCTGCAGGGAAAACTGCTGAGTGGGCTGTCCATCTATGTCACTGCCGCAGCCCTTTTGTGACCTTTCTTATTCATAAACCCACTTGGAGCCACCATTTCCATCCTTTTCCATATGTATGCAACGGAAGCTGGAAACCCCCCCCCCCCCCCACACACACCCACCCCCCCCACCCCCCAAACAGAACAGAACAGAACAGAACAGAACAGAACAGAACAGAACAGAACAGTCTTCTACAGTATGGTCCACACACAGCTGAGCCTCCAACACAACCTTGAACACAGTCTGACCATTGTGTTTCTTCTATTTCACACTGTCTCTGACGGAAGAGGAAGATACAGAGAAGACTTCCGAGTGAAAGACGTGTGCATGACCCACACGCATGCTTTCCTCTCTCTCTGTGTGTGTGCGTGTATGTGTGTGTGTGAGTGTGTATGTGTGAGAGTGTGTGAGTGTGTGTGCTCCTGCGTGGGGGAGATATGAACACTGCTGATAGAGGGCAGTATTTCTCCCCCTGTCAGGGAGGCTGCTTTTGGCATTTGTCCTCTCTCAACAGACTCTGATGGTTTCTGCTCACAAACAGGAGGATTTCTCTTTGTGCGTTTGAGAGTGACAGTGTGTATATTGTCACATCCAGTCTTACCTTCTTATCAACTGCTTTTGTTCCCTCAATGAGTTTGTAGCCTAACTTATATCCAGCCACCTGCTGGTAGTTTGTTTAAATAAAACTTATTTAAGGGATATTTCAACATTGTCCTGTCCCATTAAACTTCACTGTGTCTTGAAACTGTCGTGGTGAAGCTTTGTTTTAGTTTTAGAGGGAGACATTTTTATTTTAGGTGTCAGGTTCACTGCATTAATTCACAGGTCTGTTCGTCATATGGCTCGTGTTTATGTGTATGTATAACCCTTTTTTGCTGTCTTGTTAGAAAATATATTTACTATGCTAAAATAAAAGACAGGAAAGATCAACATGCAAAGAAATTAATAAAAATGTATTTGCAGGCTGGATGTTACTATCATAAAACATGTGGGGTAGTCTCTTAAAGTCAATAATGTATTGCCATATCAATCACTGAAGATTAGGAATATGTTTTGGTGTGCTCAACAATAAAACATATAATGACAAAATCATAAACCTCCCTGCCACAATACAATAATTACAATGGCACAACCAGATGGCTCATGCTCTTGAAGTGACAAGTTAAAGTGCATGTTCACAGAATTTCTTCCATACTCTTTTATTAACATTTATATCTGCGGTACACATTTGAGCCTGAATGTTCGTATGGTTCTGATAATTGCAGCCTACGTATAGCATTGAATCTAACGTGAAAGGCTCGCATTTACCGATGAGAGGAAAAAAACGAGTCTGCTAACTTCACCTAATTAATTTATTTGTCTGAAGTATTTCTCAATGTGTTGTAAACCTAATCAGGAACGTTGATTTGCACACAAATTCCCTCTTCTCATTATTTATAGATGAGGCCTATTAGGAATTGGTTCGGCATGTTTTTTTTGTTGCTTTTTTAAAAGTGTTTGGGAAACACTGGAACGGTAAGGTGTGCGGAGTCCTTTAAAATGTCCAAACCTAACGGCTGGATGCGGATGTGATATAGTTCAGAAATGGAGTACACAGCCAATCATTTTTTAAGCTGTGCGCACAACTCTGTTCACCAGACAGTTATATCAGAAAGCGAGCACACATTCTATTACTGCTCTGCAGAACTGTATTGCAACCTTTGACACATTACTCTTGAAAAGAATATTTTTTGCCGAGCTTTCTTCTGGATGGTGGTGAAGTTGTATTCCCATTTCAGGAGGAGGAGATTGTGAAGTGATCTTTTGGGTATGATCTGACTACTGGGTTGGTTGCTTGTCCATTTGATATGAAGATAGGAGCTTAGCATACAGACATGCTCTTTCTCCTTGTTTCTGGTCTTCCTGCTTAGAAGAGTATGTATTTAGCATACAGATATGAGAGTGGTATTGATTTTCTCCTATAACTCACGGCAAGAAAGATAATTAGTGTACCATAACTGTTGAGCTATTCCTATAATGATTTTGATTCTTCTTGTCAAGTGGAAACATGTACATCTCTTCTTTAATTGTGCTCTTATCATTTTTTTTAAATCCCTGATTGAATGTCCGTCTATTATTAGTCCTCATTTCTGAACATCCACCCTTTTAAGTTTCATAGAAACTGAGCTGTGGCAGTTTAGTTTCAGCAGAAATAGTTTTTAGCAATTGGCGAATTGTGATATGCCATAAAGCCTGTTGTTTTACACAGCTGTGCTTGATCCTGCTATGATTTGCTGAGCCAGAGTTGAGTCGGGTAATGTGGGCCAGGCAGGTGCTAGAGAGTACAGCTCCATCTGCCTCCCTGCCAAGTGACCCAGTACATGCCAATACCCAGTCAGTCGTAGTGTGAGAGAGCGATAGTGGGAGAGTGATGGAAAGGCAGAAAGGGAAGAACAAAGTTGCAGGGTAAAAAAAAGGCAAGGACCTCATGGGAGTGCCTTTGATTGTATCACACCAAACGTCAGGTTGCAGCAGAGTGTTCTCAGACAGCCGCTGCAGAGAGCTGCACACACAGAGCCAGAATAAGGAAAAAAACTGTTTGTAAATAGTTGTTGTCTTAATGACCCTCGGCTAATATTTCCTTGGAGGCGCAGAATGTGTTATCGTGAAGTGTTCAATCTGTGTGCATCTCACTAAACAGTCTATACTCAGGGGTTCCCATGGGTGCATTAGCTGCTGCGGTAACTCCACTATAGCCGACACGAGGAGTACTATGGCAATCCTGAGGTTTTTAAGATGTTCCCATTTTAAATGCGCTGTTTTCATGAGTAAAACATCACCAATGAAACTGACAAAATGTACGTGAGATAGATTGAGCATATGTGTTTAGCAATGAGTTCTTGATATTTTTTGTTACCATCTGTCTTCAGCTGTTGCCTACACACTGGTTGCCCAGCCAGAAATGTAGAAACCTCTGTCTCCCTCATGCAAACAACATCATGACACTGACTGATGAATTGCCATCCCTGTCAGGTTAAATGAAGCACAAGCTGACACAAATCCAATTAAAATTGAAGAGTGCTCCTATAGCAGAGCACGATCTTAATATAATTAAATAAAACCCCCAACGGCAACAGCACGGATCTTCAGCTCACCAGGATTTTAAATATTTGATGCCGATGCAGCCATGCATGAGTGCTTGTTGGAGGATTGCAAAAGTTAACGGGGGCTTGTAAGATTGCTCTTTCCCCCCATGTTTACTGAACATCAACACGCTCATTCTGTACATGTTCAGGTGATTTCCTTTTTAATTATTGCTGAATTCCACAAGATGCAGCTGTGGTTTGCCTCCTCGCTCCAGGGAGAGTCACACTCTCTTTACACTGCAGCATTTGGCGCTCATCTACCCTCCATCCTTCTCCTCCTCCTCCTCCTCCTCCTCCTCCTTTTCCCTGCATGCGCATGTTTTGTGTCAGCGTACCATGTCATGTGAACCACCTAGAGTGCGTGCATTGTCTCTCACCGCCTCCTTCCAGCTCACAATGTCACAGCTCCCCTGGCACATTGTAGCAGCGCAGAATGAAGCCGGCTGTGTGCTAGCATGACCGGGTGTAAATAGCGTAGCCTACAACTCTATGTTACAGTATGTACTGTAAGCTGAATGTGAGCCACCCTGTCAGCTAGTGTAACAGAGACAGGCAGTTTATTGTTAGTGGTTACCACTAGAGGAATTCTTTGACAACAGTAGACATTGTGTAGGTGTGTGTGTGTGTCTATGTCATTGCATAATGTGTGTGTTTGTACAGTGCCTTTTTGTTCCTGCCATTCCCCTGAGTGGGAGGCAACAGTTCATTTCAGAGATGGTTGCTAAGATGGTTTTGTTTTAAGTGGTGTGAGAAGTGACTCCAGGCAGGACGGTTTCCAAAACTCTTGACGTTGCGGGAGAATAAATTACAGAGACATAGAATGACAGGCTTCAAAGGCGAGTTTGATGTCTAAGAGATGGTGGTTTGGATGTGGAGACGCTGAAGATGAGACATTAAATATGCTACACTTAAAGAATAGTAACAGTTAACAGGACTTGTGTTTGTTCTCGCTGTTTCAAGTGTAGTTGTTGCACCCTTTGATGGATGCCCGGCCACCTCAGGCATTTGAAGAGCATTTACAGTATTGCTGTTTCCTCCCCATCACCGCACATCATCAAAGCAGGCGCATCCCAGCGCTCAAGGCACATGATTCACAACCCAGGTCCGCACACACACACACACACACACACACACACACACACACACACACACACACACACAGATGGGCTCTGATTTGATCACAAAACGTCAGTGCAAATAGCAGAAATGCCACCAGACGAAACGCAGCTCTGATTTGCTTTTCATAACACTGCCCATTACTTTTCAGAGCAGTTGTGCTGTGGCTGTCTTTTGGACAGGTTTTCAGGTCAGCCCTCACTCCTAATAGCCCCTTCAACTTAGACACGGCGTTCGTTAAAGAGGGGAACCAGCCTTGTATGTTTTCTGCCAGGAATGATGAAAGCAGCCGGCCTGTAAATGCTTACAGATTTGTTTTGGTGTTTCTGTGTGGAGGAGAGTCGCAAGCCCAAGTAGGGCTGGAAATAGTTGTTAAATTAGTGAACTGCCCCCTTGAATATCCTGTCTAGCAAAACATAGACCGTCTCTAATTGTTATTAATCCTCTGATATTGAGCCTCAGGTGGTACCCTGACATGTGTTTGGTTGGTTTTTAACCTTACTACTGTGCTTGTGTAATGTTGCATTCATAATGTTGGATTCCGTCCAAAAATCAAACCTGGAAGAACGACAATAAACAAACATAACCCGTCACGGAGGCTGCCGCTTTTGTGAGTTGAAAAATAACTCCTGTTCGTCAGACGTTTACTGAGTGCCTTATAGTCACATATATACAAGAGGTACCAACAACAAACCTTCCCCTCAGGCTTTCTCACAATCACCAATAATTCTCCCTTGCCTTCTGTCTCACTTTAAATGCTGCCCACACAACAGGCATCGCCACCCGCTCCTCCCTGCAGTGGAGCTCAGGCTTCCTAACTTAAGATATCGATGTCAACTCAGGATATTTACTCAAGTATTTATCGCATATTGATCAGGGCTTGAAACCCTGTGAGCGTCTCCGATAATTGAATTAGTCTACATATTACTTTCCCTCACAACATACAGGCGTCCTCCAAACTTGTCACCGAAGCACGCGCACACACACGCACACACACACACACACACACACACACACACACACACACACACACACACACACACACACACACACACACAGCTCTTTGTCTGAACTATCCTCAGTATCAACTTCCTCTCAAGCCCCCTGCCTCATTTCAGAGAGTAGGTCAGGATTTGGAGCCATTTTAGCCGCAGGATTAAAGTCTGACGGGGATAATGCCACTTCAGCCACTTGTCAGTCACGTGACACAAGATGATTCAAGGTTTTGGGAGGAGCACTATGTATGTAATTAATGTATTGGAGGCCCTTATCCATTTGACTCCACCCATAGTAGAGCTGCTCACCTATAAACAATAGAAACTGCTCTTTTACAGTGAGGAAAACAGTGATGTGTTGTTTTTCCACACTCACTTTTGCACCCCTCCACCCTCTGCAGTCAGTAAATATAATCCAGTCTCTCTAATGCTGAGAGCTGCTATTGATGTAATTTTAACCTTAAACCTATTTGTGCTGTCCTCCAAACCCGCACAAGTGCGTCCTATATAGATAATCCCACCGCCTTGTAAATCTCTTGATGATTTATCGGATTTACAACACTTTATTTACTTACTTACTACACTTCAGTCACTTGTGTAAAATTGCTGGTCGCAACCAATTAATTTAATCTGGTTTTATCTATCGCAAGTTCTGTAAACTGATAAATTAATAGATAACTGTTCATTTATGGTTGATTTTGTTTGTTTTTCACATTCATTATTAATAACCACAAGGTCTCTACATTTATAAGGAGTGCTGAAGCATTTTAATACATATTTCAGGGCTGCAACTCACAATAATTTTCATTACCAATATGTCTGCCGAGTATTTCCCTGTATAAGTTATTCATTATTTGAAGAAAATACTGAAAAATGTCAATCTAAAGTTTTCTGAGCCCGTTTGATATTTAAATAAATTTATAAATAAATAAATAGAAACATAAACAGGCTAAGACAACTGTAACACACTCCCTATTAGTATTGACAATATGAACCAAAAAATAAATATAAAGTAAAAACAATAAACCAACTGTTATTTTTCAGATCCTTTAAAATGAACGTAAATGACCAAAAACACATGGCTATATTCAAACTCATGCTCCACCACACGCCCGTGTCAGCCAGTGTCACCCGGCCTGGCACCGGTCCTCGACCCTGTGTTTGAGAAACACAGTGTGTGTTTCGCTGTTTCCAAAAGCTCTACTCTGCCGCTGTTTGGAGACCGAGGACTCCTCGGTGACGGCAGCTGTGATTGGCAGGGGAGGCTTGAAAAATGCTGCTTATTGACCAGGCTTGTCAGTGTTTCTGATTCTCAGTGGATGAATCTTCAGTCACCTTCTGCACGTTGCTTCACTTGTTTTCACTCACTCTGTGAGGAGAGAAAAAAGAGCAGAGGTAGTGCATTCATGTGTGTGTGAACAATTAAAGCTCGCTCTCCAGAGGGAGCTGGAGGGAGTAGTGAGACGGGCAGAGAGAGGGACAGTGAGAGAGAGACTGTAGACTAGCAGGAGACCGGCAGGGAGGAAGGCAGGCAGGGAAACAGTTTGAGGGCTTTCGTAATGTTGAGTAGTTTGCATGCGGTATTGATCCTGGTTAACCCTACCGGGACCTACACCTATGGCGGGCAGGCTCATCCTCCCAGCTACAGTGTAATACCTCATGGTCGGCAGATTAAAGGATGAGACCTAAGGAGGAAGCTGCACAACTCAACATAAAGCAACAGAAGCAGCCGTGAGGAGCAGCCAACGGCGGACCCACACTTCACCGACGCAGTATGAGCTGGTATCCACCTGTCAGTAGCTCTTAGCACTGAGGTGTGTGAGAGAGACACAGAAAATACATCAGTGTGTGCATGTAGCAAAGAGTAGAGGTACCAGTCAGCTATACATTAGTGTGTGTGTGTTTGTGTTAGATGTGTGTGGTTGCGTGTGAGCTGTGTCCCTGTGGGCTCGCTGCGTGCCTGTCAGTGACAGTGCTGACTACGTGCTTTGTGACGGGGAACTCGGAGGAGTCCTCAGTTAGCGAAGTAGCAGTGTGAAGGAGCAGGCAAGCGTTTGATGTGCGCAGGACAAGACAGAGCAGCGTGGCACATGACTCTGCATGTCCTATTGAATCATCTTTCTGCTTGTTTATTTATTTATTTAGTCTGACGCTTGTGGCTCAGTGGCAAGGGAAGTGGTTTTAGCACTAGTAAATTGAACCAAATGCTGTAATTGCAGCTCATTGAATGTTTGCTGCATTGTGCATGGTTAGCAGGAATTACTTCTGAACAGGAATGCACATACTGTTTCCTGTCCATCACATTTATGAGCATATGTTTTAGTTTCTTTTTGAGGGCTGTTGGAAGGTTGGTTGTTGGTATATATATGTGTGTGTGTGCTTGTGTGTGTGTGTTATATGTATTATATGTTACATGTAATATGTTTTTTGCTTATCATTTCTTCACTTGGATATTGGACTTTTATTGTACAGAATGATTTATGTGCAGTTTGACATAAGAAGGCTGTTTTCACACCTTAAATGTGAGTTTGGAGTTTGGAAACCAATCACAATCCAATATGAAACTTAACACACGTTTGATGTGGAAACATCCAGCACACGTACACTGAGAATGGACTTTTGTGTGCAGTACACAATTTAAGTTTTTGTGGAAAAAACATATCAGACACAGATGATTTTTATGTACCTGGGACTTTTAAATATTTTAACTGGACAAAGATCTGGCTATGATCAACATGTTGTGTATTTAAATTAATATGTGGGATGGAAGCTCCCAATTCTGATGTTTCTTTGTGGTTTGGATGATCTTGAACATATTTTTTTCCTCTTGTAGTCAGTAATGTTTTATTGTCCAGGCAGGAGTATCAGACTAACACATGCCCATTTATGAGCTCCCTATTGCAGAGCAATTGACTGTTTCCTGCCTCTTTAGTCGTATACTTGCTGGAAAGAGGTTATTTTCTTTATTTCTTTATGACATTATCTGAATAACTTTGAGCTGACGTGTAGTGAAAATCAGCCTCTACAAATGCTTCTTTTGACACAGTTGATAATGAGCAAAGACCTCACACTGGTGGATCGCAAACATGATTGTCTTGCTTCACCTGGGTCATTGAAAATCTATTGAGTCACTTGTAATGATCCCCATCATGTGACACTGAATCATTCCCTGTTACAAAATATTAATCTACTTTAAATTTCCCTGCGCACCAATAGACCTCGTCAATGAACTTTGTACCACACGTGATGAATGAAGCAACAACGTGCAGTCTCTCCTTATTTACATCTTTCTATTAAGCAGCTGAGTGAGCATCGACAGCGAGGAGCAGACAGGCGTCAACAGGAAGGCGGTGGCTTCCATTAGAGCAGCATGTGCCTACCTAGAAATCTAATGTGTGAAGAGAAACAGGCAGGCAGGTGAGCCTGCTGAATTCTGATGAGTTCTCACCCGCTGAGGGCTGGAAGGGGAAACAGGAGCAGGTACCTGAGCGCTATACCCGCTGAGATGAGATGGTTAGCGGCACCGTGGAGTGGCAGCTTTGTTCATTCTGCACTATCAGTGTGTAAAATGTGTGGTTAGGGAACAATGAAGAAGAGCAGATACAATGGCTGTTTTCTTAGTTAGAGAATGGGGAGAAAGACCCTTGATTAATGCTAATGAATGCCTGGAGGAATGAAAGGATTTAATGAGAATGAATGTAAGGAAACTGTCACCAGTAACAATTATTCTTACTTTGGAAATAACAGTACAGTATATATATTATTTTAGATGAACCAGGGACTGCCTATGTTTTGTCTCAAGGGTATCTCTGCAATTTGAAGGAGCAGTGTGAAGGATTAAAGGGGATTTATTGGCAGAAATGGAATATAATATTCATAACTAAGTTTTCATTCATGTATAATCACCTGAAACTAACAATATTTTTGTTTTCGTTACCTTAGAATGAGTCGTTTATATCTAGATAAAGAGCGGGTCCTTAGAAGTCCGCCATGTTGCACCGCCATGTTTCTACAGTAGCCCAGAATGGACAAACCAAACACTGGCTCTAGAGTTGGATGCAATCAGCAACTTTACCACTAGATGCCACTAAGTATTAAACACTGCTCCTTTAAGGAGAAATAAGCAATTCTCTGTCTCTGAAGATTGTCATTCACCTTTAAATACAAGCAATATGACGTAATATGTTTTGTTATATTAATGAGAGAGATCATTAATTCAGTTAGTTAAAGCTGCTATAATCAGTATTTTTTACATACAACAGTGGATCAAGTAACTACATGTTTGTGAAAGGTGTCGCTTGTTGTGATGAACCCACAAAAAAATATCACAAGTCCCTTTAGCTTTAAGGAGCGTTAAGTTCTGGAGCTCCAGCCACCAATATTTGGCTGAGAACAATTAGATACAAAATAAGATTAAGGCTCTGCAGGAGGATTTGTTTCTTTAGCATCGACCAAATTCTTCCCAAATGATGTAAAGATTTTTTTTATTATCAAATTACCTGAAAGATTGTGCATAAAACTGCAGGAAATGGTGAAAAAAAGCTTCTCCATGGAGGATGTTGCCAGATCCCTCTGGGTTTGGGCTGAGCCCCGAATGTTTACAACGTCTTGCTCTATATATCTGCTGGATGTGTAACTAAGCTATTGTTAGCTGACACGTTAACCAAACCCCATCGTCACAATAGCGCAGCAATCTTATATTTCTGGTTTAATTGTTCATCTTGGTTTTCTGCCATCACTGGTCTCAAAATAGTTTGTTGCATCTCTTTTTCTTTCTGTTTAGGCCTAATAATTGTTTCACATTGTGTTTATTGTAAGTATGACAGTTATAATGATTCTTGACTCACAGCAAGCAAAGACTGCAAAATGATTCTACTATAATATTATTTAGGTGAACATGGTTAAGGGTTTCACCAAAGTTGATACCTTTCTCCCCTGCAGACCTTTGAACAAAGTTGAATAAAATGTTGAGTCTTAGCAGCTGATATTTCTTTGCCAACTACTGTTTCCAAGGTTAAGGATGAACATTCAATCTCTATTTCAGTCCTGATCTTCTATGAGAGTACATTATTTAAAACATAGTTAATGGACCATCTGTATGGGGTGGCATGGCTCAGAAGGAAGAGAAATACATACAGCCTTTTTGTAACACGTGAGCTAAGGAATTGCTTGTCCTTGCAGAGGACACACAGCAACACATCTTTGTGGCTGAAGGACAATAACAATGCATAGACACTTCTCTCATACAAATCCTGTTATCTCTGCTCCACAACAATTGGATGGGCCTTAGAGAAGTGCTTATAGGAGCACCACAAAGAAATGGCCTGAGCTTGTCTAAATCTAACAACACGACGGGGACACAGTGGGAGCGCCGCCAGAGTTTGAAAAGAGGAACAGAGGGACATCTCCCACACAGTAGGGTCTACTGAATATTGTTGACTTGTTGCTTCCTCTCTGAGATTTCAGGGCATTTAAGCGCTTAAGAGCTTAAGGGTCAAAGCTAGAAATTGGGTTAATTCAGATTAGACGAGTCTGTGGCTGGTGTATAAGGACCACCAGACTATTTGTTCAAACCCCTCAAACTGACCCATATAAGAGAGTGCTTTTTCACTTCTAGACTGGGTATGAATTAGATCTTTTATCGGTGCTAGTTGCAGTAAGATGTAAAGGAATAAGAACAGTGCTGACACATTTTTCAGCTTTGAGCTTTACAGTCTTTACAATACTGATGATGTGAGAGCTCACATACGTGCCCAAGTAGCTGTAAATGCTGCTGATTGTCAGACGATCACATTATACTGCACTCTGCACTAAAACGTTGGACCGCTACACATAAAAGAAGCAGACACATGAGTGTTGCCTGGACAGTGCATTACACAGAATTTGTAATATGATCATGTAATAGGTGCATAATCGCATGCCTCCAGTGTGATTTATGGTCGCACAGGTTTTCATTTCCTATTTTATCTTCACATATATGGCTGTGATGAATGCCAGATCATCTTTTAGTTTGAAAGTCATCAATTATCTTGCGTGTGATATTGAGTCTTTCATCCGACTGGTTCAGGACTGATGTGGACTTCCTGTGTCTGCCGTCAAGCGAAACGCTTTGGTGATATTGCTCATCAATTTATCACAAGGAATAAATAATTTTGTTAAGCAGTAAGCAGCAAATCTGTGGCTGGTGTGAAACAATGGCGAGACAGGTTTTAATCTAAGACTTTTGCAGAGTCAGTCGGTGAGAGCAGTGACAGCTAAATGGACAGAGGAGAAAGGAAAATGACAGTTAAATGGAGAAAAAGCATTATCAGTCAGGTGAATTTTCCATGTAGAAACAATTAGGTGTGAGTTTTCTATCGAAGGTGACTGTGTGTGCAGAAGTGTTTGTGAGGCAGTGTGCTCCGGACAGGGCCGGTGGACTGAAAGGTTATTTAGGATGCCTTTTTTATTCGTCCAGAGATGGAGCTTCCCCGCTGGGCACAGGACAGCGTGCCTTATGAGCCGATCTCTGACAGCATGGCCATCCGCACAGAGCGGGGAGAGAAAGGTAAACAAGGCTTTTAAAGGCTTCATTAGACCAAATTCTTGAGCGGAGAAGGAAATGTTTAATCATTCACTCCTGTGAGTTTCTGTGAAAAAAGATTTTTGCCCTCAATCAAGGAACTCTAAAAGGTATCAGAAGAAGTGCTCTGACTTTTATGTGTTACAATTCCTAATGATGTGAGGGACTTACATTTTTCGGGGGCTTTTTAAAACCAAAGGTAATTGAGTTTATTATTTAATAGCCATTTTATACTGTTCATACTTTCCCTTTCCCTATCACAGAAGGGCAAATGTGATAAATCCTAAATAATAAATCAAGCGAGAAGTAGGATTATTATATCATAGACTTCTATACAATCTGATTTCTTTTTGCAACCAGAAGAGTCAATCTCAATTGGCCATTAGAAAGAATGCAAGGTTAATGCACTTCTTTATTGGCTTCACTTTTCAGAATCAGAGGTTGCTCATTAATATTATATAGGCCTCTAGTATCTCTAGTATCGTTCCAAAGTAATTCTAGATAATTGGGAACCGTATGTGTATACAATGTAAGCACCAATATTTTTCCTAGCTTTTCAGAGCTTTTAACTCTTGTTCTTTTTCCGCAAATGGTTTCATCACATGGCTTAAGTTGTAGTATAAATTAACTACGTATACATAGTACATTACTTCATTAAAATGCTATATTTAATAATAATTCTGCACTTTTACTTGAGTCAAATTTTAAATGCAGGACTTTTAGTTGCATATTTTTATAATATTGCTACTTCAATTCAAGTAAAAGATCTTAATACATCTTCTGCTGCTGGACATGTACTGGACAAGTGTAGGCCACATGATAACAACTTGTCATATGTGGTAGTTTGTAGTCCACATTTAATAGATCATATCTCCCAAAACCTCACAGTATTTTGTAAATGCGTCCTATATTTTAGGTGATTTGATTGGGTTATGTTTTATGTCTATAATTTGTGGTAGAATTTTTCCCAGACTGTCCTTAGCTGTTGACGTCTCATCCCTCTACTTTTCTTTGCCTCCACCAAAGATAGTTTGCTTTCAAAGACAGACACACTCTTTATTCAATCATCTCTCTCCACATGCAGCTCTGTGACTCATGTATGATGGACTCCAGTTGTAGAGGATGTGGAAATCATTCAAAACTCTCTTGAAGGTCATATGAATATGGAGAGGTCATTGTTCCCTACTATAGGGCTGCAACTATAGCGATTTATTTACTTACTGATTAATCAGCTGTTAATTTACTTGAATAATTGTTTGAATATAACATTAGAGCACAGTGAAAAAACACTTAATTGAGCTTTATGGTAAGACCAAGAAAAGCAACAATTCTCACTTGAACATGAACTACCATAGCACTTTGGCCTTGAATTATGGATACATTTTCTCAACTAATAGATAAAACAACTAATCATTGTAGCACTATTACAGGTCTTTCAACTTGGTACAACCAAGTGATCAATCAAGTGAACATTCACACTCCACACCAGGGTTTGATTGAGGCGACAGGGCTTACCACTGCACCACTATGCTGCCCGGCTGAGCCACTTTTTGTGGCTTAGTATGTTTAATGTTCATCAAAAAGCAAAAGTAAAAACATTGCAGAAAACAAAAGTTTAGGAAAATAGTTTTTTAGTGTATAATTCAGCACTTATGATGATCAGATGTTCATTTTTAGGAACATTGCAAAATTCTGGCGAGGGATGAATACCCTCTTTCTCACCCCTCCGTCCGCCCGCCCTCTCAGAGGTTAAATTCCTATTACGCATGCATGTGTGTGTATTAGTACGCACGCGTGTTCGCATACACAGTTTCTTACCTCATGCAGGTGGGTGCAGTAAATATTAGCTTTTCAAATGAACATGGCCACCCTCAGATATTTAAAGGCCTAAATTGAGATGCTTTCTCCTTTTTTTCTTTTTTTTCTTGGCTGGCTGCTCCAAACCAACAGCAGACAGCTCGGTCACATTCAACAAACATTAAGTAACCGTTGACTTCAATCTTCTACTGCAGCTCATTTTTGACTTTGGGAAAGGAGGAGCTGAGAAAGGGCAGTGGGTTCACCTTAAATGCAAACAAACAGATATTAACAGAAGCCTGCTGCTTCATATAATGCCATAGGCTTATTCCCGGATTATAAAGCAACACACATAACCTGAGGACAGTTGATGTCTGTAGCTAGACCTAAACATTGCAGACAGACAATAGTATATTTTGCAGGGTGGCATATATCATGGGCCTCTCCCTACCCTGGAGACAGACAGTGACGGAAAGCAGTGATCTTATGGTTAGCCTGCAGCCACAGGCTTGCTGAAAATGAGACCTTGAAGAACTGTCGGGAGACACTGTCACTTTTTCCGAGGGATGTCCATTCAGGGAGCCAGCCCTGCATATTTCAGGATGAGATAAACATGTTTAAACATGTTCAAGCTACAGAGAAGAAACTAAAGGCACAAAGGTAGATAGATAGATAGATGAGACAATATTGATATAAAAAAAAAAAAAACACAGTTTTTCCTCCAGGAGTTGGCCTCACCTGACAGCGAACCCTCTAACATTCTTTAAGAATCCAGAGGAGGTCATCACTGTGCTGCAGTTCAGCGTCTTTAGTCTAACATTACATCAATTGGCAAATTAATTAGCAAAAACACAATAGAGATCCGGGCCAAAGGAATCCACGGGGCTATTTAAGCCGAGGATGCTGAATGAAAGGATCTTTTAGTTTCTTTATTGGGCGGCTCGGGGTGCCAGAGTTTGGGGCTGTTTTGAGGTTTGGAGTTGGCCAAACGCTTTTCAGCTATTGGCTGCTTTTGGACAGCAGGAGGTTGTTTACTACGTTAAAAAAAGGTGATGTGTTTTTGTGGTACAGGCTGATTTTGATTGGTTTACCCTTGTTTGTATACTGGTTGCCAAGAGAGATCTTTCATCGAGCCACTCGCTTTAAACCACCATCAGTGACAGAAAGCTTGCAGGCCACCGTACACTCAGGGAATATTTATTTTTTTTCTGGGCTTTTGTGTCCTGTGCTGTTAGTTTCTGTTGTAGGAGACACATGACAGGAAAAAACAGACCTAACTCATTTTTCCTGTTTTATTTATGGAAGCATTCACCTTTTAGTCACTGATATAGATGTACAGAATCATTAATAAAAAAACCATTTACATGTAAAATTGAAAATTTTTCACGATTTGTGTCTGACTTTTTTGTGATTGCTTACCTTTTAATCAATATATTCAATTTTAATAAGATAGCAGTCTATTCTGTTACTCGATGTTTTAACAATAGTTTAGATGGATGGTTGGTTTAGGAGAGGAAAGAAGAGGTCCTAAATCCGTGTGACTCTGTGTTTCTCTTAGTGTCTTTTTTTTCCCCTCAAGCAGCACAATGAGAGAGTCATTCATTCATGTCCAGCTGCTGGCTCGGTCCTCTCGGTCCTCTTGGTCCTCTCGGTCCTCTTGTCCTCTCTTTGCTGCTGACAGGAAATTCTGACCTGTCTTTTTGCGCCCCGACGGGTAGATGTAGTAATGTGTGTTAGTGTGTGAGCACATGCATTTAATGCAGAGCGAAGATGCAGGAATGAACAAAGTGTTTTATGCTTGCATCCGTGCGTTTATGTCTCCGCTAGAGAATCCTGCTGAACTCAGATCCACCTCCCTTTATCATTTTTTTTATTACCTTTCCTCCTCCACTTCATTTCTGTCCTGCGTCCTCCAGTCTCGCTCCTGTAATTCCTCCTAATTGTCCTTAAATTATGTTTTCGGGGGATACGGTTGCTCAGCAGTGTGACTTTTTCTCCGCCAGCCTCTCTTTTTTTTTTTTAAATCGGCAGCTCTCATTGAGGAGCTGGACTCTCTCACGTTAATGTAGTTGTTAACAGCCTGTGGTCAGCAGGCGGTTTGTGTGGCTGTGCTGTTCGAGCTGACACGCTCACAAGAGAGAGTGGAAGCCTGTGTGGAAGCTGCGTGTCCTAAAATCACTGGCCAGAGAGGGACGCTGTCGCATTTGTACGTCCATATTTCTGCCTTCTCTCACTGACGTGTTTTGATAATGAACTAATAGTCGTGGTTAAACCAACCTCGTTCACATTCTTTTCACCTCGACCGCTCAGGGTTTGATCATCTTTGTCGTTAATCGCATATCAAATTCACAAAGTTGACAGGCAACAGAAAAGAAAGCATACATGGAAATGAATGTGTCATTTAGATTTTTAAGAAAATAAATGAAAATCTCGTTTATTTTTATTTTTACAAGTATTTGTATTCCTTTCTTTTGTTCCCTTATCTAAACACAAAACAATCAACTGAGACTTCGTCTTCAGTTGATTATTTATCATGTAAAGTTCCAGCACTTGTTTTCTAAGACAATCCCCCCTTAATTTATTATCTATCTGTGAATTGTATGACTTCTACTTTATGTTTTATTTTTGACTTTGGTAACACTTACTATGATTTCCATGTGTATAATGCATAATAAACTATACTAATGCATTAGGATTTTTTTATATCATGTATACTTATACAAACTTATAAACCGTCATAATGCTTTATAACAATAATCATAACACATTATAAATAAATAACTTCTAAGGTCAAGTATCATAATACTTCATAATTTCTGGTCACTCGCTAACTTTTTTGCAATGATTGTAGTGTTTTATAATTCTCAGTTATCTTTTTGTAATGCTTCGTAATTACTCTAATAATGTGATTATAGTTTACTCTAAGTGGTCCTTGTTTGCTTTCAGTAAAGTAAATATACATTTTTTTTTATTGATTATGATGCAATATAGAAATATTATAATGTATTATTACTATGGGACCATAACTATGAAAATTATACATATATAATAAACTATGATCTCTGAAAAAGATTTAGTGATCAGCAATTATGAAGTATTATGATACTTGAGTCTTTATAAGATTATTAAAA
Source organism: Ophiodon elongatus (assembly GCA_016806645.1). Taxonomy (NCBI): domain Eukaryota; kingdom Metazoa; phylum Chordata; class Actinopteri; order Perciformes; family Hexagrammidae; genus Ophiodon; species Ophiodon elongatus. Next base: position 5,077,202 of record JACSYO010001810.1, read on the forward strand.
ATGTGTTATGATTGTGAAAGAATTATAAATACTTATGAACACTTATAACTATAATTATACAGTGCTATATGCAGATTATAATTCATTATGAACATGTTTATAATGCATTCTAGACATGTCCTTCTTTCAGGGACCAATCTAAAAATAAAAAAAATAATTAATTTTTTGTTGTTGAATTACAAATTGGGCCAATAAATGATAGAAATTGCTGTTTTTTTAAATAATAATCTCTTGAAATTGGTTTTGATTTATCAAATGATGCTTCATCATTCTTGTTGTATTAATTACAGCAATTTTTATTAAAATCTGCTTCTTTGCGTCTTTTCTGTCACTTCAACGCCTCGTAGTGATAGTATTGAGATTAGCACATGTAGGAGGGTGTTACTGAGAGTCACTAGCTGCAGTCTGATAAACATCTTCACCTACGCACCTACATGTCCTTCAGCAGCTCTACAACAGTCTTTTGATTCGTGATACTGTCTAATGAGCTGCTGGTGTTTCACAAAGTAAAGATGACACTGACTGTTAGGCACCGCTCTGACTCTGCATTTCTGCATTTCTGCCCTCATCACTGAAACGTCTCTGTTTCTCAGCTGTTGAATGTTGATACTGTGTACGAGTTTGGCTTTTCTGTATCCAACACAACAGATGACTGTAACTCTCAAACTTAAGAGTGTGTGGTTCAGGTCTGTTAAATACACTTCGTCTATGTCTCTCATCTCTGCAGGAGTCGGAAGATCCAGATCCGGAACATTCCCCCTCATCTACAGTGGGAGGTCAGTTGTGTGTGTGTGTGTGTATGTGTGTGTGTGTGTGTGTGTGTGTGTGTGTGTGTGTGTGTGTGTGTGTGTGTGTCCGTCCAGTGAAGCACCAGGTAGCATATAAACCAGTCTCCTGACCATGAGTCACCAGCTTTTATACTGTGTTCTCTGTAGACTTGAGTATTTAGGTGCATGTTTGCTTATATCTTCGTCAGAGTTAGTTACTTTGTGAATGACACTGTGTCTGTGCGTCAATACCTGCAACCTCGCTGGAGTCTACGTTGTTTTGTTTTTTTCAGTGCGAGTGTCTCTGTCGTCATGCCTGATGATTCTCCCATTTCTCAAGGTTGCAAATATATATACAGGTTATCTACACTCTTGAGAAACTTCTCAGATCACGAAGGAATTTAAAACTATCAACATTAACGGATCACTTACTCTTTGTAAGTAGTAAATAAAGTGGGGAGTAAGCCCTTACCTAATTTCAGATACTCTATCCAGGCAGATCTTTATAGATGATCTAAATACATATAAATCTTAAATATAATATAATATTTGTGGTCTTTATTATAGATTATTAATTGGAATAAAATAGAATATAACATAGCAATTACTAATGTAAACAACCTTAAACGGCACAAGAAAATATTCATCATTTGAATATAGTTTTGTGTATTGTCAATGTATTAAAACATAATTTTCTGATTTATAGCAATTATTTAACCTTGGGTTATAGATAGTACCTTTAAAACAACATTTACCATATCCTAATAAGTTCTTAGTAACTAGTTTCAAACTTACTAAATCAGGTTTTATAAACTTATATAATGTTTCAGCTAGAAATCCAAGTTTGTCAATTGGTTGCTAGGAAACAACGTTAGAGCAAACATTATTCTTCATTACAAATGTCAAAGGGACTTTGAATGAGTTTCTGAAGTTCTGTTTGCTTCCACGTGCTACATTGTTTTTGATCATTGGCCCACATGAGCACCAAGAGCACCAGACGTGTGTACGTGTTTGTGTGTGTATCCACGTGTGTTTTCAGTGGCTGTAGTTGTGTCTCTAACCCACGCTCTCATTTCTCCCTCAGGTTTTGGACGGCCTTCTAGCTCAGTATGGTACTGTAGAAAATGTGGAACAAGGTACAGAACTCTTCCCCTCCCTGTTTTCTTCACATCACATCATCATCTGGCTCCAGCGTTTCAATGCACATGTCTATTTAGCAACACACACACACACACACACACACACACACACACACACAGACCTCCCAGTGAGTCAAGTTTCCTGTGTGACTTGACTTCCTCGTTACCACCATCCCACACACCCATTATCTAAACATAACTCATCTTTGCATATAAATCAGCCTTTATCATCTTGTCTGTCTGTGTGCATGTGTGTCATATAAGTCTGACCCAGGGAGAGCAGCGTTTGAATTACAGGCAGCCTCTTTAATAAGCACTGTGTATTGGGTCCTTGGTCTCAGTGTATGGATTAAAGTGGGCAGACATGGCAGATGTTCAGCAGTAATGTGTCTATATATATGTGTGTGTGTGTGTGTGTGTGTGTGTGTGTGTGTGTGTTTATTTGTCCCTGCGTGTGCTCGTCTACTACTCATACATGTGTGTGTAGACAGCTAAAAGTTCATAGAGCTGACTACCCTAAACACACACACACACACACGCTCACACACCGTCTCTCTGTATGTCAAAGCAGCCAACTCCAACTACCACCCACTGTAGTCATGACAGGTGCTAAAAGAAAACCCAGCAGAGAAATTACTCCACACAGAGTTTCCCAGACGCCGCCGTAAAACGCCCCACTTCATCTGTACCGTAGCAGACACCAGCGCAGCATTTCATCCTTCCTTTTCGGTCCGGCTCTCCGAGCGTCAGCACAGTAGCAGTGTATGATCGACGCTTCAAGAGAGCCAGCTCGCTCATGTATCTGTCCCCGTGTTAGTCGCTTTCTGTGTCTCTGTCCAACTTCCTGTCTGTCTGTCACTTCTTCTCTGCCCACGTCCGTGCGCTCTGGTTACGAGGGGAGGTTTTGGAGGAGTCCCATGGTCTTGTGTGGCATGGTGAAGGCTGCCTGTGGCGGGGCAGGGCGGGTGGGGCGGGGCAGAGCTGGCTGTGAACGATGGGGCCGGGCACCATGCCACGCTCTGCCCACTCACCCTCTCTAAGCCAGCTGGGCACTCTCACTGATTTTAACCCTTCCAAACCCGCTGTCCGCAGTGCGCTCGAAGCTTTGGAAGTTTTCGTTTTCACTGACAGAGAGACTCGATCTGATTTTTATTTTTATTTCCGCCACTTTTCCAAAAGAAAACGTCTACTTTAAAACATTTGTTTCACTATTTCTATTGCTCGCATGTCTTTTTTTTCCTGAGAAATCTAAAGCATCTGCAGTGGATGTTTTTTCGACCAGGCTTTGGCATCATTTCTAACCATCAAAGAACAGTGGCTTCTTTGTTGACTCATCATTTTGACATTTTACAGTTACACAAATAGAGATCCTTCGTTGACATAGCAGACATGTTGTTGTCTCCTCTGACAGAGGACTTGGTAGACCAAAAGGCATTTCATCAATAAGACGTACTGTGTTGGTGATGTTCTTTCTTACCACACTACTGCACTTTTAGTTATTGGTAGTCTAGTCTAATTATATACTATTTACCAAATCACAAGGAAAATTCTTCTCACTGGGAAGCTGAAACTGGGAGATGTTTCTCATTTTGGCTTGAAATGATTAATTGATTATCAAAACAGTTGCCAATAAATTTTCTGTCAATCAACTAATTAATGAATTGACTCATTGTGAGCTTGTTCTAACATTGCATGTGCTGTACCGTGGACACCTGAGACAAAGTCAGCCCACAGTTTAATCATTTAAAGCATGTGTGGACTCTGTGGGAATCAAACCCATAACTGTGGCAGCGTTAGCTCTGAGCAGCAGTGCAGAACCACAAGTCTTCCCAAGGTGTGACCCAGTGGTTGCACTTTATCACCGATAACTTGCTTTGTTTAGGCTGTCATGTCGAACTTAAATCCCTCATTGTGCAAGTGGCAGAGAGGCTATTGTGTTTAGCAGCTCCTGTCTGTAGAGGCAGCTGCTTGGTCTGGAGGCAAGCCAGTGTGGTGATGGCTGTAATGGATTCCCACAGAGAAGAGACTCTTTGGGTCACCACGGGAACCCGGACACGTGTCTGACTCACCTACAGCAACAACAAAGACCTACTGTTGGCATGTGTGAATGCGGCCCGAACATTTGTTAACTTTATCTTGTGCTTTTTTCCTCTCTCTCTGTCTTGTTTCACAGTGAACACGGATACAGAAACAGCAGTGGTGAATGTTACGTACGCAACCAAGGAGGAAGCTAAAGAGTAAGCGGCATAAATAATGACTGATTCAGCCAAGTACTAAGAGTAAGGGTTGTGATGTACCTGTGTGTGCACAGACAAGCAGCATTGTTTACCTATTTGTCTGTGTACTTTGTGTGTACCTGGAGGATTAAAAAGAGAATAGCCTCCTGGAGAACTTTCCATTTTACGTGTGTAATCAAACACGGTGACACTCAAGGAAGTTGCTTCTTAGTTAATGTTAGGATGACAGCAGAAAAAAACCAGCAGTGGCAACAACTTGTATTAGAGCATACATCCACATGAAGCTGAATGTAACTTGTCCTCTCCATGTCAGTCCTCTGTTCACATTTTCTCACCCATGAACTGAGTTTTTTTATAATGGTGCCCACAGTGGATGAATCTTAAAAAGCCGGCTTAGCCTTTCAGTGTGTGAAGGTAAAACATATGTAAGAGAGAAAAAATAAATCGTGAGTATGTCTGTATTAAAACAGTATGGGTGATCACAGAGAGCAGGAAGAGACCTTATTCATTCGAAATTGAAATTGATTACATTAACAATGCATGTCCCAGTAAGCTATTCCAGTGAGCCACAGCCTCTTGTAAGTGAAATGCAGCTATCATTAATGTTATTTAATAGAACTTTTCCGACTATGACAAGTAAAAATGTCTATAGTGAAAAGAAAAAGGTCTAATCAGCTGAGACTCAGTAGACAAACGGGGCTGTGTCAATGCCATTCCTTAGATGTTATGCTGGCATGTGCTGTTTACTTGTTTGATGAAAAAGACAGCAAAGAAGAAGAGTTTGAGCTGTTTTCTTATTGTTAGGATGCTTCAGTGTCGATGGAAAACTTGAGAAAACTTCCCTGAAACGCTAGTTATTGTTACATGTGAAGTGAGCAAGTGGGTTGTGGAGTCTTACTTTCTCTTTAAAACATTCCACCATCGCATCTTGCAGGTGCTTAGCGCAAAGGAAGGAGGTTGCATCATGTACACACGTAGTTAAAAGGAACTTCATCTTAAGAAGTTAGATTTCGTCGTATTACATTTTTAAATATAGTAATCAACTTTTGAAAACTCAATATTGACAATTAGACCCATAATGTTATTGGTATTGCCTCATACCTCCCGTTCCTCCCCCCCACCAGAGCTATTGAGAAGTTAACGGGACACCAGTTCGAGGACTACTCTTTCAAGGTGTCATATATTGTGGACATGGATGCTGCTCCGCCGGACCAGGCTCCCCGCACGAGGCGCGGGGGAAGGTCGTCCCGGGACCAGGGCAACTCTCAGCCCGGGCCCTCAGGAGACTTTGGCGCTCCACGCACCAGACAACACGACTTTCCTTTGCGCATGCTCGTGCCTACTCAGTTTGTGGGAGCCATCATTGGCAAGGAGGGCCTCACCATCAAGAATGTCACCAAACAGACACAGTCCAAGTAAGCTTTCTCTCATGGGTGCTGCTATTTTTTGGCTTTCCTGTATTTTTTCATGATTTTATTAACTTCTCAAGCAGCTCTGCTCTTATTTTGCTGAGGCTTGAATGAATTGGGCATTTTGTCACTGTTTATCGAAGCTTGCATTTTAAAACCAATAGTCTGAGATTTTATGAGAGATAGTACACAATAAAATAAAAGCTTTAAGTTGTCAGATTTTGGAAACGAGAAGCCCAAATTATTCACGGCACGTTTACTGTCACCTTATATTTTTCCTTTGTGAATAAAACACCATCCAATTCTTAAATTGTTTCCCTTCTTTTTAATACCTTAAATTGTGGTTTTTGTGATCTTCTTTTCATTACATTCATCACCAACATAATTATTAATTTATACACAATGCAAGTAGATTTGATTGTCTGTCTCTCCCTCTCTCAGAGTGGACATTCATCGGAAGGAAAATGCAGGTGCGGCAGAAAAGCCCATCACCATCCACTCAACTCCCGATGGCTGCTCCTCCGCCTGTCGCATGATCCTGGACATCATGCAGAAGGAAGCCAGCGAGACCAAGACGTGAGTCTGCACATTGACATACACAAACATGCATAAACACACTTAGGTTATTGCTTATGCAGAGCATGCGTACACTCCCACAGAGAGATTAGCCATAATGTCTGCAGGGCTGTAATCTTATCCTTTAACCTGCCTGTACACCTTTTAAGCTCACTGTGCATTCTCTCGCTTGGACCACTAACACAGTAAACACAGTGCACACGACACACTCACATAGGCTAACACGTGATCGCAGCTTAGCATTTAAGAAACGAGGCCAACTTGTCTAATTGGCCGTGACACTTTTAACAAGACACTCCACCTTTCAAACTCTGAGCTTCTGCTGGATCTTAGCATCAACACCCAGCTTGTGTAGGTCCATATTTGTTTTGAAGTGCGTTGTTTGTCGAGGGGGTCTATATCCTACATTCAGAAAAAGACATTTGCATTCATTTAAATACCAACATGTTTCCACAGGCTCGAGGAAACTTTACGCTTAAATTCAAAGGCTATTTATTTTGTAGGTTGTTTCTCGTGCCCAGTGTTTTGTATCAGCGTGGCCTCCTGTTGAATCAGAGAATATTTGAGCATTGAGCATAGACACATATTTCATACTTCGCTTCCTGCCAATCTCCTGACATCTAGAGGAAGTTAGGTCTTAAATCTTTGTGATCACATCTGTGGTCTTCTTCTTCTTTTGTTTGCTAGGAAGACATCAAAGCCAGGTTTCATACCGTTATAGGAACAGTTTGACATTTTGGGAAATATAAGGGGGGAAACTTGGGGAAACAGCTAGTCTGCCTATATCTAATTTGTTTCATCTGCACAAAAATTAAATACAATTCACTGTTTCCTGTTTTAATTAGTTAGCTTTACAGGTACTGTTAGGTGGATTATTTGTTTGTTTAACCTTTGGACAGAGCCGAGTGAGCTGTGTTTCCCTGTTTCCAGCCTTTATGCTACACTAAACTAATTGGCTGCTGGCTGTAGCGCCCTATTTACTGCACAGACTGGTATTGATCTTCTCATTTAATTCTCAGCAACACGTTTAGAAATTAACACTTCACCTCGGCCTCACACCCTATAATTTTGCGCAGAAAGAAGTCCCAACACCCAGCGAAACCCGAACCACTAAACTTGGTCTCTAAACGCACAACACTGTCATCTCTCATTACTTGCTCCTCAGCTCACCCTAAACTAATTCCACCTTACATCAAAGATCAACACTTACAGATTACTACATGCCCCAACCTGCCACCCCCTCCTCCTAAACATATATACACAAAAACACACACACACACACACACACACCGCCAAGTCTGTGACCCAGCCCAGAAGAAACCCCCAGCTTCTGGTTACCCTCCACCCCACCACAACCTTGATTCACACTAACACCCCTAACACCACAATTGTCCCACAGAACAGAAATATAGATCATACAGAAAGTAAGCTCCTCCTATCCCAATATCAAATCCCCATCTACACGCACGCACGCACACACGCACGCACGCACGCACACACACACACACACACACACACACACACTCACTCACTCACACTAGCAAGTACTGCTTTATTTTATGGGTCTGTTATTTTCTATTAATGAAAAGTATCTTGGAGAGAACCATGTAATTATGCATGGACAAAATAGAGACAAAGGTCTGAGAGCTGACGTAGTTTAGTTAATTGTATTGCGTTTTAAAGCATTTCCAGAGAAAGTTCTTCGAAATAAAAGCTTAATTTATCCTAATAAAATATTGAGTCAGAAATATTATTTCACAAACAAATCTTCAGACTGTCAGTGTCTACAAAACAATTCACAAATCACTGGAAACAAAACATTTACTATATAATACTGGAGAAATCTGGAGAAATATTAGTCCAGGCTTCTGAGACAAAATTTGAGACTTAATTATCAAAATTAAACAACCGTTACAATTTTTGCCCATCTGTGGACCAAATAAATTAATTTGGTTTTGTCGAGCCATTTCATCGAAAATAAACTGGTAAATCATCATAATTTGTGCGACACAAATTAAAATCACTTTCCACTTTACCTAAATTACACAGTTTACACCATCTGTTTTTCTCCTGCATATTTTTTTAATCTACCAACCTCCACAGCAAGAGGAGGAATACCAGTTTTCAACTGTGACTCTGAAGATAAACCTTTGATTCTACATTAAGTCCTTAATATTGGATTTGACAAGTGGCATTATTTTTTATAAACTTTATTATTCATATATGTTAAATTGTATGCTTGCCCAGAGTTAAAAATTAAATTAATTGGAAGTCTATCAATTGAACGCTGTCACAATTCAACCAATATTTGCTGGTTCTTTCCAGGAAACTTCCTCAGAATTAATGAGGAATTAAACAAAATTGTTTATCAGTTGATGAAAAACAGATTAAAATTGAATACAAACAAACAAAAGAAATCTGTAGTCCTACTGTTTCCACATGCGTAGATAGACTGCAGCACAGTATCAGCAGATCATTTTGGTTTCTAGCCTGTTCTTCTCTTTTCCTCCTATTACCAGACGCTGTGGTTGTTGCAACAGTAGTTTATTTGCTGTAAACTGCAGTGAACAGTTGTCTCTGTATCTCACATATCTCACGCCACATCAGTGACACTCAGCGGCACTTATCTTCTATTATCTAACCTGAGCGTATGTGTTTGTGTGTGTGTTTGTATGTGTGTGTGTAGGACGGAGGACATCCCTCTGAAGATCCTCGCCCACAACAGCCTCGTGGGCCGGCTGATTGGGAAGGAGGGCCGCAACCTGAAGAAGATCGAGGAGGACACAGGGACCAAGATTACCATCTCCTCGTAAGTCACCTCTCCCGCCTTCTGCTTTCACACACGCCTACAGCGCTCTGCAGCTACGCTGGTAACCATACTAGCACATTCAGGAAAACACTCTCTCACTCACACACACACACGCACACGCACACACACACACACACACACACACACGCACACACACACACACACACACACACTGGAGTATTTGAACACTTTGTAGTGAGAGCTTGTGTGATTGTGGCATTTTGGCACAGCAGCAATTTTGACTGCTATCAATTTAACCAAAGCACAAATTACAGGCAGCGATTCCAACTTGTTGGCGCCACACCTTTCTACAATCGTGCTCATTAGCCACTTGGCATGTGATTTCAATTAACTGATTTGTCAGAGACCAAATGTGAAGAGTTGCTTAGACTGCAGAACATATTAGAGAGGTGGTGATTACACCCCGTTTAACAGGCCTTGCTCACCGACCTCTGTTCATTTAGGGCTAATGAATTGCTCTGTCTCTGTGAGCTCTGAGGACGTAATGAGCCTTGAGAAGGAGACAGACATGAGGCGAGGGTCCTTTTGAAAATAGGCAAAAGGCACATTCAATATTATCGGTTATGTGATGTTATTGTTAGTTTTCTCCATGTCCACTGACACCGATGAGAGAATAGATTGGTTCTGCTTCAGAGGCACAAAGTTGTTATTGTCCACACAACTTCCAGGCTTTATGGAGCGATCACTTATTTGATTCATGTGATAATGGATTAAGTTTTGCTGTGCTATTTTTCTCAGTTGTGATGCGGGCAGCTCACCTGCTGTATAAGTGTCTTGTAAAGATGAGAAAAAGAAAACTTGGTAAGATGTTACCAGAAGTGAACGACTTTCAGAGCAAAAGAGTTTCTCAATCGAACTTTTTCTGACCTAAATGACAGATTGGTCATTATTTGGCACAACACGATAAGATTAAGTTAAATATCTTGCCGCAGTGCAGGGGATTGATGAATCCATTTCATCTGTTCTCACGTGTGTCACTGTGCTAATATATACATCCTGACCTTGAGAGGGACAAAGTAGTTGTTTGAAAGGGCAATCCACCAAGTTTTCACATAAAGATGTGTTTAATCATCATCAGCAGTACAGAACTAAAACTGTGAAGAGAGTTGTATTATGTATTCTATCTATCTGTGGAGGAGTATTGTCATCTTAGTCTGGGCAAGGACACTACAAATTGATGACATAGAAACACTATGTCATCAATTTGTAGTGTCTGTGTTTCCCAGACAGGAAGGATATTTATTTAATTACGGAACTTGTAAGTTGTGTCAACATCTAAGTTGTTAACAAGGCTGGGATAGTCAGATTTTTCTGAATGCTCTGATGATAATGTGATGTGACTGAGGTGCTTTGAAACTCTATCGAGCTGCATAATGGGAAGTGATTTGGAGCTTGACCCACACTAGGGAACTTAAATTCAGAAAATCATACTATCTCTGCTGCTTCACTTTTCATCATTCTTTTGTCTTCTTCTGTGTCCTCCAACTTTATGGAAATGCAACACTAAATTGCTTGTTAGCGAGCAAAAAAATGTCCGTTTTTGATGGTGATGACACAGCCTTCAACAACACTTAAGTTGAATAAACACAAAGACAGGAAATGCAATTAAAACCAGCTCAGTCCACTCTGAGGAAATGGTGAGCAGAATGTGAGTGTCCTCTGTATTTGTAGTTCCACATACATATTTATGTTTGTGTGTGTGTGTGTGTGTGTGTGTGTGTGTGTGTGTGTGTGTGTGATCTCTCTTGCAGGTTACACGACTTAACCATTTACAACCCTGAGAGGACCATCATGGTGAAGGGCAGCTTGGAGGCGAGTTGTAAAGCCGAGGTGGAGATCATGAAGAAACTGAGGGAAGCCTACGAGAATGACATTGCTGCTATAAACGTAAGCCGAGCTTAAAGGTTACCATCTGCCGCCCTCTTGAACGTTCACTGTTTGTGTGTGTGTGTGTGTGGTTATGATCTCAGGTTGACTCCCAGAGACTGACAGGTGAACAGCGTAGTGATGATATACAGCAGGACGATATCGCCTCCCCTTTCAGTGCATGTTACCACCAGCATTAGTAATACCCGTTGTTGTCTGCTTGGTAAATGGATAACAGTGAACGATAGCTGAATAGCTCATGAGTGAGTGTTTGACTACAGCGTACTTGTGTGTGTGTGTGTGTGTGTGTGAGAGAGTGTGTGTGTGTGTGTGTGTGTGTGTGTGTGTGTGTGTGTGTGTGCCTGTGCCTGTTCCACACAGCCTCTGACTCACGCTCACTTCCCCGCTGTGTGTGTCTGTGTTCCTGCTGCAACACACTGCTTTTCCCAGCATCCATCTGATATCTGTAGGCCGCTCTCTCACCCTGCTCCTCTCTCACACTGCCCCGATGACATCACCAGTGCTGCAGCCAGACGGAGAGGTCAACCTCAGAGGAGGAGCGATAGTGATGATATCACACGCTGCACACTCCCTCTAACACAAAGATGCCTGCTGTATTCCCTGTGATGATGCTCTTCATGACGAGCAGCAGTTACTCAGAATTGATGTCCCAAGTATCTGCGTCTGTTCTCCTGTGTTTTGATCGGACAATTATTGGCTCAGAAATAATCATCAAGAAGTATCACGCAGCATGCGGTTAAATTGTACTGGCAGGGGAGAGCAGATCTGGCACCTGTCATGCTGAGCATCGACTCTACAGTAATCGGTGAGGGCCATCTAGTGAGACACCGTGGATATTACACAAAGCGCACTGGGAACAAGGAAGTGAAAGGAGGCCGCGTGTCTCTCCTCGGACATGAAACCAAAAAAGCGGAATATTTTTGTCATGCCATCACGACAGCAAACGGTCCTGTTTTTCGATGTTGTGACGATGCATTCTTCAGTCGTAGTCAAGTGGCTTTTAAAATGCTTTTTTCATCTCAAGAAGTGGGATTTGTTTTTTCCACCCATTAAATACCACTTAATCCTTCACTTTATCTGATACATGGTTTTCTCAGGACACTAAATCCACAAATAAAATGCACTTTACATGATTGATGGGTATATATAATGGAGTTAGTAGTAGCAGTAAAGGAACAGTTCCCAAAACAAGCAAATAGCTGTTATTATGAACTTAATTAATCTGCTGATTATTTTCTCAATGAATCAGTTAAAAATATTAGCTTGTTTTGTCCGAACAATCAAATCCCAATTAATTTAATTTAATGTAACAAAAAACAAAGAAAAGCAGCATTTGCTTATATTTAAAAAAACTGGAACCATTTTCCATTTTTGCTTGACAAATAATTTGTATATTATTTGTTACATTATGTAGGACATATTTAACTTTTTTGTCTTACAGGTGATGTGAGTAGAAAAACATGAAAAAGAACAGTTGGATTGATTTAAGGACCTTACCTTTGTTATAATTTTTTAAAATAAAAAGAACACTAATAAAAGATTTGCTCCTCATTTTTCTCTTTTACCATTTATTAGCAGTAGAAGTTGTGCTCACTGCAGGAGGATTTTCTTTTTCTGTTTCTGTTTCTGTATTAGTCACTGTCCTGTTAGAGAAGGAAACGCAACAACTCAGTTTAAATGGATCTTCTCCTCAGCATATCAGCATGTTTTTCTGTGAAAAATGAGCCTTAATTAAATTCTTATTTATCGTCTTTCTTCTAGCTTTCACCTTGTGGTTACACTTCTTCTTCTGCACAGCAACAGGCCAACCTTATCCCAGGCTTGAACCTAAACGCTCTGGGCATCTTCTCCTCTGGTCTGCCGGTTCTGCCCCCCTCAGCTGGACCACGTGGTGCAGTGCCCTCTATGGCACCAGCAGGATACAACCCATTCTTGGTGAGTATGCTCTTTTTAACCTCTGCACACAGACATAAAAGGTGGTGGAAAAAGATCTTGAAATGCTTCTTTTAGAATTAATTTACCACTGTTGGTTGTACCCGCCCAGCTCAGCGATGCACAGCTCCTGCAGGGATTAGTTTTGACTTGATAAAGCAAATTGGTTTCCAACACATGGTAAACCAGGTTCTCCCTGGAGTCTTTTTTATAAAAACAACACAGTGTTGACTCAGGTCTTCCTGCATGATGTACACAACACAGTTAGAAACAACCAGAATTCCCCCATCTTTTCCAGAGATGAGTCAGTTTGTCTGTAAAACAAAGTCTCTGCTCATTGCCTGGCGAGGTCGAGTCAAAGTGGTGTGAGACAGTGTGTGAGAATGTAATTGCGTGCTTAGTAGTCTCGAAGCTTAACGTCTGAATCACTGAGTTAATGCCCTGAAATTCCCCCTTATAAGAGCTTGAGTAGAGTTTGTGCATGTGTCTGTAAATGTGAGTGTTTGTGTGACATCTGAACGGTCTGCTTGTCACTTCACTTTCAGAGTCACTCTTCACATCTCAGTGGCCTGTACGGGATTCCTCCAGCAAGTGCCATCACCCACCAGCACTCAGTATGTTCCCTAAAATCTGCACTACAGTCAATGTTGCCTTGGTGATCAGAGACTTAACCACTAATTTCTTGGTTTTTGTGAATCTAGATAAATATTTGAATAGCTGAAAGAATGTTTTTTGCACACAAAAATCTTTAAGAAAAAGCCTCAAGCTTAGGATGTTTTCTATAAAGTCTCTCTTTGCAAGTGACTTCTGGTATATATGGGCCACAGTATGAAGAAAAACTGGAAGGTATAAGACTAATGGACAGGGGGACATTAATAAGAGACCATGACAACCTCTCAGTCAGCGGCTATGTTGAGTCTGGCATTCCTGCGCACCATCACCCAGTCACCAGAACACCACAAATATTTCTGGAAGGGGACTTTTCAGCCCAGAGTTGTCCTGTGGCTCATAAAAAAATCACTTCATAAACCTTGAGTACATGAGTGTTACCATGCTAAGAAAAACAAAAACATAGGGCAACCCTCGGCCCTAATAGGAAATATTCCGCTTAGACCCAGTGGGATGTTTACCCGAAGAGAAAACCCTCAAAGAGAGCTCAGTTTAGCTTTCCTTGCATGTGGTGTCATCGCTTTCAGTATTAAATTAAACATTTTGTAACAGTTTGAAGCAGTTTTGAAATGTTTTTCTCTGTCACAACCAGCAGCAGAGTTTAGTAAACGTGTAGTGAAATATATCTTTCTGTGTGGTCTTTTTTTCAGCAACAGGCTCCAGAACAGGAGGTTGTCTACCTCTTTATTCCAACTCAGGCAGTCGGGGCCTTGATCGGCAAGAAGGGCCAGCACATCAAACAACTCGCCCACTTCGCTGGAGCTTCCATCAAGGTGGGTTTGTCAGCGTCAACAGAGCGCTGGCTTTGATTCGGGGAGGGGAAAGAGGAGGTGAAACCGTGTCTGATCAACATGTAACGCATTCTTAGAAGCTTCATGTTGAGCGTTAGGGTGAAGTTGGCAGTCAGTGGTGGCTGAGTCAGCAGCATGTCATGGACCACAACTTAGGATGTTAGTTAATTATGGTCAAAAAAGGAGATGACTCGTAAGCTGAGCATCTCGGTCTGGAGAGATTGAACAGCTGGTCATGGAATTGTCATAATGTAATCTAAAGTTATATATTTGTAGGAATTTGCAGAGTTCTCAGATGATTCAGTGGTTACACTCATTGAATGACTGCAGCGCAAGATCACCAGCTTTTGGACACATTTTCTCCCCGTTTGTCTCCATAACCCGTATGTGTGTGTTTCTCAGATTGCCCCAGCGGAGAGCCCAGATGATACTGACAGGATGGTTATCGTTACTGGAACCCCAGAGGCTCAGTTTAAGGTAATAACACAATAAATATGTGTATGAATATGCATTCAAATATCATTATTTAACACTGGAATTTTGAGGATAAAATAGCTACTTAAATGATTATTTAAATGGTCCTGTATTATAGTAAACAGCAGTGGATCACTGTGTATCCCCATTTCCCCCAGTCTCTCCTTGCCTCATTCCCTCCTCTGTGTTCCAGGCCCAGGGTCGAATATTTGGGAAGCTGAAAGAGGAGAACTTCTTCTCAGCGAAGGAGGAGGTCAAACTGGAGACGCACATCAAGGTTCCCTCAACTGCAGCTGGCAGGGTCATTGGTAAAGGCGGCAAAACAGTGAGTTGATGCTTCAACTGAGCTGAGTTATGGTCGAGGATGGAAAAAAAAGTTGCATTTATTTACGTTACTTTAACATAAGCATCAAATAGCACCTGATTTGCTTGGTTTTATTAAAGTGTGTTTCAGTTTACCTCAGTGAGTAATGTGCATTTTGTAAGTGAGGCTGGAGGTGAAATTCAAAGCAAGATAATGATAACTGGAGTCTGATTTTTAATTTTTTTTCTTCAGGTAAACGAGCTGCAGAACCTTACAAGTGCTGAGGTCATCGTACCACGGGACCAAACTCCAGATGAGAACGACGAGGTCTTCGTGAAAATCAGCGGCCATTTCTTTGCCAGCCAGGTACGTACAACAAGGTTCAAGGCCCTGTAATCTGACACAGTCGTGTCGTATGCTCACCACTTACCAAACACTTCCATATGTATAAAAACATAAATGGGCACCTTGTTACGTATCAATTAACACCTCGTCCTGTGACGTCTCTCCAACAGACTGCACAGAGAAAGATCCGGGAGATCATTCAGCAGGTCAAACAGCAGGAACAGAAGCACCAGCAGGGCGGCACCGTGTCACCGCACCACTCTAAGTGACCAGCGGGGCGGCTCCAGCGGGCGCCAGCCAATGAATGTAGCCCTCCTAAACGGACAGAGAACTACCAAGACAAAGGCCAAGGCCAAGGGGGACATGCAGGGCAGACCAGCAGCACCGGGATCAAAACCAAAGAACTTCACTAGGGGGGAAACAAGTGAGAGCCAAAGGCTGAGGGCATTGTGTGCACTGCCAGCCCTGTGAGAGCAGATAGAGTGGGAGAAACCATACTGATATAATATAATAATAAAAGACCAAAAAAATCTACAAGAAAGGTAGAAATGGCAGAGAATTTGGCACCTGTTGTTCTTTCAGTTAAAAAGATAAACAGGAAATAGTATGTTGCCCTGCATAACGTTATCTCTTTAGTTGGACTAACATAGGCCTAACAAACTGATAAAGCATTGGTATTAACATAAGCATATACGAGGCATTGTGATTATTATTTTGGGTTAGAACGAAAGCGAGTGACAATGGACACCTTCTCTCACAAAAGTTTGAGATATTCAGATTGCAAAATTAAATATCCTTAGCAGTATTAACACAGCGTAGATAAGTATATTGATACACACTGAGAGAATGCACTGTTATTTTTTTATCAAAATGGCAGTACAACTTGGTGTAGTTTTTAATATGTTTACTTGTTCTAGAGATTGATTGGGCTGTGACAGCCACATAAAGCAGTTTCCCTTATTTGTTCACATTATAGGCCACTGAAATCAAATAGAAAAAAACTCTATATAAGTAAATATGGTGAATGGGTCTGTAACAAGCCTGTGTGTGCCAACGTAAAAGATAACGTCCCTTTGAAATGTCTCTCACCATTCATATCTGATGCTTCACTTCTTTTTTTCGTTTCTTTCTTTTCTGCTAATTTCTGCTTCACTTTCTCATCACTCTCTCTCTCATTTGGCATGTTTTTTTTTTTTAATAGGATGAAAATATTTGTTGTCAAGAAACACTTTTTTTACCCCGTAGCCTTTTGATAACATTGAACTGACTGCCACTTTCACTCAACAGAGGTTAAATACAACAGAGGGATTTTTATCACTCTTCCATAATGTGCAGTAGACTATATCTACATTCATGCTTGTTGTCCTGATAAAAAAATAATCAAAAGGATGTCTCTGAAGGCATTCTCCTCAATGATCAGAGCAAAAATTGACGTCTTTAAAAAAATGTATGCACCGTTGCTTGCTAACAGGCGACCAGTCCTTTTGAATGTGTACCGCCACACGCTCTGCCTTATGAGGATGACTCGAGGGCCGACATAAAATGTGAGCCGAGGGCCCAGAGAGGAGACGGGGGCTTAAGGGGGGCTGGGGTGGGAGGGTGCAGACTCGATGTGTGTGGAGTGGCAGTGAGGAAACGGTTTTGGGTGGAGGGTGGGTGTTGGTTGGGGTTGGGGAGGCACCGGGAGGAACTGTATGACCTGTGGTACACACACGACCGCAAACGTGTCCGCAGCCGCGTTTGACTTCAACCCTCTCTTGTCAGGGAGCTTTCTAAAACGGCATGACAGCTGTGAATGTACGATATGCAGCCTTTTTAGAAATATCACCCCTGCCGTGTCCAGCAGGCCGGCCCAGAGGCACAGATTGTCATTGTCCTTATCACTCTCGCTCCTTTTCTGTTAACTTTTATTTTGTGTTTCTTTTATTTTGGCGAGCTGGAGCTGGACACGCAGGTCCTGGTGTCCCTTTGTGCTTTACTTTGGAGACCATGGAAGCTTGTTGCCTTATTTTGTCACCTTTCAGACATCACCCATCAGCTTCATCTTCCAGACACAAGGTTATTGCCAATACGCACAGCTTCCTCCGTGTGTGCGTGTGCGCATGTGTGTGTGTGTGTGTGTATATATATATAAAAAGAGAGAGTAATATTTATGAATCTATTTTTTTCCTATTTTGTGATGAGAGCTATTGATAAGAAACAAAAAGAAAACAAAGTCCTTTTCTTTTTTTCCTCAGTGGGACACTGCCATATTATTTTGAAGGGAAGTGTTTATTTTCTTGAAAACTAGACTATGAATAATAATATAAATAAAAACCTGAAAAAATAGGAGAACAGTAAAGTGAACCACCGCGTTAACTTTGGTCAGGATGTGAACAGTGCGCATGTCAGTATTGTGATCTACCTCAGGCTTCAGGGTACCTCAGTCCAATCTTTCATTTCCCCTTTTTCCACATTTTGTATGCCTTGTTAACTGATCATTTGAGCGTTTTTAATTTTCTTTTTTAATGAAAAAAAAGAACAAGACAAAAGATCTACAGTAGGCTAATCACTAAACTCTTCAGGTCCAGCCAACTAGTGAAACTTTGTAAACCGTAGTCAACTCTGTTGGACTGTCTTTGCCTGGACACCATACAACCTCTTAATGATACACGTCAAAAGGATTTCCTAGTACATTTTTGCTAGAAAGGAATGAAAAGCAGGATGTAAGGGGTACATACCTGCCCGAAGTGGTTCTGAATGTGGATGTTGTGTACTGATTTCACCATCAAAGAAAAACAAAAAAAAGATACAAATCAGTTAATAGAAACGGAAACTAACCAACTGTACCTCCTGTTTTTTTTTTTTTTAGACTTTAAAAAAAAAAACAATGAAGTTTATTCACTTGTGGAAAAAAAAAAAAGATTTTTTTAACAACCCAATTCAATCTTACCAGCTCTTTTTGATAACAGCATACTCTGGGGTTGATTTGACTAAAACATGAAGCTGCAAAAATACACTGACGGGACTCTTGAACTCGGTGTAAAAAAACCCTAGTCTTCTGTGTAGAATGTAGAACAACTCTAGTCGTTAATATGTCACTGTGTACGACAAGATAACTGTATATCTGTAAACATGTACAATAGAGTCACACATAAATGCATAATTTGCTGTCGCTCTATAACACTTATCAGTCTGCACCTGCGTTGTGAGAGATGGTGGGAGAATTTTAGAGCGTCACAGCTTCCCTCAAAACTGACCTCTAAATGGTTTTCTCATCAACCTACGGAGTAGATTTTTTGTTGTCGTGCTGTACATTTCAGAATTACCTCTCAGAATCCAAGGCTGACTTTAGTTACTAAAACCAATGTAGGGCAAAAATAATTAAATAAATGAATGATATAGTGAAAGTTAGTGTTTGTCTTTGGAGTCCTTTTACCTGTTGAGAGCTGATTTTTACTTTTTTTCCGAGGGCAGACTCTTGTCACCAGATGAGTTGGATAATTTTCGTCCCAGTGAACACAGACAAGCAGTGCTGAAATAAACATAAAAGGTCTATAAAACTCACACAATGCCTGAGGCTGTTTCAGCAAGCCTCCCCACAGCCGGCGCAGTACCTCATACCGATGATGATAGCTCACCAGACCCGGTTCAAATACCCTGACCTTAGCCACATGAATGCAGTACGGTGCTTCTACTGGAATGCGTGACTCCCGTGGTGGTCTGGTTCACTGTAGTAGGGCAATGTCGAGGAGAAAACGGCTTTTCACGGTAGCACTGGAAATTGTAGTTTGTCACTCGTGGTTTGTTTGACTTGTCGGGAGTAACTCTTTACAGCAGTTTTGAAGTTGAGGCTCTTTTCTTGCATTGCAGAGGACTCTTCGGACCTCTGTCGCTCTTGTGTTTTTGGCTCTTTACACAGCAAGTGCAGGTTTTCCTCCAGCTGTTTGGTTTCACTGTGGTGCCGTCAGCACAGCGTCCTGGTTGTTGAGACATCCGCAAGCCGACCGCAACCTGAGGCGAAACTTGTCAAGATGATAGTAACCTTTTTTTCTTTTCTTTTCATTTTACTTCCAAGGATTGGTATTTCTAGGTTTTGTGGGGTGTTGCTAGACATTAATATTCAGTACCAGAAAATCACAAATACACACATCACTGTACTGTGTTGTTAGTCATATCACATGGTGGTTTGATAGTTTAGGTTTTTTTTTCTGTTGATCTGGTTTTCTCGTCATTTACACTGATTTAATAATGTAGTCCGGAGCAGTAGCTGCGATTCTTTGCTTTAATATTCATTCCTTTTAGATCACTACCAATAATACTAGCTGTTAAATTGTGGTTGAAACATATCCTAGCTGGGAGTTAACAGATTTGAGAATCAGAATGGCAAAATAAATTAATCTGTGACATGCAAAGAAGGAAGATTGACAGAGTATCCAAGTCTGATTATATTTTTAAAAAGTTGATAAAATCTTGTTCTGCTTTTGCAAATGAACAGAAAAAGAGGGCATTCAACAGCCATCCAAAAAAAATCACAGCTGAAGAAGAATTTAGTAAAGTCTGGTTGGATGTATGCAGAACCACAGCAGTGTTTTTGTACTGTCTTGTTGTTAAATGGGAAAACACAAAGCATTGCATGAGACTGTTGTAGGCGATCCAGTATGTACACTTCATATAGCACTAGACTTTCAGTAGTGGTTTTACATGGATCCATTTCTTAACTGCATTTCACCATTTGGGAGAGTCCTTTTATTACAACCCTCAAGTCCTACATTTCCCACGGGCCTGAAGGTCCCAAACACCTCAAGGGAATTGGTGGCTGTGCG
Organism: Ophiodon elongatus; assembly: GCA_016806645.1. Lineage (NCBI taxonomy): Eukaryota > Metazoa > Chordata > Actinopteri > Perciformes > Hexagrammidae > Ophiodon > Ophiodon elongatus. The sequence goes on from JACSYO010001810.1 coordinate 5,097,367, forward strand.
CTGGACAGACATATGATCCATTTTGAATCCATCTTGTGGATCCATGCCTTTCTGGTAACAGCCATGCTGTTGTTTTGAGTTGTGAGTGAACTGTATTGCTGAGCAACCTGGATCTGAGCAATAAAGAATATTTGAAAAAATAAATGCTGTTTCTTCATGTTTACCGTTTAATTATTTAAAAGTTTTTTTTTCACCTGTAAAATAAAAGATGGTGCGTCATTTGTGATCTGAGATGCTATAAATGTGCATTACATTAAAAAGAATTGACATCTTTGAATTTACAGAAAGCTGACATAACATTTTACCTTTAACCCCACGTGAAGAAAGAGTTTAAAATAAACCAGTACTGTACAAAAGACACAGGGCTGTGAAAAGAGGCAGCAAAGAGAAGCGATATTAAAGCTTCATTCAACAGAGGCCTCACACTGCACATTCATTTTCAGAAGAATCCAGCTAGTTAGATATCATGACATAATTCAATTGGTTACTCAAAAAGACTGAGGCCAAATTACACAATTTGAAAAACTTTGAGTTCAGAGTTTAAAAAGAGTAAAAATGGTCCAACTTGTATTACAATTTGTGCTGAAATTGCAAAATGTGATTGTCAAACATGAAAAATACATACCTCCAGTTATGTAATATGTTGCAAACATAACATTCTCTTACAAATAAAATAATTTACACAAACCAATCATCTGAACCATCCAGCCACATTAAACATGAGTAGCCTGTCACATTAACTTTTCCACAAGTCCATGTTGGAGGTAGAAGTTTGAAACCATCACTGCACAACAGGCACTTAGAACGCTAGCTGTTTACGTTGAAACTCTTACAGTATATTAAGAGAAAGAGCAAAGTCTTCTTCAAATTCTTCCCTTTCTCCACATGACTACTGTACATTCATACATCTATATACACATATGCTGTGCCCATACACGTTGTGGCACAGAAACACCAACATTTGGTCATACAAAATACTTAAAATTCCAATGCGCCAGTCTTATTTCCCCAAAAGCTCTCCTACTCCAGGTGGCTGCAGAAGCGTAAAGCACTCCAGATAAAAGAAAACTTCACGCGTGCGTGTATGTGAGTGGGCAAAGTTCTTCTGAAAACCCACCACTTCAAATACGTTCACCCTTGAGGACAGAGGGCATCAAGGCGCCAGGCGACTCATTCCCAGAACAAATCACTGGACCTTCTTATCTGTGATGAGCCCGTTCTGCGGTTGGACATCCAGTTTGAGACGCTTCTGACTGAACCGGCGGATAAGTGCACCGGGCAGCAGAGCCATGCAGGCGATGGCCAGCAGCTGCAGTAGCCTCTCCCAGGAGAACAAGTCATCCAACGACGCCACCTCAGAGAGCATGACGCCCGTCTGGACACAGATGAAGTTGTACGGCAGGAGGCCTACGAAAGCAGAACAAAACTGGAGTTAGACGTTATACAAAGCTTTATTGTAGACTTTGCAGTTGCAGAAATGCTCAATGAATACTTTAAATCTTAAAGGCACGTAATAAAAACATGCCTTACAATCTGCATTTGAAGCTTTTTTTAATTGTCAACTGTTGCTATGAAAGTCATCAACAAACATTTGAAACATGACATTTTGAAACTAACAATTTGACAGAGGGGAAGTAACCTAATAAGAAGAAGCACTAAAGTGGCATTTAGGTGTTAGATTTCAGCTGAAAGTGAAGTCCCTTTTCTCTTAGAGTTTACATTATTTATCTGAGGGGAACCCAACAATGGAAAATGGTCTGTGTTTTACTTTAGTGCGTGAGCTTCATGACGTACAGTATGATGAATGTGTCGTCACATTGTTTACTAGTCAGGTGATCGTGTGTGCTTACCAATGAAGACTGAGCAGAAGAAGGAGGTGATGGGGATGTTGACAATCGGGGCAGACATGTTCAGAAACCAGTTGGGAGTCATGGGAAAGAATCTCAGGAAGAGGAGAAAGAAAAACAAACAATCCTGGTTCTCCTCAATCTGGGAGATAAAGATGAGATGAGAGGTTGTAAGATGATGTAAGAATCTATGAAGGACCAGCAGATACATGTTTCTTTGTTGTGATATGTCACACCACTTTCTGATACTGTAATAAAAAATTTAAATAAAAATCGACCTTGTTATTGTAGAATCAGATACATTTTGGTGAATAACACTGCAAAACGAAATATTTTATTATCGCTGTATCCCTGCATATTTACTTACACGTAACAATTGCATGTGTAAGTAGAGCTCTCGGGTCAGGAAAATATAACCTAATATTGTGGTTAACATAACACATCCTTTGGGATTTTCGAAAAAGAATTGCAAGGATTCATTGGGACCCCGAAAATGGAGCATTTTAAGTAAGAAATGCATAAAAAATTTAAAGTAAAAGAATCTTCTATGTGACCAACAGTTTGACTGGCTGTTGAGACAGGGAATGTGATGAGATATCTTTTGCAGTGTTGTATATAAAATTGTATGTGTGATTTCAGAGCAGTGAGATGTCCGGGGCAATAAGGTGAACCTGAGGTCGATATGGTCTATGTCTCACTTTAACAAGCATCTTTGATGGGAGTTTTGTAAGACACTGATGAACGCCTTCACATTGGTCTTTTCACTCGTTTACTTGAGCAATTTCCGCACACTGTCAGCATCATGTGTAAGTTAAGGAATGACATCTAGGCCTTGCTGTGTATTTCTATGTAATGTGCAGATCTTTTCCTCTTTAGTTGATTGTAGAGACTTAACCTTGGTTCGTCAGTGCTTTACATATTATCAAATATAAATTAGTTTCAACATGTGTTGCTTTGAATGAATTGTTTAGATGGGGGTCATAGATTTACCTTCCGCTGTAGCAAGGAGACTTTATCAGGGAAGAGGTTAGTGATGTAGCGCTTTCCAAAGGCCTTGGACAGGAGGTAGCACATGGTGGAGCCCACAGTGGTGAGCCCACAGGCTAGCAGCAGTCCTTGATATGGTCCAAATATAGCTCCTGCTAAAATGTTCTGCACAATGACATGAGGATAGGGCCTGGGTTACTAGACATCATCAATATGTGTGTGTAGTGATCAGCTCTGACATGCACAGCTACTGCATCTCTTCCTGTGACGGGAGAGAAATAGCAACAGTGTTGTTTTAAGTGCAAGATGTTGGGTGTCACGTAACCAGCAGTGTGGTTGAGTTCTCCTCACTGTGCTGCACAGGAGGATTAAACTAATGCAAGTGGGGAAGAAAAACTGTCACAAAAAGCCTAACATTGCAGACACACAAAAGGAAGTCTGGCATCGCTTTGTTGTTTGAGCTAACAGGATATTTTTATCCTCTGCAGTGTGTCTTCAGAGAAGAGAGACCCAGCCTTTTCATTTTCCCTTAAAGTGAGCCTTCCATGCAAGCCTACTTTCTTTTACACCTCCCAGACATGGCATTTTTTGGAGCTAATTTTAATCCATGCATCACATTTTCTGTACAACATGTAAAAAAAAAACAACCACTGTGACTAATCTGTATCCATGAAGATCAAATAAATTGCTTTAATCATTTAATCTAAGATAAGAAATGTCAACATCAACTGTTTTTTTGGCCTTGTTCAGATTGTCTGCCTTGTTCACCAGCATCAGAACAGAGAGCATTTTAAACCTTACCAGGAACGTGGATCCAGGAATGGCAAAGGACTGCTTGTAGAGATATGCACTGCAGAAGAGGAGCAGAACATATCCAGTGTGCTCCGTCTTGTAAAACTGCAGGAGCTCAGCCAGTTCCCTCAGCTCCTCCAAGTCTGAGGGGAACTTCAACCTGCAGGAACAAGGGAGTCACATCATCCGCTCTTTATTCACAGGCAGGGTTGGGACATATGCACACAAGGTATAACTGGAATCAACAATATTTAAAGGAATATCTGTTAACAAATACAAGGTCGTGTATCAAATAGTGATCATTTTAAACTGGCAAACTAAGTTTAAAACTATGTCTGACATATTTGTTCAGATCCCATTGTTTACTGGCAATAATACTAGTATATTAATTAGTTGATTAACCAATAGACAATCGTCAGTGTAAGGGCCATTTTGTTATTATCTAGTAATCAGAGAGTGTGTGAAGGAGAGACCGGAAGAGATGGGAGCATGCTTACATTAGCTAAAATACACCTATTTTAATGGTAATAAAATAACTAATAACCCAGAGGTGTACACTGTCCTCTCTGGGTGAAAGCTGCCGACGTCACCTGCCGGGCTCTCCGGAGCTGTCAGCGGGCTGCTGCTCGGACTCCGCCGGCTCCACATGTTGGCTCTCGGCCGCGGGACGAGGACGTGTCCACGGGGCCGCGGGCAGGTACAAGGACAGGGAGTACAGGTACAAGCTGGCCGCAACAACAACAGCCAGTAGTCCGACAAGTGAGCGCATATTCCTCGCTCTTCTGTCAGCCTTGCTGCCAGCGAGTGAAGTAATGGCCAGACGTTGCTTCCTTCTTCTTCTTCTTCTCTGATGTTTAAGGGGAACTGGCATCCCTGGTGTTGCGTCACTGCCCTCTTCTGGACGGAATGAGCACCGTCTGGGGTTATTTTACTATTTTAATTGGATTATATTATCATATTGATCTATGATAACATAGTAAATAGTGAAAGACAAGTTAGTATCATGCAAGACCCCAAGAAGAGCGCCGGGCTTTGACTTTAAAACATTTTATTAAAGAAAATATGAGATACAATACATATAGGGCACACAAAGACACCCAATAAACAACAACAACAACAATACAAAGCCCAAGAGTACAGGCAAAAGTAACTAAGGGCAACCAGGCTCTTTCATTTAAAAGTCAAAATCCTTGTACCAATTTCAGTCAAAGTCAATCAGTCACAAAGGTTGAGACCTTTGAATATTTTATGGCATCTACATTCATTGTTCACTCTTAAAAATGGGAAATAACCTGTTGAAACCATTGAATTTGCATTTGTTGATGTGGTATTTTGTGAGTAACAATACAATATTTATTATATAATAATTTAAAATCTTAAAAATCAAACAGCACTGACTTCTGATTATATAACTGTACAATGGTTGATTGAGTCTATACAAGAGTTGGCTGCTGCCTCACAATATTTAGCTGTGTGTTAATTGCTAAAATAAATTGTAGCAAATTTTACATGGTGTCCAAACACGTGATGCCATGGGGCCTAAACATACTCACATTGGGAAAGAGTCTGAAACTCAGTATATTTTTTTTAAAGGTAAATCAACTTCCCAGTACGAACACATTAAATGGTCCTTATTTAAATCATAAGATCCTAAAAGTTGCAAAATGCACTAATAGCCGAATCCAAAGTTATTTCCCTTCCTCCGTTCATGTGAATGATCCCGAGAACGAGGAAGGTTTAAGGGAAGCGCTGGTGCGCCTGCTCCCTGGGCCCAGTGATCCGGGTATATTCATATGACTTACAATCGGAAGTCAAACCTTTTTTTTTTTTTGCTTCAGGCGCCATTGAGCAACTTTCGGTCAATAGGAATGAACGTGGCGCCTCCGACGCTGTAAATATTTCAGATTATGCGTCTCATGTGATAAACGTTTGTCAAAGGTAACGCAGCCTTGCCAGAGGGAGAGCGGACTTACGAAGTTCAGTCTGCACACCGAAAAGAAGTGCGATAGCTTGTAGTATTTGGTCCACAGGATCGATGGCTCAATATACTCGTGTTTCGGGGTTTGTTGGCTTAATTACTCTCCAGAATCCGCCTGTCAACGCACTCAGGTGAGCTGAAGTCAAGAACAAGGCTGCAGAGCTTATTTAATACACGAATTTTTTTTTTTTTATCTTGTCCGAAGACAATTTGCTGCAAATCCATATGTTGGGTGTTAGAGATGCAATAACTTTTCCAGACTTGCGCACCAAAAGCTGCACATATAACTTTGTCTGCGAAGGAGAATAACTTCATTTGCCAACACAAGAGAAAAAAGATCAATATTTTGCCAGAGGGTGGCGTCAGAGGAAAGACTTTTCTTAAATCAATGGTGGAATGAAACTACATTTGCTGAAACTCTGTACTTATATATATAATATTTGTCATAATATCATTATGATACTGACAGATATTGAGTACTTTACCCTTTAATACTTTCAGTATACTTTGCTGAGAATTTCTGGTATGATATAGAGCAAAGTCCGATCTCCTGGTCAATGATCTACTGCAGCAGTTAGGGGTTTAAAGTTTCTCAAGGGCACCTAAGTTCACAAAAATGTAATAAGACCGCCACTGCCTCATTTTACAGAAACATATTCCATATAAAATGTGTGTCATATTCTAGATAATGCACATTATTAATAGGAAGACAGGCTGTAGCAGAAAACTCTGTAATGTATCTTAAGCCTAGCTAACAACAATTTAAAGGGTAAAATAAAGGTAAACTTCAGCAACATGGTAGGTCCGGTATCCTGTAAATATGTGCCTTTTTTATTTATACAGTGCAGCGGTGCGGCAGGGCATTGTTGACAAGGTGGAGATAGCACTCAGTGACCCAAAGGTGAAGTCTGTAGTCATCTGTGGCCAGAATGCAAACTTCTGTGGAGGTATGGACATGTTTTTTGTTTCTGTTCTATTTCGTGTCACTTCACAACCCCAAATCAGGTTTATTGTTACTTCCAGATGGTAGGGTGCCCTTAAAGATTTGACACAGAAATTTTTTTCAAATGACAAAACTCCATGACATTCTGTTGTTTGGAGACGACGGCTCTCATTGATCCCACACCACACACTTGATATCTTCCCTTCACTGATTTTTATAATCCACAATAAGCAAGGTAACAAGAGCAGTTGAATGTATAATGAAATTGTCTTCTCAAGCAATAAAATAAATTAATGCTATTTCAGGTCAAATCTTGAATTAGATTGAACTTTAATATCAGCGTCGCTTACATTTGAAACACATTATTTTGGGAGCCAAAAATATGTTAAAGTTGTGTTTTTCTGTTCTACTTTTAATTGTTATGTAACAGATGTTGCTAATTAAACTAATGAAAATGCTTGAGGGCTTTTGTTTTGACTAAAACTACCGATTTCTGTGGTGATTTATGGGATACACTTCAGCCTGCGAGCAACCATGGAGGGAGAAACGAGAGAGGATATTAATACTCTTGTTTCACATAAATTTGTACAGGACTTAATCAAAAACATGCAAGCACAGCATTCACATAAATACCTTCACGGGTGCTGATTAGAGCAAGAATCATAAGACAAATATGACGAAACGAAAAGTAAATTTCCAGGAGGCTCGTTTAAAAAAATGTTTTTAATAGTTTGTGTTTATTAAATAGAAAGTGCACCAGTGTGTTATTTAACAAACTCAATAAACATGAACTATTGAAGACATTTTCTATGCGCCTCCTGGGTGATTCCCTCCAAGACAACATCCAGAAGCAAACATCTCTGTGGAATCAGATGCACTTCTTATTACAATGCTTCGTTTATGTCATAAAGTTTGAACCCCTGGTAATCCATTTTGCATAACAGGGGCGGACATCAAGGAGTTTGGGACTAAAATGTCCGGACCTCCACTGATACCGATGATGCACGCCATCGAGGCTGCGAACAAGCCGGTGGTGGCGGCCATAGAGGGGATCGCTTTAGGCGGAGGCCTTGAGCTGGCACTTGGCTGTCATTATCGAATCGCGCACTCTAAAGTTAGTCCATGCTTCATATCTCTGTCTGTCTTTTCAGATCAATGTCGAGATGCATCAGTGTCTAACTGACAGTGCTGTCTCGCACTTTACAGAGTGATGGTGTTAATTGAATTGTTATGTTTCCAGAGTCACTAAAAATAAGACCAGTTCAAAACACAGCCCTGATTGAGCATGACATGTTTTTTAGATGGTTTATTTTTGTGATGTAAAAGGATATTTTCCATGTAATAAGAAATGTAAAGTATTTACTAAAGCTGCTCTCTGTGAATGTCATGAAAACCCCACTCTGATCAGCACCTCCTATTCATCAACCTTTGTGTCCTTTCAGGCCAGACTGGGTCTTCCAGAGGTGACGCTGGGTCTGCTGCCAGCTGCAGGAGGATCCCAACGGCTGCCAAGGCTCATCGGGGTCCCAGCTGCCTTAAACCTCATCACCACAGGTAGCAAAGACAGGTTAACCTTGCCTAACTATTAGGGTTCTGTTTGTGCTCCCACATTTTGTCGTGTTTTAGTTGTGCTCCGTGCAGATGACACTGCAATTTATAGTTCTGAAAATCAATTATTGACATTAACTGCACTGTTGGTTGCACATGAACTCTGTACACAAGAACCCAGCTGCTAATCTGTAGAGATTGGTATTTTACTCTGATGACCAGCAGAGGTCAGCATGTGTTTAGTTTTACACCGCTCACCGCTACAGAAGCCTTTTCTGTGATTCCCTGCTCTGTTCTGAAATTCCATTCCATTATCCAAACAGCCGACTGCAGGGTTCAAGGGCAACACCCTGGACGGGTCGCCAGTTTATCGCAGGGCACATATAAAGACAGACAACTATTCACGTGCACATTCACACCTACGGGCAATTTAGAGCCTCCAATTAACCTGAGCTGCATGTGTTTGGACTGTGGGAGGAAGCCGGAGAACCCGGAGGGAACGTGCAAACTCCACACAGAGGGACCGCCCGGTCGATCCCCGATCCCGGGCCCTCTTGCTGTGAGGTGACAGTGCTAGCCACTACACCACCGTGCAGCCCCCTGTTTGGAAATGTTCTTAACAAATTATTTAAGATTGTCATTCTTCATCATTTTTAAGATTATCTTTGTGTTACTATTTGATAAATGTCAGAATCTAACAGAGGATTTTACAGTGCCTGGATGGCTCATTATTACTTATCTAATAATTTGAAATGTCACATGCCACCCTGATAGACCTTTGATGCCCTTCATATCTCCCACAGGCCGCCATGTGACAGCTACTGAGGCACTGCAACTTGGCATCGTGGATCAGGTTACTGATCACAACACCGTTGACGCGGCTGTGAAGTTTGCCCTGAGTGTTGCAGGTGAGACGCACGAAACAGAAAGCACAAGGTATAAAATCCACTCCCTCTTCATAGGTTTAAAAATGGACTCAGTGAAAGGAAGAACAATTCTTCCCAGTGCAGTTATTTTGGGCTAGTCCGACATCAATAAGTGTCAACATGTAGGTTTGTGGAAGTCAAAGGAAGCAGAAAACACGGCAGGCAGATCCCTCACCACGGAAGACATAAATGTTTCATGGCTCTGTCAGATGTGCTCTGATGTCTTCACTGCTTTTGCTGTATTATTCAGAAGGGCGAAAAGGGACAAACTTTCCTAGAATATTAATAACTGGCCCTCGCCATTTATTTAGGGGGATGAAAATTCCTCCATGCACGAGAATCAGACTAATTTACCCACTGAATCACTAAAGTGTGCCACGTCCCTACAGTTTACCAGGAATGATTTCTCAGACTGTGTAAAGGCTAACCCATTCAGATTGACTACATGCTATGCTATAATACTGACAGATAACACTAGTAGACTCAACTGAAATGAGAAATAAAAAATGTTTAGATTTTTTTTTAAGCATCCTATTTAACCAACAGATATGAGAGTGCTTTTAAACATCTCACCCAACCCTCGGCAAGAAAATGAATACGCGTATTTCCCAAAATGTCAAGCTATTCTTGTAAGTGGTATTGTGAACTAATACACATACCACCCACTCTGATGTACATTTACATTGTCAGATTACAAGAGGGGTAGGAGTAACTTGTTTAGTCTTGTCATAGCAGAGCCTTGGTTGTACAGACATGCATGAAATTAACATATTAACTATATTGTAGGTAAGCAGATAATTGTTTCAGAGATGTCTGTCATATTTTACTGTTTGTTGCTAGCTTACTTGACAATGACAGCTCATTGCTAAGACATTTAAGTTAGTATAAAACCTGTGTGCTTATGCCTCGTAGCAAACGCTCTTACTACGTTTGTGCAAAATGTCAACAGTGAGTCTTCAGGATTGCCTGTAAAACATTTCACAATCAAAAGATGATTGAAGTCTTGTGCATTTTACAAATGCTTTTTTTTCCCCTACTCAACACTGCCAAGATGACTTTGAGTGGGTGAGCAAGTGTGTGTTTGTAACGCTGAGGCTTAGAGTGAGTCACACAGCGAAGCCAACAGTTTACACGATGGGAGATTTGAGGAGATAGGACTGAAATCTGTGGAGACTTGCAGATACTCCGATTCTGATTAGCAGGCGTGTTGAATTGTGACAGGCAATGAGTGTCTAAATATACAAATAAAACGTGTGAATGTTAGTGACATTGAGATGCACGGCTGGTGAGTCGACCAGCGCAGAATAATTGAGTCTGTCACATCCATACATGCAAACATAAAAGACTACACAGCAGTAAAGCTGGCATATGGGCGTATGTAGGCAAAAAGCATTTGAACTGATGCACGTGCAGGCCGATACACACACACACACACACACACACACACACACACACACACACACACACACACACACACACATGCACAGATTCAACTCTCTGCTGGTGACGAGATTAACGTTTTTGCCCCAGTAGTTGCAACATCTGCCCGCTACATCTGTCAGGACGACCAGGCTTTCCAGCCGCTGCACAACAAATCCATCGACACAGCTCAACCATTCACAGATTAACCGCTGCAATAATGCCCTCCTGAAGTACATTGGTATCACATTGCTCTGCCACACAGCATCTCATTGAATTTACTTTTAACTGATGGGTCATTCTTCTTTCGGATATATTGATACTGACTTCATTAGGAAAAATTATAAGTAATTGGACTATATGTTGACAACAGATCAGATGTGGCGGCTGTCCCCTTTAAGCTTTGCCACGGTGACCCAGATACTGGCCGAGACCCTCAGCTGAGTGTAATTCAGTGGAGCTGTGAAGGATTCTGACTACTGTCTCACTGTCTCATGTAATCATGTCAGAGGAGACGGAAATGGGTATTAAGATGCTTTTAACAAGGTTTTAGCCGAGTGGCCTTCTTCTTCATTCTCATTGTTTGCAGGCTTAAATCCCAGCAAGCAGGAAGTTTGTGTTGTAAAGTTTTTAGGCTCTAATATTAATTCCTCTCATGTAGTTTCACTTAGAAAATTGCTCCAGTATTGTACCGTTGCTCAAAGGCCTGAGAATCACAAATATGCTCTCAGAGTTTAAAATTGACCAACTATTTTACCCAGAACCAAATTGTTGCTTTTTTTATTTTTATTTTTTTTTAAGTTTCAGATCGGTATTATTCAAAGTGAACTGTAACGGTGCACTGGCACTGGAGTTCTTCCAATTATGCTGAAAATGGTCTTTCGAATGCTCTTATAAGCTACTGGGTATTTTGTGATTGAGTGGCCAATTATATCCAGACTGAGTGCTGGCAGACAAATTGGAAAAAGTGGAAAAACGCTGTATACTAATGGAAAACTAAGAAGCGCTTTTCAGTTTAGAAAATAAAATTATGTAGGTGAGCATGTATAGAAATATCATTACAGAGTCAATTTTGTGATGTACTTTTAGCAAAATTCAGAGAACTCTAGGTAAAAAGGCAATTCCTTTGGAGTCATGTTTCTTCATGTTTCTATTTCAGGTCAGTCACTGGATGGCCGTCGTATAAGTACTTATCCGTGTCCACGGCCGTCTGATTTGGATGCTCTGTTTGAGGAGGTCATGCAGAAGGTGCGTCAGAGTGCCCGTGGAGCTATAGCGCCAGTTGCATGTGTCCAAGCGGTGCGGGCGGCTGCCACCCTGCCGTACACTCAGGGCTTAGAGCGGGAGAAAGAGCTGATGGCCACGCTCTTCACCTCAGGCCAGGCCCGTGCCCTGCAGTACATATTCTTTGCTGAGAGAGCCGTTGGCAGGTGGAGGATGCCCAGTGGAGCCAGCTGGGACACAAGCAAGCCCAGGCCCATAAATAAAGCAGCTGTCATCGGTAAGAGCTTTGGACTTTTAATCTCTGTTTGTCCGAGCTTTCAAAAAGGACAAGCACATACACTCATCAAGCTATCTGTGTGGCTTTTCCAAATTCATGTTGCCTATGGAAACTAAGCCCTCGTTTATAGTTCAGCTGAGTGTAAATGGATGAACCCGCTCTTCCCTGCAGGGAGGATTGGCTACATGACAATCTGGATATGTGAAGCTCTGCAGCTTGTGTATTAATATTTATTGCATGCTTTGGAAAAACTTCATGCTCCCAGGCTAAAACTATTTACAAACCAGCATTGTATAGCGTGCACTAAAGGTATAATTTCTGTGAGATAACCTTGTATATACTGTAATTTCCCTTGGTCAGACATGTCTGCCATATGTGTAACTGGTGATTCTGAGGTAATATTCCTGTCGTCGCCATGTGATTTTTGTCTTCAAAGGTCTCGGCACCATGGGGCGAGGCATAACAGTGGCCCTGGCTCAGATAGGGTTGTCTGTGGTTGCCGTTGAGACCCAGGAGAAGCAGCTGATGGAGGCAAAGCAGGCAGTATCTAGCATGTTGGAGCGAGGAGCTAAGAGACGTGGCGTGGCTCCTCCACTTGACAGGATCAGTTACAGCCAGAACATCCAGGCTGTAGCAGACGTCGACCTGGTCATCGAGGCTGTGTTTGAGGACATGGGCCTGAAGATGGAAGTATTCCAGCAGCTGTCTGCTGTTTGTAAACCAGGAACTCTCCTGTGCACCAACACTTCTGCACTAGACATGGACCAGATAGCCTCTGCAGCCCCTAACCCGGAGCTGGTGGTCGGGATGCACTTCTTTGCCCCAGCCCATGTCATGAAGCTGCTGGAGGTGGTGTATGGGACACGGTCCTCTCCTCAGGCCGTGGCCACTGCCATGCAATTGGGAAAGAAAATGGGCAAAGCCAGTGTGGCAGTTGGCAACTGCAGGGGCTTTGTGGGGAACCGCATGCTGAAGCTATACGTTGAACAAGCTTCCTTCCTGTTGGAGGAGGGAGCTACACCTGAGTTGGTAGATCGAGCGCTGGAGGAGTTTGGTTTTCCCATGGGTGTGTTCAGAATGTCCGACCTCTCTGGGCTCGACGTGGGCTGGAGGACCAGGAAGAGTGCCGGGCTAGCGGAGCCTGGAGAGGCATCAGGGCAATCAGCTAGAATCCGAAAAGGCTACAGGTACAGCCCCATTGGAGACCTGGTCTGTGAGCAGGGACGGTTTGGCCAAAAAACAGGCCGGGGGTGGTACCAGTATGATAAACCCGGCAGTCGGGTGGCCAGGTCTGACCCCTGGATGCACAGCTTTCTGGAGCAGTACCGAGCCCGGCACGGCTTGGTGGCACGCAGAATAGACCACCAGGAGGTGCTGGAGCGCTGCCTCTATGCCATGATCAACGAGGGCTTCCGCATCCTGGAGGACGGTATAGCTGCAGGACCCGAAGACATCGATGTCATCTATGTGTTTGGCTACGGCTGGCCGAGGCACCGCGGAGGTCCCATGTTCTACGCCAGCATGGTGGGCCTGGCAAAGGTCCTGGAGAGGCTGGAGCACTACCACCAGGCTCACCCTGATGTGCCCTACCTGCAGCCCTGCAGCCTCCTCAAGAGGCTGGTGGCCAGTGGCAGCCCACCTGTCCACAGGTGGAGGGAAGTCATCAAGAAACTCCACAGCCAGCTTTAAATCAGCTTTAATCTCTTTATTCACTTAAATAATGAGGGTCTTACACTGTAATGAGCAGTTAATGAACTGCACTTATATTGTGTTTTATAATAATTCTGATCTTTTGCTTGTATATAATGTGATTATGGATGCAATTGTCTTATCTGCCTTATCCGTATGTAAATGGTGGGTGGTCAAAATAATAGACACACCTTAAAATATACTTCAACATGACAAGCTTTACAACAATTGAATGTGTTGCATTATATTGGAATGAATTAAATTGGGGAAGACCCAGGACACGCTGGAGGGATTATATCTCCCAGCTGGCCTGGGAACGCCTCGGGATCCCCCAGAACGAGCTGGAACGTGTTGCGGGTGAGAGGGAAGCCTGGGTCGGCCTGCTAGGCCTGCTGCCCCCGCGACCCGACCCCGGATAAGCGGAGGATAATGGATGGATGGATGGATGAATTAAATTGTACAGATGTATCTAATAAACTGATAATTCATTGTGTTGCAGAATAATAATAAAAAACTACTGAAATACAATGACGTAAATATATTTTCTAGCTCTGTAATGACAGATCTGTATAAAGATCCCAGAACACAATCTGCAGTTAAATCTTTTTTCAAATGCTCTGAAATGTAGTAGACCATTACATTTCTGTTAGGCATGAATCATGTTTAATAAATGTTGGTACTCTTTTAATGTACAATATGTAATATTAATCTCAAGATCTGATGCCTCAATGAACACCGGTTATAGTTTCATGTATTTTTTTGTGTCCTATTTGTGTGAATCTGTTACACATATGTTGTGTGCCATTTCATGTGATCGGTTTCATCAGTCAAACATTCTGGTATGGAGAAGAAACATTTAAACTTCTTCTTCACGTGGTGTGCGTCTCCGGTTCCTGTTTTTTTTTTCTACTGACTCAGCTGGAGCGGTGACAGGAGAGCTGAGGGAGACGCACAAAAGCTGAACTGCTTTTATATAAATGAATGGCTCACTCAAAGAAATCTCCCACCTCAGCAATGAGTAGATGTTGGGGTTGCCATCTAGCGGCTCGAGGCCTCAAACTCAGCAGCTGGATTAAACATTATGACGCTCCATTTTGTCTGCAAATACACTATTTCTGAACCTTTCGTTGTTTGTAAGCAGGTCAATGCATGACCGAACAACGGATTTATGAATCGATATGATTATGAAATATTTCCAAGATGACATAATAAGCGCCTATTCAGAAAATGTAACCTATTTGAGATTCGTGTGAACTGGAGTATTTCTTTCAGATCAAGCCCCTGGTGTTCTGAAGTTTTAAAGGGGCCGATGAAAGCCTGGATGTGTGTTTGAAGTGCGCAGAGCAGCTGGCTTTGTGTTGGCGGACTCCTCCCGTTGTGTGAGGAAGTTCAGACGCGCGTCGTAATTCCGCACGCGCGTCACCAGCTTCGCACAGAGGAGCTTCCCGACGCGAGGCGAGGATGGAGAGATGCGTGTCTCGCGACCACGGGAGGCTTTGAATGTCACATTACACGAAGCTAATTGACGCTCTTTTACTTTTTTTTACCAGATATGTGTCAACGCTGTGCGTGAGCGGTAACCCAGCTGCTCTGGATTCAGACCTCCAGCACCGCCTTTTCTCGTCTGTCCCCCCCAGTTGAGAGGCTTCCTGGGCTGCGTGGACCGTAAAACCTCGACTCGGTCCCTCGCAGTGATGTTGTAGTTTACTCGGACGAAGCCTTTTTTTTTTATATTTGGGATACAGGAAATGTTGGCATGGCCACCTCGCGAGCACAGAAGTGTCCGAAGAGTGAGAAGTTGGACGAGGCGCAGGCTTTGGCCAGGAGCTGCGCGGGGAGACCAGACTTCCTGCCTTGCGATGGGCTCTCCATCTGCGCTACCCACAGCCACGGGAAGTGCTTCAAGCTGCACTGGTGCTGCCACTTGGGCTGGTGTCACTGTAAGTTTGTTTACGTGGTTTCATAGCTTTCTGCATTGCCAGCAATCTCACGGTCACTGTGGTGGCAAAATGTGCTGGTTGACATTGTCATGTTGAGAATGCAGAAGCATCAGTTCACTGCTTCTAAAAACGACTACACCTAATATATATTAATTAACATTTGCTGCCTCAGTTGGGCTATTCAATTTTTCTTTTTCTATCAAACTTCCAATAATATTTTAGAGTCTTGTTTGTATTCTTTGCAATGATGTCGAGGTCACACTTTTGGAGTCATCATTATCCTTGATCAGAGACCTTCAAAGAGACGCCCTAGTATTCAATACTTTATGTAGTCTCAACAGTGGAGGCTGCAACATTCAGAAGCAGGGAAGTAGATATTTCAGGGTCCTGGTTGTGGTGTTTACTTCTAATCCACTGGTTTTGTTTTTACTATTTTATCTGTGTTCAATTTTTAAACCAGCCCAAACTGTCGTGACACAGGATGCTGTAGTTCAGAGCAGGCCATGAAAATGTAGTGACTAAAACAGATTGCATTAATGCAGTCCTCTTGTATCTATATTGTTTGAATCTTTAGCTGTCAGTTGTAATGTTGTGTTAAAGTTAAAAAAAGCACAGATTATTATAAGTATGATGACGTTGAGTTGAATTATCTCTCTGGAAGTGCATGTATCTGCCGGTAATGATAACTTATTGTATTTTAAAGGTAAAGTATTTAGGAGTGGAAAACACTTGAACAACTAAAATAATCTTAATGTTTTATATTCCAGTGTCTTCCAATTCACTTTCTATTGAACTCCAAGTAGGCATATGGTTTATACTGTAGCATATGCATGCCAGTTATGAATGCATCTGTCTGTCTCGCATCATAAATAGAGGGTATATTATGTAAAACCATCAAAAGGAGTGCACAGTGCCTTCCTTTATATCACTGTCAATGGAGATACTTAGAAAAATGCAGTGATATCACACATGACATCACTTTCATTTCTGCTTTTAAGGATTGTCTTGTGATATCTTTCTTAATATCTCAAACCCAGTAAAAGACCAAAAAGCAAAGATGAATTTATTCTACTAAGAAGTGTTGTTTGTGTGTTACCAAAGCCTGATGTATCGTATCCCTCTTCTATTTTAGACACATTGTTTTTACATAACTATGGACATGTAGTTTATTATGAGCCAATCCCACATACACAATCCAAGTGCAGTGACTACACTAAAGCACCAAATGTGTATTAATCCACAGCTGAAAATACTCCCCAACAAATGCAATATGTATTGCTGTTTGAGTAATGTTTGCTAAAAACTACAGTGCCCAGCTGTTTTAGGAAAATATTTTGTATATTTTACAAATAATACTGCATAGTTAGGACCCAAATTTAAAGATTTACATTTTCCATATGAAGTAATGGGCTGGGGTGTTGAGTGCTACAGATAGTGTAGCTATGTTGGAAAGTACTGAAAGGTTAATTAACATACTGCTTTGGTCTTTTGATGGGACTTATTGACAACAAGAAAAAAAAAGAATATCATCAGCATCCTTTAAAGTAAAATGTCCCATGTCAAAGTCAAGCTGTTGTTGTTCATCAGCTGATATTCTTCAGTTTCAGGCCAAATCTTTTATAATGTTAACTTAACTCAATAGTATTACCACATTGTAATGAATATAATTTATATTGACTGTTGAATTGACTTTATTGGTAATAGACTACATGGCAGCAGCTCCAATCAAACACAGAGCATTTTCTTTTCTCTCTGTGAAGTGTTAGTGGCATTTTCACCACCTATTAGACACTTTCTCTCCATTTGAGCCTTTCTCGACCTGCCACTTCCACACCACCGCAGAAGCACAATAGCTGTGCCTGAACCTGACAGGATGTCCGTCTCTTTGTGCTGCCCTAATTTATCCCATATCTGGCTGCTCTGAAAATCCTCAGATCAGTGTGAAACACAATCACCCTCCACTCTGCACCGCTCAGTCGGGGCTTATAGTGTGCAACTGCACAAGTCACATTGTAATCTTTGCCATGTAATCATTGGATTTAGATGCCTGCCTCCGTCCAGAATGAGCCCAGTGATTTGAAATATCTGATGAGGCAGAAAAACGATGAATTCTTTCTGGTGTTTATGATGAGACATAACTGGGATTTATCTTTCTCAGCAAAGCCAGTGTAGTGTTACATCATTTGTAAACATTTAGTCTCGCGCCTCCTTTCTTGCTTTGAAATATTCATCTCTCAAGCTGATAATGTGTTGCACAATGGAGATGGAGCACTTTATCCCCATTATTTGATTCAGGCTTGTTATGAAGAAAAAGCCAGCCACGTCAGAAAGGAGATTTTCACCTTCAAATCTCTTTCCACAGTAATTTGCAGGTTCCCCTCGCAGGACACCCATGCACCACAGTGAGAATAAACCAGCTTAGACTGCTGAATCAGGCAGAAACAGGGCACCCAGTGAGAAAAGTACAGCAGCGTGCTTCCGCATGAAATGCCCGCCCGCTCTCCCGAGCTCACACCCTTCATTCTAGCTAATACATAATAACGCTGGATGCAAAAGAGTGATATGTTGTAACGCCCCTTATCTCGTCATATGACTGTCGTCTGGAGAATAAACTTGTTCTGAGGCTGATAATTGTGCATTCACCACAGGGAGCCTTGCTAGACTGCTTTTAATTACATTTTTTAATAGGTTTCTAGGCAAACAAATACAAAAGGTCAATGTGTCGTAAGACTTTGGCTCAGCATTTGAATTCTCAAACACAAATTATTTCCATTATCGTACCTGTGAGGCAGTGATTACCTGTGACTTAATTCAGGTTTCTCCTATTTTCTACGTGCCGTTGCAAGCGAAACATTTTCAGGTTGCCTTCCTCTCATTTTCTGCTCCCGGACTGCTCTTACCGTCTTGTGGTGCTTTGACGGCCTTCCAGTAGTTTCCACTCAGTTGTAGCTTTGTGAAACCTTTGGCTGAGGAAATTGGGAAAACTGGAATTGGATGTACGTGTAGGCAGTGTTCCCAGCTGGTGACAACATCAGTCCAAGCCTCTCAGTGGTAATTAGCTATGTTTAGAGTCACCGCCAATATGTCATGTCTGATGAGAGCTTCTGCTCACAGCAACACTGGAACCACCTGGTCTGAATATTTCTTTCTCTCTTTTTATCCTCTACTAACTGATTACAATTACCAGGCAGAGCAATGCATTACTCATTAAGAAAGTCTAACGGAGTCTAATGCGTCCTGAACAGTTTTGTCAGTCTGATTGTTCTCTGCCAGCTCCAATTTTGTACATTACAATGTGTACTTCTCTCGTAGATGCAAGAAATAGGGATCGTTCTGTCCGACTTCCTCATCTCATCTGTCACAACGTGCAGCGGTAGCTTGCAAATATTTCTAAAGGGAATATGGATCGTTATTGGATAAAGCTCTGCCTTACATTGATTGATTTGCTGACCAATTCAAAATTTGCCGCAGTGCTGAATCATAAAAAGCTTCAGCTATTATTAAAGGGTTGATACATTGTCAGCACAGGCCAGAGGGGATGTTTTTTGATTGGTTGTTCATGTTTGGGAATCACTTTAACTGCTGGTCTGTCAATGTTGGAAACAGGGCAGCCCCAAACTAAAGTTCAACAATTTGTTAAAGGATTATTGCAGAATGTTTTCAGCTCTGTCTTAATACAAAATCATTTGTTTGTTTTTGTTACTATCCCCTCACTGCGGCTCGGCAAAAGGAAGCACACAAAGTGGAAGTAATGTAAAAAAAAAGACTGCAACTTAAAAGATTCCCACTTGATTTCTCTAACATAAAGCCTCATAGTATCTTTGAGCAGAGCTTTAGGATGCATATTCTCATTGCAACAAGGTCTCAACACTATTGATTTTAATACGACACCCACGTAGCCTAATTATTGTTTCGTTAATCCTGGTGACTGTTCCCTCACTGTGACACGCTAACAGGTGACTAAAGCCTTGTGGTTGTAGTCATGTCTTTTAAAAAGGCAGCAAACAACTTCACCTTTATCCACGAGGCTCTCTCCATGCGTGGTGTTGAATCCAAATGGTTTGGTGTCTATGCTCATCACGCATTAACGAAGAGAATAACAATTTTCACAGGAGGACATTTTGACACGTCACAGTTGGAAAAGCACAGGTGTAAATGATGAAAATAATGATGGTTGAATTCCATTTAGCTGCCTCAGTTTCAGGGTCTCATGTGCCTGCTGGCTCTCTGTCAGGGCATATTGGGACACTAACAGAGCAAGAGCTATCGTTAATGTTATTATAACCCCTGTGTTTTTTCTACGATGATAAGCCAAAAAAATGCCTTTTGTGGAGTTGATTGATGTTGTAGATCCATAGAACAGATCCTTGTGAAGGAAGTATTCTTTAAAAGTACATTTGGGCATGTGAGTATGGTATCGAGACAGACTTTAAGAAATCCTATCCTTTAAAGCCTTTACAGGAGCTGAAGCTTAATGCTCAGTCTGCACAGGAAAAACAGTCCACAGACTTGCATTTCTCCACCATGATGACAGACTTACCAGTGAATTTCAAGCTGGCTGCAAGTCAGGAACAGCTATTTGCCTCTGGAGGCAGGAAACAGGAAACAGGAAAGGAGTTTCACACGATGCTGGGTCAGACCATCCCCTTCGCTGAAACCTGAAACTTATGTTATTGCCTCGGCTGCAGCCTCTTGGACAGATTTAAACACAAAGAGCTGCGGATGTGTGAGCAGACCGTATCCACCGGCCAAATGGGTGCAGCAGCTGTTGATAAATGAAAACAATCTGCGAAAATGATTTTGTTCACCTGATTTTGCCAACACATTGCTTTGAACTGGTGTGTTGCATTTATAGTAGAAGATTTGCTCAGACTTCTGGCTTCCACTCAAACATACAAAAAATCTAATTGAGGGGGTTGTTCATGACTCAGTTCCTACTAAGGCTTTGATATAAAATGATATTAACATGAAATAATCTGTGTGTCATGCTCATTCATCATCACTATATGTTGAATTTGTCGACAATAAAAAATCGTAAGAGTATTTTCCTTCCAGCTGTAATAGATAGTAGAGCTGAAATTTAGACAGAGTGATGTCGAAGCTCTGTGTGAGAGATAGAGAGAGATATTGAGGAGCTACACGCTGCATTATTCAGAGAGCCTATCTCCTGTATTAAACTAGACTGTGCAGCCATCGGGCCAGCCACAGGCCAGAGAGAGAGCAGAGAAGGCATGCAAGATGGAGGCAGGTGGGAGCAGAGGAGTTGGAGCTACGCATACTTCAGCTCCTCCACTCCACCCGCTGCCTCATTAACCTGTTGAACTCTTGATTTTTACCAATTTATTTATTTATAAAACCCTTTTGGCTGTATATAACATTCTCTATCTTCTTACGCTTGAATAATTAATCCCTAATTTTTTATTATAGACATTTTATGATATTTTGCTATCTTTAGACAATTTTCTTTATATTTCCACTGACAAAGTGGAAACACTCCTTAACTGTAAAAGTAGGGGAAAGAGTCACCTCCACTGCTTTTAAAGGCACCTGAAATTATAATTACATTTTTGTTGCTTCCTCTTTTGATGTACCCAACTGCCTCATTTCCATCTTGTCTAGTCCGTGATCTCCTACATCCCCCAAAATGCCTTTCATCAGTCTCCAGTGAACTTGTTGCTTTCAGTGGCTCTTAATTATAATGTGATAAAAGGCTTTCCCGTTAAGAAAACAAGTACGGGGTCATTTGCTTTACTCTAAGTGCAAAACGCCTTGAGGCTGCATATTATTCTGCGGTCAGTGGAAAAGAAAACATTGTGCCTGTGTTTCCTCTGCAGTTGATTTTTCACAGTAAGATTGTAGGTGTAAAGTGGGTCTGCAGAGAAGCTTCTGCTTTTGATTCTGAAGTACTGACTCAAAAACTCCTACATTTAGTGTTGATGTTTTTCTTTTATTCTATCAGTCTTTATTGCAGCAGGGTTAGAAATGTCTTGTGATAGCATGTTGTCTGTCTGTGGCCAGAAACGATCGCATACACACTCTCGCACAGTGGGACATATTCCTCCTTTACATGAACATGGACACAGTAGTTTATTTTGATTCAATCCCACACACACTGTCCTATTGCCATAAATTCTCAGCCCACAAAATGTGTAATAATCCACAGAGAATTGTCCCCTACAAATCTGCCATTGCCTGTTGTTGAAGTAACATTTGCTTAAAGCCATGGTGCCCAGCTGTTTTAGAAAATAATTTAGCTTCTTCTTTTAAATTGAGCTCAACAATTTACATCTTAGAAAATCAAATGAGAGGGTGGCTGAGAACCACAGACAGGGGAAGGAAGTCAGAAAGTAATAAAGTGAAAGAGGTCGAATACGTTGTTGCTTTTAGTTTTTTATGGAATTTGTTGGCAATGTGAAAGAATATAACTTGATATGTATTCAAAATCGACCTTTCATGTCTTGAACCTAAACTAAGTGAGAGGTGGCAAAATGTCCTCAGTATTGTGGATTTAGCCCTTTTTTTTTTTTCTTCGTGAGGACATCTGGTCTTTGTTAGTATTGAAATACACACACACACACACACACACACACACACACACACACACACAGAGGGCAGAGGCCGCCTAATAACTGACATTGTCATGCGAGGGCTCCAGCACTGGGAAACACAGAAGGATGGAGTATAACTGAATATCAATAAAGCTGCATAGACAGTGTTCACTGGCTGTCAGTCAGTGTTTGTATATTTCTAGCAACCAACATTTTGGCAGGAATTTTAAATATAAGGTGCCCTTTTGAGTTTACTTGTAAACAAACCATCATAACTCACCAAAGTGTAAATTGTGCACCTTCTTCATTAATGTATGCCGACTTGCAGTCTTCATCTCTGCCGTTGTGGCCGCATTGCTCCTGTTAGCCTGCATGTGAGCATGATACAAACCAAACCAGAACCCACATGTAAAAACATTGCTCTGTAGCGCTACTAGTGTTCAAAACGTCACAAGGTACCTTTAAATTATCATAGTCAAAGAATGTGAAAGGAAATAATCCCATTAGGGCTAAAACAAACAAATGTTTTCAATATTGATTAATCTTTCAAACATTCCCCTGATTAATCTGTTAATCATTTTGTCCATAATTTCTCAGAAAACAGTAAAAGCGACATCTTCAAATGTCTTATTTTGTCCACAATCCAGTCCAAAAGCCCAAAATATTCATCTTACTGTTATGTGTTGCACAGTGACTTTAAAATTTGCAAAAAACCTGCAATTGTGTGGCAATTTTGCTTTAAAAGTGTAATAATTAGTTATCAAAATAGTCGCTGATTAATTTCCTGTCAATCGATTTATTTGTTGTAGTTCTACATGCCATTAATAGAGACTTAAAACAAAGTATATTTTCAGTAACTACCACTATTTGTTATAATAATAATATTTGTTAATGTACAGTATTTCTAATAATCCAACTCTGTGTATCTTAGAGCATGCAGTTCAAGTATTTGGAATCAGAAAGTTGTATTTATTTTTAACATTATGATTCTCCTCTTCTACCTTTTGCCAGACTAAGTAAGATTAGTCTCAAACATAACACAAAGTCTTCTGGGGCTGATGGAAACAGTGATATTTCCAATTTATTGCAAACTAATTCTGCATTCTACACACACCCTATAAATCTACAGACGGGCTGTGTTCCTTCTGCAATGCTGTTGAGGATAACCAGTGTTGTGTTGCCCCATATGTCTGTCTGTTTTGTTGTCTGCCCATGCATCTGTCTGTCCCCCAGTATTGCTCTTGGTATTTGCAATTCCAGATGGATGATTGCAATAAGATGTAATATGCTAAAAACTAAATGCCAACACATTGCCGTCTACAGCTTTAGTTCTCATTTGTTGCCGCTGTTGTGTCTGCCTGAATGGCCTCATCTCAGCGTGAACATGGACCATTGAGTTTCTCTCATTAAACAGAGGACTGCTACTGTTCCCCCCTTTTGTCTGTGTTGTTATAAGCTCCTGTGTTTTGTGTTAACAATGTTTACAAAGAATACAGACATTAAGCCTCTTTAAATGGTTTCACATGGGTGGATAATGCAGTTTTGTGTCCTTAATAAAGATGTGGTCACCTAAATTCAATTAACCATTCTTGTGGGCAGTAAATGAAGATTTAAGATGCCTTAAGATTTAAGGCAATCTTGAAGATTTAATTTAAATAAAGGTCTGTTAAGTCACTGTCTATAGCTGAAAGAGGTAACACAATGATAATTGAGCCTGTGGCCCACTAATGAAAGTATTGCAATATTTATATATTTGCACTATTACGATATGTGTGTCTGTGATATTCCTGGAAAAAATGCTGTTTCACAGTTTTTCTCCATTTTACACAAAAAAATGGAACTATGAACACAATAATATGGATTTCGGTTGCGGACCAAGACTCCAGACTGCTCTAAGCACAATTCCTTTGTTTTTACTCGAATAGAAATTCTGCATTAAACAGGACTGACATTTTAAGGATTTCCACTTTAATTAAACGTAATATATTTTGTGTGGTCCAACGTCTCCTCCTCTCTAACGCCACTTCCATAAAATTGAAGATGTTTTCAATTTAACCTGGGAAAAGTTTTTTGATTGATTGGGTCCCTCAGCCAGTGAGACAAAAGACAAGGACACAGAGTGAGAGGAAGTGATGCGTAGGCCTGTCATCTTCTGTAGTTTCTCTCTCTTCAGGGAGCAAGTTAAACACACATCTGAGCCGCACTATTCAGGCAGCACGGTTCAGAGTCGGAGGCAGTGGGCTGCAAACAATGAGTAACATTTGAGAGCAGTCATTTTTGCACAATCACCACCAGTATATGGGTTGCCAAGATGGGAGGCATAACTCACATGGAAGGCGTTAGAAAATTTGTATAAAAGTGGACAGTTTGTGAACAAATTGTGGCCTTTGTCTCTTATAGGATTTATGTGACACTATATATTACACCATCGTAAGCCATTATGTTAGTAATACAGATGTAAATCAAGAACCACATTTTTGTATCTATGGCCTTAATCCTATACACTATTTTGTCATGTTTTCATAAAGCCTTGTATCAGCTTCTTAGAGTCAAAAATGATTGCTGCACTGCTCTGGAGGGCCTGCAATTTAAATTATGTTACACTCTGGCTGCAGCTCCATTTCAGATGGTGGTGGCAAGGCAGGTAGTTTTGCCTTTGGCAGCACAAAATCCTTTGTGATGTGATAATTGCTACTGCTACCACTTAAATAAAAGGACAGATGATAAGTTATCACAGACACACTATTCAATTGTGCCTCCCACACTTCTTGGCATCAAAAACGTTGTCCTTGGTCGAGACAGACTGAAAACACATGTTTATTAACTACTAATTTTTACAATTATTGTTATTTATTTTCTAGCTACAACGAACGATGTATGAGCTAAGGGGTCAGGTTTAGTTCTATATGATGGGAAGGCTTTACACTTGATTGGATGGATGGATGTATACGCCCTCAAGTGTCATTTATTCGGCCTATCCGTTTCCAGATGACTGGAAGAGAAAATTTAAATGCTCAAAAACGCTTTGTTTGGAACATGTATTTGGTGCAGTGAAGAGAACAATTGAGGCTGAGGCACAGGATAACAAGTTGTAAAATTAATTTTTATTTCCCTGTGTCTTCAAAAGCAAAGCTTGCATTAATTACAGTTTTCACAGTGCATTTTCATGTTGCTGTCGGGATTCCTGCCAAATGTCTCCACATGGTGCCAGTTTATAGTTTACTATTTTATTGATTTAAACCTGCATTAGGTGTTTTTTAGTTGCCTTGAGGCGGTGGAAAACAAGCTGTAAACACAACACTGACATATAATCACCTTTTAAGTTGATGTGGTGAATATATTAGTAGGCAGTAATAGATCCAATAGTCATTCTTCTTTTAGCTTTTTTTTTGGTGTCTAAAAGGTCCAATAATATGCGTCTCTGCTAAATGCTCCAATATGTTCACCTACAAGTTGCTAACTGTGTCAGTTTTCTGTTTGGTGTTGAGCAGAAAGCATTCAGTGAATTAATCAGAGCATTTTTTATTTCTTTCTTCCCTTTTAGGCAAGTATGTGTACCAGCCCATGACCAATGTGTGCCACC
This sequence comes from Ophiodon elongatus, assembly GCA_016806645.1. Taxonomy (NCBI): domain Eukaryota; kingdom Metazoa; phylum Chordata; class Actinopteri; order Perciformes; family Hexagrammidae; genus Ophiodon; species Ophiodon elongatus. The sequence goes on from JACSYO010001810.1 coordinate 5,123,068, forward strand.
TGCCCAGTACAACCGTGCCAGCTGTTGAGACAGAGTACAATAACACCATGGACCTGTCCATCTCTCTGGCTGAGCGCTTCCTGAAACTCGCCCCCTGCTACCAGTCCCCACCTCACCTGGAGTCGCCCAAGTACTGCGTCATTGCGGATCTGTTTGTGGATGACTACATTGTCAAACGCATCAACGGAAAGATGTGCTACGTGCAGCGCCCAGCGCCTCCCATACCAGAACCTCCTCATGCTCCCAACCCTCCCCCACCTGCTCGCTCTACACCTCAGATGCCCAAAAACCTCGCTCAGCCTCGTCAACCAGTGAAGCCTGCACCGCCAACTCAACACGCACCTGCGCCCTTGCAGCCGGTCCAGCAAGTGTACAGTGAACACAAACATCCTACCCCTGTGGATAACATAAAAGGCCCCAAAATGGACCACTGCTCCTCTCCGTCCAGCTCCGAGGACTCCGGCATCAACGCACTGGGTCTGCACTACCTGGAGTCCTGCGAGGAGGAGACGGAGGAGGAGGAGGAGGAGGAGGAGGAGGACGAGTTGAGCACAGATGGGAACTCCAGCCCCGGCAGCCTTTGGGATCAGGACGACTGTTCTCTGCTCTCCCCCTCCAAGTCAATGATAGAGATCATCGAAAAGATTGAAACAACTGTGTAACGGACACAGCATCGACATGGACACCAGCTGTGAGGGAGCGTGAGCTACAGAGCAGAATTAATGAGAATACACAGAAGAACACTTGAGGATTTATTCTACATGGACTAATAGGACGCAAACCCCTCTCTGACACTTCAGCAGGGCTTTGCTTGGTTGTTCGGTTGAATTTGTGTTCCGGCAGGTGGCCGAGGACTGTGCGTCTGCGCTCGAACACATCATCTAATCTGTCCACATCCCCTGCATGGAGTGAATTTCTAGAATTTATTTCAATACAGAAGAAAAACACAAGCACAATAATATTAAGCACATGCACAGTGGACCAAATAGACCTCCTGTATGTGGTACTTACGCACTAAAACAATTAAAATACAAAAGGACTCAATAGTAGATGCACTTCAGTCAGAGGAAAGTAAGAGAAAAAGTGAGACTTTTTGCTGTGATTTCTCTTTAGGCATATATTACTGGAGCAAAATTTTGTAAGAACAAAAGTTGTATAAGTAGGTTTCCTGATGATAATTAGTTAGGTTAGGCAATTCTTAGTGTTCTCCAGTCGTCAATCTGCCAGACAGACTTTATTCTAATTCAGCTTTTAAGAGGCAGATACGTAAGTGTGCCATTTCTTGTTTCTCTGGTCAATGACTCCACCCACACATATTAGTAATTCTGACACTTTAGGATAATAACTACAAGGCCAGCTACCTCTCATGGGCCTAAAGCACATCAGCCTGTTAACCACTCAGCTCTGGGCTGCTGGGACACGACTGCTTCTGTCACGTTAATGAAAAGATTCCCAGCCTACAGTTTGTGTGCACCTTACTGACACCAACACAAGCCGTAGGTAGGTAGGTAGGTCAGTGTTTGACAATCAAGGATTACACAGAAGCACATTCCTATACTGTTCCTGCCAGCGAGGGCCAAGGATACTCTTTTAAAACCATTTATCAGACATTAACACATTGTTCTGACCACATATTCTGGTCAGCCTGGTCTGAACTGCTGTGCTGTTCAAGGTTAAATGGGGTGTTAAGCAAAACATGACTTGTATTGACCTCTATTAGCAGCCAAGAAATTAAATAGCACGGACGTGTCTCTGGCAGAGCTACAGTGACAAAAGTAGGAGTCACGTTGTTACAGCAGAAACTAGAACCTATGGAAGGGGGAATATATCTAATATATATATATATATACATATAAACTTATATAACAATACAATTGAATTGTTATTTGCTTTTTGGGCTTGACGGTAAAATGTCCTGCGATGCCAGCTCAAAGGGAGTCTGGCAAAGGTGTGCAGGTTAGACTTGTATGTCACAGCTATTTTGTGTTATGGGGCAGAAAAATGTCCCTTAATGCGCCTTTAAAGGAGATTAAAGAATGGAATAGGATGCTGAGTATGTTGTGATGTTATAAGAAATGCACTCAAATATAATATTTGTGAGACAGCCCCTTATTAGTCAGTTAGTAAAATGAAGATGGGCTGGGTCTTTTTAAAATTTATTTTAATGTTTCAAGAGTTATTTCCTGGAGACTTATCTGCAAAAATCACTAAAATCTTCACAAATATGTATTGCTACAATGATACGCTAGATGTAAAAAAAAAAAATGAAATAATAATAATAATTTTGCATGACTGCATCCATTTGCAGAAGTCCCTCAAGTAAAAAAAACAATTTAACAAATTTGTGGTTCAGAGTGTTCAAAAAGTGAACAAATCCTATACCTGTCATTCAATTTAAATGTATTTTTCTTATTCAGGAACAGCCCTTGACATTACACTGAATACAGTCCCCCTTAATGCATTTAAAACATATGTTATGTTCTTATTATTGTTATATTATTTTCATATGAATAAATCCAAATGACACTCACACTTTCTCCCCCTCAATTTGTCTTTTGTAGTCAGTGTAGAGCATTTTCTGGAAAAAGAAAGTTTAAATCTTTGAATAACTTTCTTCTCCTGACACAGATGAGTAATTCTCTCCAGAGATTGAGTGGAATAGCAAAGAAAGGTGAGAGATATACTAAAATTGAGTCATTACTTTAGCTGTGGTTGTTTTTCTACTCTGATAAATGTTCTTTGTTTTTGTTTCTCACATTCCCACTTGTGTAACCTTTACTTTCTTTCACTGCGCCAGCGTAGAAAAATCATATTAGAGCAAAAGAAAAACAAAACTGAAGTGAGAGGAAGAGCGGAGGTGGTAGAGTTAAGATAACCTGTGCCTCAATTTTGTGGTGTATAATATGGTGTAAGAAATACAGTGCAGGTTAGAGTCGAGCCCCTCCACCTCTGACCCACAGGCTTCCTGTTATTGATCCACACAAGGGATAGAGACAGTCCAGCCATGTCCTCTGGGTCTCTGCACCAGACAGTCTTCATCCAGCAGCGGATTTTATGAGAGACCATGCAAGTACCTCTCTCACCTCGACTTAGAGCCCAGATTGATTTTTCCATGCTTCTCTTTTCCCGCTTCATTGAATCTATCGATTATTTGTACTCTGCTAGTGCAAAGAAAAAACCAAGGCCAGGATGAAATGTTAATCTTTTTTATATTTTGTATATACATTTATTATCCTGCTGGGTGATGAAGAGGAGAAGTGTGCTACTGGCTGGACGACAACACAGAGTGGAGAGAAGAAGGGGAGAAAGTATGAGTGGATGGATGGAGGGCAGCAACAGAGGAAGCTGCCCTCCATCCATCCGTCCAGCTCAATTAAAAGGATGATGATGATGCAACCACATGTAAAGTCTTTGCACGGACTTGCGTGTGTGTGTGTGTATGTGTGTGTGTGTGTGTGTGTGAGTGTGTGTGCGTGTGTGTGCGAGCAGGCACAGGGTTGCATGTAGTTCAACATCTTGAAATCTTTTTTTTCGTGAGCTACAGACAGATTTCATGAAGAGATAGATCGCTGTTACTGTTAATCCCTCGCAGCAAAGTCATTCAATTGGCAGGCACCTTGAGCATTGGAGAACTCACAGACTCTCTCTCTCTCTCTCTCTCTCTCTCTCTCTCTCTCTCTCTCTCTCTCTCTCTCACACACTCACACACACACACACACACACACACAGGAAGATACGCCAAATCAAAATCGCCCTTGTTCAAGGACTGCTTTAGAAGCAGGGTTGGCACAGCACGAGTCACACGAGCAGTAGAGAGATGTTGTCAGCTCTTTTTTCTTCTTCTTTTGATGTGCGTACCAACAGATTACCTTCCTCAAGAGATTTCCTTTTAATTTCATATAATTGCGATTTCTCTCTAGTGGCCACTTATTAGACAAGCAGGAACCCAAATACTCAGAGGAAATTTAAGTGACAAAATCAAAACATGGAGCGCCAGCAGTGCATTACCTGAGTAAGAGGGGAAGCTTTTGGCTGAATCAACTCAAACCATTTCCTGTAATGAAGAATTTGTATATTGCACCATTATTCATTTGATTCAGTTTAAGTCCCTCTCTATTCCTCAAACTATGTTTTTTTTTAAATGTTTTCTTGTTAAGATGATTCAATAACCATTTTTTTCTTACGCTTGTCTCTAAAGATTGGGTTTTACACATCGAAGGTATTTACGAGAATATCATGGTATGCAGTTAGCAGATGACAGTAATTTTGGATAACTGCACTGACTAATTGTGTTTGAGTGCCAGTCATTGATTAGTTAAAGAAGCCAATATAACAGTACATTTTGTGTAAATATAATAGCCTATGCTTAAATATAATTTACATCTACTGTCACTTATATGCCAAATACTGTAAATACTGTAAATGTTTTTACCCCAGGCATAATGGGCAAATCAACCATGCACCCAACTGTCATAAACTCATGTTGTCATGTTTTGTTAAAATCAACAGAACTTTATTTTGAATTCTAGTGAACATCACAGGTTTTGGGGGAAATTCTAAGTTCATAAAACGGCACGCAACATTTTAATTAACATCATGTGAACGTCATGTAGCTTCAAAGAAGAGCTGGAACAAGCTGATACAGATACAGAATGTGAATCTGTCAAACAGGGCAACATCAAAAAAATATTTTACCAACTTCAAAGTAACTTAAGGGAAAGTTAAAAGTGTAAACCAGAAGTTAAGGGGTTAACATCATTTATAATTTGACAGTGCACCTCATGAAAATCCATATCAGCTCCCTTCAGGGAACCTGCACTATATTGCAGGCATACAGCTTCCTCATACAGCCCCATCTCTAATGTGAGACATTCAGAGCCAAACTTCAACAGCAGCACTCCATCAAATGGTTCATTTATATGTCCAATTTACAGCATAGTGTCCCTGTGATTGGCCTGATGCAGGCGGTAAGCAGGTACCAGAGGACCACCAACAGGCTGATGATAAACAATCAGACACATGGCTTTGCTTTGGTCGTGCTCGATGGGCGATGGGTTTCTGATAAGCTCTATAAACGCACGAGTGTCACCTGGAGTGCAGCTCCGCACTCCCTGCCTGTAAAATATTCATTACTTTTTTCCGTCACTGTCTGCCCTCGTCTTTGAAATGGATTTAGAGCACTTTTTCCTTTTACACACAGAGCGTGACTTTCTCCCTGCAAACTCCAGACAACAGCTTCAAGTTCTTGCGAGGATAGACAGGACTGTGTTTGGAAGTGTTCCCCTTTTGTTGCTTAAAGCTACTCTGTGATTCATCCTTTCTGCTAGAGAGCCTGCAAGTGCTTTTGTGCGATGGCAGAATGACTCACAGTGATATACCGTAATGTGATTAGTTGGCTTTGTTGCTGCATATTAGACCGTATTAGATGTTGATTATAAAGTTAGAGTAAGTGATGTATGAATGATCATATTTGCACATATCATTTGCAACACCTTTACGTTTAAAATGGACTTTCCATTTCTCACTCAATGATCCAGAGTTCAACTAGTTTACTATAACACAATAATTCTTTGTTGAAAAAAAAGCTAACGAGTGCTTACTTTTCTGCAGTTTTCATTGTTTTAATAGTGGCCATTGGCAGAGCAATTGTGTTTTTTTTTTACACTGAGTCTGAATCTATCTTAATCTCATCAAAGAGTCAGAGGATGTCGGGAAGACCTACACTGGCTTTCAACTTGAAAGCGAGTGAAGTCAATATGGCCACCTTCTATAGTGTCTGCTTTTCAGTTTGTTAAATCTTTTCTCCCATAACATTTATTCTTTCTGTGCTTTTGATTTTTAGAAACCAGAAAAAGGGAAAGGGAACCACCATCGTTAGGAGTGGGCTCTACTCTCTATGCGCACTAATTTGACTTCTCCCTTCTCTGATTCATTTTTTGAAGCTGAACATGAGAGGATGTGAATTATTTTGAAAGGAGTGCAGGGTATAAATTGTTACATGTTCTTGTGTAACCCCTTAAGATACTGAACATTTTATGAGAACATTAAACATGATGACAAGAGATTAATTTTCTATCTTTACATCCTCACGTGGCACTGAAATAAAACACAAAGTACCTGTGGAGAGACCATGTCCCTTCAAAGGTCAGTACAGCTAAAACCACTTGAGGAATTAATCAAAGCAGGTTGCCTGAGCGTCCAATGGGGGTCTTACAACCACTTGACCTATGATGACACAAAACTGCAGTATTTAATCATATCAATTCAACCCTCATGCACACACAAAAACTTTACATTCAGGAAATAATGGATTTACAGAGAAATTACAGATGTGACATTAACACGCTGTAACATCATAAAACTATTTCCTCTCAGTCTGCACCGGTCGAGGGTTGATTAGCATCACAGTCTACATTTACACGATTGATGTTGCTCCAGTCCTCTCCCACAACACTTTGGACAGATGTTTCCCTCATCTGCGAGAGTATTTCATAATGCTGCAGCTCAAAAATTGCATTGTTCTCCACTGTTTAATACTTTCTAAAAGGTTGCCCAGAATAGAGGGACAGAACTAGGCCAGCACTGGACCCAGATTGCTTGTAGCAGATATGACTGAAATAATATGGGATGCAAGCTTTCTAAATCTAAATGCCTACTGCCTGTCAACCTTAAAAAACATTGGCTTCGGGGGAATTATTGCATTATGAGATCTTAGCCATTATAGTGCCCCAGGATGAGCTTTGTGGATCCATTAATGTGCGTGGAGATCTTGAAGGAAAATCTTGTCCTCAAAAACACATCATCCTGTAACTCAAGTATGAAAAAAATGATAAAAGTTATAGAAACTTGAACAGGTTCTTTATGTTTCTAAAATGGCAGAGTGTGTAACTTTCCAACTAACCACACGCAATAATCTGTTGTTTCACAGGTGATTGGCATTGATCAATGATCTAGGAGTCTGTTCTTGTTTTTTTCCTTATTATTATATCCTTCTTTCAGTGAACTTATCAACAGCTGCCCATATTGTTTTTTAACAATTATACACAAAAACAGAAAAGATAAGCAATGATATAAATGTCTAAACGTCTGATGTGGAGCCAGCAGTCGGTTAGCTAAGCTTAGCGTCCAGACTGGAAATGGGAAAACTGCAAGGGTTTGAAGGGAATCTGCCTTCTTGCAACTCCAAATCTCACTAATTAACACGTTTATATCTATCTCAAGCTAACCTACTACTGCCTGTTACTTCATATTTAGCGTACATGTGATAGCTGTTTGGTGTGGTTACCAGTGTACTTCAATCATGGCTCTACTGTAGGAGGCTATTCTTGGGCTTTTTCATTTTTCTCTGGATGGCTTAAGTTACAGTACACCCACACCAACCTTTGTATTGCATCTAAATAGAGGACATTACACCTACACCACCACACAGTGAGCTTGTGGATGAAAAATAAAGGTTGCTTATGGCCTTGAATCCTGCTGTCAGTGACACAACATGTTCATGAAGACCTGGGTATATTACACACAGACATCACACAGAATAGCTATATATTTCAACTCAAAGCACGCATGGATGTCCACAAATAATAGCATATAGCTTAATGCTTACAATGAAAACAGACTTCTCCAAACTGCGAGACATTTAATGGTGGCCAAAGCCAGGTGCACATCACCGCCAGCTCAGCAGCAGGAAATAAGACAGACTAATTTGTGTTTGAAAGGAGGCCTGGCAGTGTCTCTGTGCCAGTGAGAGAAGAGGAGGAGGCTCGTCTGATTAAGCAGTGTGTAAATGGGCCTGCTGGCTGGACCAGATGAGGACCAGCAGATGGTTTTCCACACCGTGGGGTTGTATCGGCTGGGCTGAGCTGTTTCGAACCAGGGCCCCTCAAAAAACGTCTCAACTTGCAGCACAGCGTGGCCCCCTGCACCGGCCCCATTCTCATCGCCTCCACTAACACCATTAGCATGTAAATGAGAGCTGAGCCCCTTCGCCTGTGGGTGCTGATAGGCTGAACCAGACCTCCAGCTTCTCGGTGCATTAATATAATTTTCTTCATTGTTGTTGGATTATGTGGGGTTGGGTGTGGAGTGGTCAGTTTGGCTTGATACTTGGTATGAATATAAAAGGTTGTTGTGTTGTAGAGATTCACACCACTTCTAATGGATAAAGAGGCAGTAGTGTTGCTCCCTCAAGGACAGCATTTATGGGCTGTGAAGGTTTCTGCAACAGAACACCACACAGGAGAGCAACTTTATGATCAGGAAAGGAGACATACAAAGGGGAGACAAACAGTTAACATAAATAGATTTTAAGTTTCTATACAGCTTCCTTTTGTTTTATTTAATCTCTCTCACTTACTCAAGGTCATATGGGAGCTTACAGAATCATACTGTACATTGTTATTGATTCAACAAGAAATTCTTCAGTTCAGCAGCATCTTTAGACGGTGGAAAGAAATGCACTTTGACAAAGAGAAATCATGTAATCTAATCACTAACCGCTGTCTCCACTTTTGTTTTATTTTTAACTTTTTTGAACAGGTGCACACACAAAAACCAACCAAGAAAAAGCATCCAAACAGGCCACAATTTACACGAACACATTCTAATGTCTGATGTCTAATGAGTGTGCTTTAGGAAAGGTATCTCAAAGAAATAGTTTTAGAAACACGCTTATTTGCTGTATTGACGAGAGTTAGAGTGATACCACTCATACCATGTCTAAACTGCACTAAATAAGGACACTCATCCACCGGTTAGCTTAGTTTAGCATGAGGAGTGGAAGCCAGGGGACAAAAGTAAAATAATCTGCTCTCCAGCACCTCTTAAACTAAAAAATTGAAATGTCAGATCTTCTATGTTATATATGTTCATGAACAGAAATGTAAAATTATTATTATGTATACTGTTTCTAAATCAAGATAACCGCCTGGTGGCTGTTACTTTATATTTACAGACGTGTCTTTGCATAGAATAAGCATATTTCCCAAAATGTCAAACTATATTTTTGAGCAGTTCAAATAAACAGAAGGCCTACATTAAGCCGATCTTTGAAGGGCACATAAATCAACATGCACTGGAGTCCATGTCCTTTCTGATAAAAAGTTTGTTCCACATAAACATTAAATGCATATTGCAGCAAGGTCAATGAGTAGGTTTATGCTTTTAACATAATTTTACTATAATTTCAGTGATACATTGTACTTAAATAACACTGACAGTCATTTAAAGTTTAGCCTAGATTATGCTTTAACTGAAATCCATTTTCTTGACCTAAAGATCCTTAAAGATGACACTAATCTACTTCACTAATTAAGTGACTAAATTGTCCATACTGATCATGTGACTACTTGCCGACATGTATAAAACCAGTCCCATAGCAACCATTTTGTTATTGCCCTGATGAAGGTCTTAATGGCTGAAACTCGTAGGCATGTTTTAACTGCCACTGTGACTAAACAGCCAACGTAGCGTATCTCAACGCAACGTACCGTGCCTCAACAACGTTTCGCATCCCCACAGTGAAGAGCGCCAGGGGGACACATTTTTCATACACGAGCAGCTGACTTTTTTGTGACAAAGTCATACATCTTCACCATGCACCTACTGCATTGTTGATTCCTCTGCCTTCAATGCTGCTACTATGTGTTTTTTCCACGCTCCATTTCCTGGCTGTTTCCCGATGTTGGTTCCTCATTTTTGAGCAGCACATTGAGGCTTGTGAACACAATTACAATCATTTTGATTAATTGCTGACTGTTAGGCTGGTATTTTTAGCCTAAGTCTGCAATGAACGTTTACCAAAATAAAAGGCACGGGGCTACTGAGGTGTATGCAAAAATCCTATAGAAAGGGTTGACGAACATCACATCCTGCATCAACCCACCCCCATTAAATAAAAAAACATTCACAAACACATAAAGTATTTAGAGCTGTACAGTAGTAAGTTGCAGCTTCCTTTGATCAACCTCCTTTTTCATAGTCTCATCCTGACTGCTGCAGGAGCGCAGTTGATGCACGCCAACTGTATCCTGCCGCCTGACTTCACTCTGCATTTGTATACTTTAATCATCAAGCTTGTACATGTTACATCATAAACAAACCTTTAATTTGTCCAATTTACTCAGAGCAAAATCTTAAAATAACTTGTACTCTCTGTGAATTATTTGGTTTGTTTTTACATTTCAAGTCAGGTCGAACCCGCATTTCATGTCTCAGCATCCTGATCCGAATGTTTTTGCTGTCTGCATTCTTTGCTTTGTGAAACTGCAGGTATTGACACAAAGTTACTTCGGTAAACTAAAGTAGGCTACATTTATATCTCACCTTAGCTGTGCTTTCATTTGTTGTGATGTCTGCACATTTCAAGATAGTTTCTTCAGCACTGTACTCACACAAACACACACAGATGCATGAAACGCTTCTTCCTTGATGTAACAAGACAGAATGTCAGTGGGTTTATATAGCTTCTATATACATAAGTTAGTGAATGCATGTGTCCTTCGCTGCTCTGAGCTTTCTGTGGCAGCACTAAATTATTTAAGATTCAGCAGCCATCTCTGAGGAAAGCCAACAGCCTCTCCTCCGCGTCCCATGAGCCCAAGAAGAGGCAGACGGGTAGCTGGGGCACCGATGCCGGAAATAACATGGCAGAAAAATTTGGCTGTAGTGGCTTTATCACAGGGCTGGTATCTGGTTCAGAGAGTCCTTCTGCAAATGGAGTAGAGTCAAGGTTTCCAAGCAGATGTGTTTATGCCAGGCAGGAACAAATGCCTATTCTTTCGGAGGGTGCAGGATCACAGTGGAGAGGATGGCTGCGTGTCTAAAGAGCATTTCAGTGTGGTGGGCGCAGCCAGGTCCAAACAAAAGTGTCTCAGTCCTCAACTCAACCTTGTTGCCTTTTGTCTCGCTGCCAGCGCCCCCACTTCCCCACACTGAGACGCCTTTCTGAAAGTGACAGTCCATCTCTCCTCATCCTCAGGCGTGACTAATCAACCCTGAGAAGGGTGATGGATGATCACTGAGTCCTCTCACTCTTGCGCCCAGAACCTCACCACTTCAATCTTTTGCTACACCTATCACCCTGCAAATCCATGTGTGCAGAGCAGTAAAGTGTTTTTGTCCTTGCACTTACCGGGCGAAATATTACTGTGCATATTCAGATATTTGTACTTTAAATTGTTTAAATTCCTGCCCACACACAAACAGTAATGGCAAAGTTCTGTTTCTGCAGGATGATTAACAGATAATAGATACAAAATTAATTGAATTATATTGCAGTCTGGTTTCCATTCATGCTGTAACTAGCAACATTAGCTTCAGAGAAAACATGTCTAGAGAGGACACTCTTAATTCTACTTTCTTTAGCTCCCAGTTGAAACTGAAATACAAAACCTGCATGCTGCTCTGTATTTATCAGCACGTCAAAGCTGTCTGCAGTTACATGCTGAGCTGTGTCTGTGGCAAAGGCAGACAAGCACGCAAATAGTTTGAATTAATTTGGTATAATTAGATTTAAATTCAAAATGACAATGTGCAAGGTTTTACTCACCCTCACACCTCCACATGCACACAAAAACACACGGACATAAAGTGTTGGCAATGTGTCCTTTTAAACTGACAAAACGCCAAGTCAGGAGATGTCTGGTGATTGTCTGGGGCCTGCTGTCATCCTTCTCACTCCAGATAATCATCACCCATCATCTCCCTCATGGTTTGGATCCATCCTGTCAAACTGTCTGTATTTCCATCACGCTCACCGTCTCAAGCTGCATCAATGCATGTTGCAAAGGTCACTGTGGAGCAATAATGTTAAGCAGCAGATACTGCCTCAGAATTGCCTCTGGCTGAAAAAACACACCCAAATGAAGACAAAACTGTTTTAGTCGGTGTCTCTTAAATGTCTCGAGAGTGTTTTCTAATCACTCTCTGCTTCCTCACATGGCCAAAGACACTGCTGCACTGGGAAGGAAAGCTTTCAGACAAGAAAAAAAAATGTTTCTTTAATTTGTCTCTTTTAATAAAACAACAGTAAATTACTCTCCACATACATGCTGTGTGTTATGTAATTTTTTGAATAAGGCCTGGAAATTTGCTCCAAGAGATATGTTTTTAACCTATTTCCCAGAGATTGCAGTGAGGCTATTATTTAAGATGTCGGGATCATTTTTAGACATCATGCACTGCCTCCGGTCATTGTTGAGGACACACTCAACACACGTGGGACCATTGTTAGCGGCTGTCTCATTTTGTCCCTGGAAGCATTGAAGGCTGGCTGAAACTGCAAATATGCAAGTAAATAAAAAATAAGCAAGACTGGGCAGCCATACTGAAGACTGGAACTCCTCATACCTAGGAGACACAGGCGCAAATAAATGTCATAAATGTCTAAAAACTTAATTCTATAATCAGATGAGGTAGTTGACTTTACTAGCTGTAACATGAGGCCCTTCCTTTTAATTCAAAAGACAAGGCAGGAGACTCAGAGATGAACATTTCAGGCTCACAGCTGGACTTCTGTTTTTATTGTCAATAGTTCTGCATGCATGGTGACATTTGATGCAAGCTTTTGCACAGTTTATTCCCACACTCCATTACCCAATTTAATTTCCCATTATCTTAAGTTGGATGTCTCTTTGATTTATGCTCCATTCTGCTCCATCATGGATCATTACAGATGTTGTTATAATCCTCCCAGCATCTTTCTGCCTTGCATTTACTTTCACATGTGGATTGTAAAAATAGGAGCTTTTTTATATTGTGCTGTTGACATTTTGGGAAAGACCAGCTGTTACTTTTCTTACTTTCCTATGCCACCCACAGCTGTTTTAAATGCCCGCTAACAAGAGAAAAAGAGAAGAGTCAGTAAATGAGGAGGTTCTAAAAGAGATGAGTCTCCGGGCTCCCTTCAGCCTCTCTAATCTTGACACCTGTACATGTGTGGGTTTGTGCTCCTATACTGTAAATGTAATATACACATGTAAGGAATTCAGAGCAAATCTATGATTGTGGGATTGCCTCCACGCGGCTCTCAACATGCTGACGGCTGAGCCAGCGGCCATCTGCTAACGGTGCTGACAGAACTAACAATGTTTGACTGAGGGGAAACCGGAGGGTGGGTGCTACGCTTCTGTGACAACATGACCCATTCTCACTCATAGGCGTCAAGTTACGCAGCTTGGTCAGTGCTCCTCGGCATCTGACACTGATGCACATTAAGCGTATTTTCACACGTACACATTTGGTGTGTATGCGACTCACCCACCCGCAGCATTATGTGCAGGGTAACTGACGTAGTTTAGAGAGTGAGATATTCCATCGAAGGTGGGCGATCAGGAGATCAGGAGATCAGGAGCATTTCATGTGGTAAACTAAAATTAAACATAGCCATTTTTGTCACATCAGTCATTAGTTACCGAACTGTAGTCAGTTTACATCAACCACGCTCTTTTCCTGAACCTAACTAAGAGGTTTTTTTGCCTAACTTCCTGTGAAGACAGAAATTTAGCCATAGTTTGAAGCTTAATGCCACTGACCATGGTGCGTTATTTGACGCATTGGTGTGGGAATGTGTTGGACAACGGCATCAGTTGGGAATAGCGTTATCAGTGATAACCGCCATATGAGTGCAGAGCGCATCCATTAAGCTAGACGTTGGGGCACACAAACAGGGACTCACACACATTAACATGCACGTGTGGCGGGACCGGCAACGTAGACAAAGCATAGAGAAACTCGAATTACAACACACACAGAATGAGAGTGACTTCATTCTCTGGTCAGGTAGACAATACTGCTCTTTATCTTTACATTTCAAATTGTTGTTTGCTGCTATATTAATGCTTTGAATGTCATATAACACAGATCACAGCCTTCACTGTACTGCATGTCATGTGACAATGAAAAATATTTGCCAGTGAGGCTGTTATTCTTTATTTTGTGACAAAAATAAAGAATAATTCTTGTTTATTGCAACTTGGATGTTTTCTCATAGTTTTGGTCATTGTTTCTATCAGTTATGATCATATTGTTTTACCAAGTCAATTGCTGAAATATGCTGCCACATCAACAAAGTTTGATATGAAAGAAACATGAGCGGTCAGATGATCAGGTGGATTATCAGATTATATACCACTGTATTTGGAAGTAAAACTGAAAGTGAACAGACCCATAATATTGGAAATAATCCCTCATTTCCCTGTCAGTGCACAACTACCGTAAATACAGTAGGTTATGGATGAACCAGGTCAATCTGTAAACAGTGATGGATGTTAATTTGTTTCTTCTTCAACAACTCTGTCTCCTAGAAATTATATTTATATACTACCTTGCAAAAGCAAATATGTTTTCAAAGAAAAAATCATACCTACTAGATTAAATGTTGACTGACAACACATTTCCTTTATTTTCCTTACAATATCCATCTGTAGCAACTAAATCATGTTTATCTTTTCATGGTTATGTTCGGGCACCAAAAGCTCTTGGTTAAGGTAAAAAAAATGTAAATATTTAAAAAGTCATCAGGATATGTTTATTTTAATAATATTTAACTGAAACTATACTCTTTCCCTTTCTAAGACTAATCATAGTGGGTCTCCACTGTCAACAATGTCCTCTAACACAACTTTTATGTTTTTCCAATTCCTCTCTCCATTCCTTCAATATTTAAGATCTCAAATCCTCGAAAAATGCAGTACTAGCAACAGTTTGATCGACGCAAATTCCTAGTTTAAAGATGTTGAGTACTGACACAGCTACAGTTTCTGTTGTAACCTTCCTAATTCCTCCCTTGGGGAGTTGTAAATTGTCACGTCACTATAGCTTAGGTGTCAGCAGAAGAGCTCCTATTCCTCCCTGGACAGACCCAACAGTGTGGTGAGGATTATGTTCTTCAATTTATCCAGTGCCCTTAATACCATCCAGCCCAGACTGCTGAAGGACAAACTGAAGGATATGCAGGTGGATGCCTCCATGATCTAATGGATCAAGGACTACACAATGGGCAGTCCACAGATTATAAAGCTACAGAGCTGTGTGTCTGCACAGCTTGTGAGTCACACTGGGACCAACTGTGTTGTCTCCCTTCCTGGTCACCATCTACATGTCGAACTTAACGTACAACTCCGAATTGCGTCACTTGCAGAAGTTCTCGGATGACCCTGCCATTGTGGGGTTTGTGGAGGGTGGCCTGGAGGAGGAGTACAGGGGCCTGGTGGACCGCTTTTAATAAGTGGTGTTGGGAAAACCACTTACAGCTGAATGTGGTCAAAACGAAGGAGATCCTGGTATATTTCAGGAAGAATAAGGCCCTACCTCCTCCAGTGTGCATCAGTGGGAGTGACATGGAGATCGTCACCTCCTACAAGAACCTGGGCGTCCAACTGAACGACAAACTGGAATGGTCCACCAACACTGTGGCCATCTATAAGAAGGGCCTGAGCTGACTTTCCTTCCTGACAAGTCTCCGGTCTTTTAACGTCTGCAACAGGATGCTCTACATGTTTATCAGTCTGTTGTTGTGAGCACCATCTTCTATGCTGTGGTGTGCTGGGGCGAGGACATCAAAGCAAACGTCCCCGACAAACTGAAACAACTCATAAAGAAGGCTGGGTACGTGTGTCATTGGCTCCAAGCTGGCCTGACTGGAGGAGGTGGTGGAGAGCAGAATGCTGGCAAAACTGCTGATCTTCATGGATAACACCTCCCACCCCCTACACAGTATGATAGCCGAGCCAAAGAGCACCTTTAGCATCAGACTTATTGTGTAAAGGAGCGATGCAAGCGCTCATTCATGCTGGATACTATCAGACTCTGCTTATTACAAATCCAGAACATTAAATAACACTTCCTTTTGGAAAGCACACTGTAATATTGTTCTTATTGACCAGCTTGTTATTTAACTTATATTTTAATCTGTGTTGGTTTTATTGTCTTGTACTTTAATGTGTCTAGCTGGTATGACATTTTAATTTCTCTCCGGGGATTAATGAAGTCAACTATCTATCTATTCCTCTCGCTTGCTAGATCCAGGTGAAAAAAGCCAACATACAAAGACAAACTGAGCCGTCCTTCGGCAGAGGAATGACACATTTTTATTGCTGAAGCTCTGCTCCCTGCCTCTTTGGAAGTTGCAGGTGACTAATCTTCACTTGTCAAACAGACAGGCTGACTTTGAAGGTTTCAGCTCATTCCGTTGACTTTTTTCCTGCAGAGTTCGGATGCTGCTGATTTATCCTGTCCCCTGTAGAGAAAATAACTACAGTATGATTCTTGTACTTTAAAAGCAGGGCTCTGCCTTAAGGGACAGAGTCTCCGAGTCACGGATTAATAAAAGTCTTTGAAGGATATCATTAGTTGCTGCTGCAAATGCCAAGTTAAGATTGACATCGTGAGAAAAGACAGGGAAGCAGTTGGACCAAAGTTATGTACTCCAATGAAACTTTGGAAATATTAATAAAGTATGTGGTACTGTATATTGCTGCAAAAATAATTAGTCAAAATAATCTAATTTATATGACATTTGGTGGTTAATTGTTACCTGTTGCATGTGATTTTTGAATGTGTTTTTTGGCACAAGTCATTTGAAAAGCACAAAAGTCATTCACTCAAGTTTGCTTCATTGACCTTTTCACCTCACACCACCACTCCTCCATTACGTCACCAAACAGTACAAACACATGGCTGTCATTTTGGGGTGAAAGACAAAGGAGTGCAGAGAGGAACAGAAGAATGCAGATGAATTGGCACCAGAACTAAAGGCACAGAGGAACAGCAGGTCCCACACGCCCCAGCCCCCTCAACTGGCTTTGTTCCTGCATCTTCTTTGCAACAATTTAAAAGCAGCTTGCACAAATTAGACCCATGGGAAGAGAGAACAGTCCAACGTGCAGCAAACTACTGTCACTCAGACAGCCTTCTGCTGAGGAGAGCGAGTAAAGGGACACTGGATACGGAACGTGCTCAAGCAGACGAATTGGCCACGAGGGACCAGATGTTTCTCTACAGTGTAGCCTTTTCTAACTAATGTATGCCCTTGGAATTGCACTGCAGCATATACCTACATCCTTTTGTCTTCCTTTGCAACTCCAAGGCGTGGTGGTCCTATCTAATGTGGAGCAGAGGAAGCATTTATAGGTGTGGAACATGCATTGTTTTCTGCTCCCAGCGCCCGCTGAAGACAAGCGATACAGTGGCTCTCGGTGTCCTTTGCACACTCAAACACACACCTGGTACAGATGGTGACGAATGGCGACATAAAAGAGACAGGAAGAAAGAGAGGAAGACATGCAGAGAGAGAAACATCTCACCATGGGAGGAACTTGGCAGCTTCCTCAACTTTGTAGAGCGCAGGTGTTGTGTTCACGATCGTGATCGAGTTAGGAATGCCACACATCAGTGCAGGCTGGCAAGACGAGCTGGCAGGTGTTGTCTATGGAGAGACGCGCTGGCAAGCACAAGGTGTCATATGTGGAGTGGATTGTTGGAACAGAATAAACCCTTATTCTGTCAAAGCCAGCCTTGTGATATTCATCATGGTTAGATCTACTGAACTCATGCACCCAACAGCTACAAAAAAGCTGCACAATAGCACCGGAGGACTGTCTTTAAGTGTGTGTGTGTGCGTGTGTGTGTGTGTGTGTGTGTGTGCGTGTGTGTGTGTGCGTGTGTGTGTGTGTGTGTGTGTGTGTGTGTGTGTGTGCGTGTGTGTGTGCGTGTGTGTGTGTGTGTGTGTGTGTGCACACTACTTCTGTGCGGCGCTTCAGCATGTTATTGCTTAAATTGGATTCTCCACACGTATTAGTTACACATTGTATTTTATCCAATTGAGGGAATTAAACATACTTACTTAAGCAATGCTGCCCAACATTATTGACGTAAAAACACATGAATCATCAAGTAAAATTATTTCTTTTACATTTTTAATTTTAAAAGTGGACTCGAAGGATTTTGCACTATTCAGTATATAACATTTTTACTGAAGAATTAAGTACAAATGAGAAGTGTTTTTTTCAAGCACAGCAGATCTAGATACATTTAGTTAGACACTAGCAGAGATTTTGCAACTGAATAAATTAGAAGAAAAATTAAACACCACATTAGAAACATGCTTATTTTCCATTTTAAATAAGCAGCTCTTTGGAAGATACAACGTTTCAAAAGACGGTAGAAGGAACATGTTTCTTTTCTTTCTTTACACAGCCATTGTCAAGGATGGCGTACCGTTTGTAATAGCTGCCAATTACAGAGGCTTTTCATCCAGGAGGCAGCATCAAACGATTCGACTGTCAGCTTTTGTTGCTGGAGGCAGACAGGCAGACCAGCCTGGGGAGAAACTGAAGCACACAGCAGCGCTTTCTTCTTCTCCGAACGCCCATCTCTACGTGATAAACGGCGTTCCGAGTGATTGGTCAAACTTTTCATCAATTACGACCTCTTACAGGTGAAAGAGGTGAAAGCACTTGCACTAAATAAGACACAGATAAAAAAATGTCATTGTGGCAAACCAGCTCCATCATCATCAGAGCAAAAAATAACCATGTGCTGTTTAAAACTGAACAGTATGAGTGTTCGTTGATTTGAGAGGTCCACACTTAACACTACCTTTTTGTCAGTCTACTGTATCACCCTGTTGCCACCTAAGGGGACTTTCCTAAGCACTGTAGCTGCCCCCCTCCTGGGACCTAATAAACATAACAGATGCAGCATCAGAGCATTGGAAAAGCTCTCAGTTCACACACTCACACACACACACACACACACACACACACACACACACACACACACACACACACACACACACACACACACACACACACACGCACAATGTATGCATACACACAGACAGAGCACAGACGTAAAGGCAGCGAGGGACAAACGGTTCCTGCCTGGGAGGGGGTATATTTAGAGGCTTGCGTAATGTGCTTTTAACACAACACAGAGTGGATGAATTTTTAATGCCAGGCAAGAGAGAGGGTGGGAGAGAGAAAAAAAAATGAATAAAGTTAAGTATTTAATCTGTGCTGTTGCTTAGGGGTGAGACAGAGATCTGAGAGCAGCCTATAAGCATCGGGCATGGCACACAGGATAGCCACCGATGTACCAGCTACGGATGAATGGGTCTGCAAGAGAGGGGATGGAAAGCAGGAAAGAGAGCAAAGTGAGGGAGGCAGAGAGAGAGAGAGAGAGAGAGAGAGAGAGAGAGAGAGAGAGAGAGAGAAAGTAATATTGCGAGATATGTAAGGCAAGAGGAAGAGAGAGCTTGCATGAATGAGCGAGCAGGAATAACTACAAGCCATGTCAACACTGTGCTGGGTAACCCGGGGGAAACAAAGAAGTGCACAGCACCATGGTTTCTCTGCAAAGCCCTTTCACTCGGATGTGAATGTTTACAATGCAAAGACATATGCAGACATGACTACCACACTGTTTGGCTGGTAGGGTACTCATCACCATAATTAAATATAAGATAAATCATTGGCTAATAAAAATACATTTCTTCAGCTATTTCCTTCTTTTATGTCATTTTCACAACACAGTCTCTAATCATAGGATAAGCTGCGGAGAGTAAATACATCTGAATAAATCAGCTTCAGATTGTGGAGATGGTCACCTTTTCCGATATTACAAAAAGGCAACAGAATGAGATACCAGAGACGACATGTTATACATAAAGGGCAGCGATAAGGTGTTGTGCAGTGCAGATCACTCCTACAATAGGAGAAGGTTTCACAAACAACTTGCAAAATGATTCAAATCAGATTTATTGCTTTGTGGATTCAATGT
The DNA here is from genome assembly GCA_016806645.1 of Ophiodon elongatus. Classification (NCBI taxonomy): domain Eukaryota; kingdom Metazoa; phylum Chordata; class Actinopteri; order Perciformes; family Hexagrammidae; genus Ophiodon; species Ophiodon elongatus. The sequence goes on from JACSYO010001810.1 coordinate 5,142,847, forward strand.
TCATATTTAGTTGTTTTTCACTCTCAAGACAGTTTCTGAATCACAGTTTTGCCCACCCAATGTTTAGAAAACATATGCTCACAACCAAGTGATTAGCTACAAAACAGATGTTCCACATTAATGTGTTTTACACCATAGTTGTGATGTCCACCACTGTCGGCAAGGGAGCAGATTTTCTGATAGATGGTTTCTTTCAGTAGGCTTTCTGAAAGTTGTTGTTACTCTATATTTTTCTTGTTGTCAACAAAACAACCATTCACTTAAACCATTATTCTGTCTTTTTGAGACTACTTTCTGACTTTCTTAACCTACTGTTTGGTCCTCAGTCTCCCTACTGAAGATGTAAAAATGTACAGCTTACAGCCTCATGCAGCATTGTGTTGGTGTTGGCTCTGCTTCTAGCCGGAGGAGGAGACGCCGTTGGTGCAGGTCGAAGGCGGCAGCGAAGGTGGATCTTGATCTGTCAGCGGCGGGTTCTTCACTGCCGGAGGCATCGCTAGAGTCTGAGTTGAAGGAGTTTCTGGTGAACCTGCATGATTTCATCTGATTTTGCCAGAATCGGCACTGGTGGCACCGATGACAAGCATTAGGAATAACTAAACAGAAATAGCCATTATTCTCACTGATGGTCTTGTTTACTCATGTAGGTCATATAGAGGCATTCGTATTAAAAATGAGACTGTTCCATAACAAGTTAAAAGTTCCTTATAGTAACTTAAAAGTCAACCTAAAGCAGCCCACTGCTACATCACTGAATTCAATTTTCCTACCAGAGAGCTGCCTCATTTCCTTGAGCTGAACTTTACTTGCAATGACAGGCTTTCAAAAACTTGCCAAATTGCTTGAGTTACAAGTTCCAGGGACGGAGCGTGCAATTACACAAAACACTTTATCAAGGTTAGGCTACATGATCGACATAATGCCTCACTGACATACAGTATTTCATACTCTGAAACCAAAATAGACCAACATTTCAGGCATAAATTAGCAACACTTTTCCCTGCTGCTGGCTTGAAAACAAAATAATTACATAAAACATACTTGAAACATCTTGAGATGTCTTGGAAACACCTGCCTTTAAAACCAGCTGGCTAGGCAAGTCCCACTGGGAGCTTCATCGCCTTCTGCTTGACTCACTACACGATTTTACTCTCAGCCTTACTGCTTTCTTTGCCAGAATAATACTGGAGAGACAACAAGATGACAGAAAGCACACCATAGAGACTGCTTGGCCTTTGCTAGTGATTGCTTAAAAACATTATGTCACTGAAATGCATGTGAAATACCCTCTATACTCTATGAGCCCAGAGTGTTTGGTGCTGATGGCATCTGGAGATGACAGATGGCCGATGAGGAACTGAACAAGGGAATCTTTAAGGGCAGAGGATTGAAAAACAACCAGGATCAGCGGATGTGTAGGCTCACTGCTGCTGATCCTGCCTGTATACTCAAAGAGGAACAAAAATGACATGAAAGTGAGTGATGGTCAGATTGCATCAGCTGTGGGTGACAAGGAAATAACCTCAGCGCAGGCTGCAGCAATGAATAGGAAAAGGTCAAATGAGGTGCCACACATTCAGTCATTCTTTCAGATGCACTGTATAGTAGTTACCCTCTTTTCACCTCTTATATCACTGTTTGTCATTAAGGTTTTCTCTCTCTCAATAACAGTATTTACCTGAAACTCATGGCCAAAAGAACATCCTTTTAAACTGTTTTCACCCAGTGGAAAATATTGGTCTTCATCTAAATATAGTATGTTAGTATGTTCTTTTGCCAAGTCATTATTGCTCATGTGAAATGTAAGATATCATATATGAAAGCAACAATTTCACATGTAATTAGTTCATATTATGGGGACATATAGGTCACATGTCACATTTGAAAGTGTTAATTGCAGATCGTTTTTTTTAAAGACCATACATGTATTTTATTATGTCCTTTTTCTACTGTGACTATACTGTGATAAATGCTCATGAAATAACATGCGCGCAATTAAGCCACTAAACAATAATTATCATACTCCTTATCTCCTTAAGTAGGCCTGCTCAAATGATAATTTTCATTATAAATCAATCTGCTGGTACAAATATTTGCTTATTAGTTTAGTTTAAGATATAACAGAAAAGAGCCCAACAAAGATATTAAATATATAATCATTTAATCTTGAGAGGATCAAACCAGAGAATGTAGCGTCCTACTCTTAAGTGAATGTTAAAAAAGAGCCTAATAAAATTTTCATTCCATACTATATATGTGTATTCCTAAAAAAAGTTCCAGCATCCTTCTCTGGCTGTCCCATTCAGCTGTGGCAGCGTTATCCTGGAGCATCAAACATGTTTGTGTGCACACTCAGGGGGCATCTCTTCATGCTGACTTTGCTGATAGCAGAAATAAATTCAGAGGCCCATCAGTCAGAGAGGTAGGAGTGATCTCTCTTCCTCCACAGTTTCACACTAAGGCTATAAACTGATCTCTGTCACAGGAGAAACAAAGCAGCCTAACCAGACAGTACATAAGCAGCTGCAGCATACACGGGAGCAGGAGCAGGATTATTGCCACAGTGGAGCTTTCTATTTGGATATTATTCTGTCAGTATACTCGAAGCTGAAGCACCAGATGTGCTGGTGTGATTTCCTGTCGGTTTTCCAATCCATGTGACGCTTCATAAGATGGAGATAGAGAGAGGAAAGAGGGAAAAACAACACAGTATAAACACATACGGCTGTTGGCTCTTACCATACATGATATTAGGTGCTATATTTTTCTGTCACATGGTCAAATTGACCTACCACATTGATTAAAGGAAACATCAAAGTCACCCTTAAACAGCAACAGCATCTTAACTTTGTCTCTTCCTCTCTCTTACAGATAAGTTGTGATTGATGGAGCCCAGAGGTGTGTGAGCTGCCATCTGGGCTCATCTGGCCCATGACGGCCCTGAGGCGGTGGCTGTCACCGACAGAGCAGACCTCCTGCTCCCGGTCGTGGTTTCCGTTGGGCGGAGGCCGGCTAATGAGGAAGTTATCAGCTCAGTGTCTTCAGCCTGACACAAGCCTGGCCGCCAGCACAACTGATTTGACCTTTTTCCTCCTGCTCTCAAGATGAACGACCAGGAGCTTCACGCAATATAGTAACAGGAGGTGGGGGGGTCATAGATAACATGTATTATATCTCGGAAGTGAATAACTTTGGGGATGAATAAGAGAAGGTAATGTGATTTATGTAACACAATTCAGATTAAAAGTATCCGGGTCATCGTGATCATTTTAATTTTGTTCTGAATTTTAAATGGTCAAAGTCCCCACATCAACAGACTCATTAAAAAACTATTTTTATTTTCATACTACATGTACATTAAAGGAGCAATATACAGTATGTGTAATGAACGACTCTTTTAACATGCTGATGTTCAGCATATATACGGTTTATCATGTTCACAATCTTAGTTAGCATGTCAACATTTGCTAATTAAAACTAAGCACAAAGCTGAGGCTTAATTCTGCTGGTATTTGATCTTAAAATAAAGTATTGAACAAATACAAATTTGACCTGACGATGCACTAGAGGAAAAGTAAAAGGATCACCAAAATGACATCAATTCATCTGACAGGGGGTTAAATATCTGAACCAAATTTCATGGAAATCCATCAAATAATTGTATAGATACTTTAAAAAAAAAAAAAACGTCAACCTCATGGTAGCACAAGAGGAACGTCACGGGATTACCAAAGTCATGAATGATGAGAAAGTTTGGACAAACTGTAATTTCACCCCATATAATAGTTGTTGAGACATTTAGTCTGGACTGAAGTGGTGGAGCGACCAGCCAACAGACCAACATTGCCATCCCCTAAAACCTACGTACTGCTGTGGATGACAAGAGCTTATTGTTGTTGAAATAGATCCTTTAATAGAACAAAGCCTGTGATGAAGGCTTTTTCAGATTTGCACATTTATGAACTCTTTCTTCAATAGAAAAGTGTTAATGTGGCACATACAGTAGTGTGAAGTGATTAAACAAGTGCTGCTGTTATTTAAAAAAAAAATGCTCTGAATCAGTGACAGAGGCACTTAGGCACTGCCCTCAATACGCCTACTTGGTGTTGGGTAATTGTTGTGTTTGCATACGCGTGGCTACCTCACACTGTCTTACGCTGAAAACAGTGTTGCTGCTTTTAGAAGTCTGTAATTTTCAACATGGCCCAAACTAACTGTAAAAACCAGCTCTGATTGCTGTGTATGCACTGCTGAACATTTGCTTGACAGGGCAAAATTACGACAGATGAGAACTAAGCAACAGCAGAGAGCCATCTGTTTTACCCTAAGTCCAGAGTTGACAGTGAATATCAGAGCCACTCACGGTGATTTAAATCATGAGGCATGAAAAAGCAGCATTTTTTCCTGCTGTTTTAGAACAAAAGAAAACGTTGCATTTTCACATAAACATACACCACCGGCTCTGCAGCCGGAAAAGCATAATTTTCTCCCACCGGAGACCCGAGAGCAAATTGTCTTCGTTTACTGTTTTATGCTAATACACCAACATAATTATAACTATTATGATGGAAGAGATGTGTCCATAAGCTGAAACTAATTTTAACTTTGAATTGTCATCTCCAAAACAGAGCTATTCTCTCATTTTGAAGGCCTTATGTGGGCCATTAGTATGCACAATGAGGTGCACTTCATCTTCGCACACAGGGAACAAATTAACTTCAAGGACTGGCACTGTAGTGGTGTTGTGTAATGTTGGACTATGAGGGTAGCTGTTGTTTTTCTGTGGTTGGTTGCAGTCAGCTAGGGACAGTAAGGTTGTAGACATAATTTTTATGTATTTTTCCCTCTTTCCAGTCAGTTATGTGGGCAGAGAGACAACATGCAGTGCATCTATTGCTATTTCCAAAATGCCATTTTGGGCAGCGACATTCACAGAGCATCTATATACTGCAAACGTGTTTGAGAAGATGACAGATTAATGTCCTCGGTGATAGCTAATTTGGCTGTGTTGGAGTGAGAGGGAGCTGCCGGAGTGTTTATTTCCCTCAGAAAAATCAACATATCTGATCTTGGGTGGGAGGGAGAGTCATTTTCCAGAGTGAATTTTCTTCCTCGCTGAGAGTAACGGCTGTCATCAGATGCCCAAGATCACTGCCTCCTATTTCCACTGGATGCCTTTCTAAATTGAGATTAGTCACAGAGGTCGTGCTGTTACTAAATGCATGAATTCGACAGCTTTTTGCAGGAAACTTAATGAACCTAGCAGTCTTGAATGAATATGTATGCAAGAAACAAAGACACAGCCAGATATGCACAGACATATGAAGAGTTGATCCAACAGCACTAAAGCTGGTAGCCTCCAGAATGTGGTGTATTATTTTAATTTTGGTACGAGCAATTAATAAGTAAAATTAGTAAAAGTCTCTTTTATTCAGTCAAATTATTCAGTCTGAATAAATTGTGGTGAGAAAAAGTGAGAACTTGCGAATCCAATAAAATTTGTACTTGCATCAGTTAATCTTGTTTTGCCATTTACTGTAAGGTTGTAAGGGTAAGTGTTGCATCATCAGATGATTAAAAAGTTGTGGATATTTCATTTCACTTTCTATTATGCCATGACAAGCAAAAATGTTCATACTGCGAAGGGATTTTCAAATTCCTCTTTGATCAATGAATGCATTGTGAGATCTAAATAAGTAATGCTTTCTTTATTGTCTTCGGTATCAAGCGCAGCATTAGTAGAAGAGCAAAGACACACATACCAACCTTTTCCCCTAATTGTGAATTTAATGAACATCACCTGCGCGTGTCATAAGCTGAAATGCTCAACAGGTTTCAATTATAATCCAATATCATCAATGTAATAACATTGCAGCAGCCTTCAGCATGAGCCTTTCCCAGCGCCCAGAGGTAATAAAAAGGTGAACAGTTGCATTATTGTACTTGTTTGAAGCACTGAATCTGTGAATCGCTGTGTCCCTTGACAATTTGAGTGGCTGTCACATTTATTAACACTTCACACAAAGCCCAGTGTTGTTGTTGCCTCAGGTGAGAGTAGCTGGCCACATGAAACAGAGTGAAAGCCACAGAGAGAATCTAAAAGAGGAATTGGCAGCAAGATGGCCAAAAGAGCCAAGAAAACAATTGTATTCTTATAGCATTGAAACAAAATGTATGTCTCATTCAAATTCATAGTGTTTTGATTTAATTTGATATTGAATACCTGGTACTTTAAGGCTACACTAATCAACATTTTCATATAAACCATAAGTCTAATGACTACATGTAATGTGAAATGAATCGCTTGTAGTAACGACCCCAGAGAGAATTATCATCAAATGTGTCGCTCCCCTTAGCTCTATGGTGCATTTTACCTTCTTGCAGCTTATTGTTTTGGTTTCGCAGCCCACAACTTTATTATTTTGGTTCACTCTCACAGCTCTAACAACCTACAATACTCTATCTGCCCAGAATCAAATGGTAGACAGATGAAGTTAGCAACTAACTGGTGAACATTTAGCAGAATAAGAGCAAGAGTTGGTTGAGACCAAAAACAGAGCTAAAAGGAGTGTGAATATTGGACTTACATTAACGAGATTGCTCTGTGTCTGTGTCTGTAAATAGACAGTTGTTTGCTCACATGTTTGCCACATTGACTTGATAACATGATAATATGCCAATGCTATGCTTGTTGTGCTTCCCTCAAGCAGTCAAAAAAAGTATTAATACCATCTTAAAGAAAAAATAGAGAACGTAATTTCAGAATTCATTATGCTTGAAAATAAATTATTTAATTCCTCTTGTCTCTTCTGGCATCTAATTTCATAATCATTGCCCAAAACAGATGAAAGTCAAAGAAAATCGCCAATGCGAATGCTGTTTTTCAGACCACTGGTTCAAGCCTCGTCACCTCGACTGGAAGAGGCTGAGGACGTTGTGAAGGTGATGAGAGAGGAGCATCTGATTCATGCAGCCTTTCCCTTTGTCTCCGTGAGCAGATGGTGAATTGGATCAGTGCCTTTAGATTGGCTGCTATCTTCTCATCTGTGTCCTGTCTGTGGCAATCAACAGCTGCCTCTTGGGCAGTAAACATATTGATTACAGGTGGCACTGATCTCTAAACAGCCAAGCTCAGGCATCTGGGGCTCAGAAAGCAAGAACACAAGGAGGGGCTCACTGCTTTTCTACCAAACAGTAGAACAATAATATCCAGATTTATCGTTCAAATCAAGTGAGTCTTTAACACTACTGGGGAAGTTAATGACAGAAAAAACCTCAGCTTCTGCTTTTGCCTTTGTAGAAGAAAGGGTGTGAAGATGATGTTAATGCTGCAAAGCTCACTAAATACAGGATGCCAATTGCCTTGAAACTAGGTAACACGTTTAATTAATGTCAGCGTACATGACAGATACATGCATGCACATGCTTCCCACGCACACAAATGCACACCAATTAGTCACAGAGTACTTCCTCATTGATAAATGATTCATGGAGGTCCTCTCTACAGGAATGATCAAATCCACAGGTGTTCTGTTTTCAAGTGTGTAGGAGGTTTTCTTCTTCAACCCTCATTAGATCCATGATTGCACAGGGTGGCCTCCTCTATTGTACTTGGTTTTGAATTATCTTTTCATATTCTGATGAATAATTAAGACCTGTGGTCCGCAGCACTTAATCAGCATAGATAAAATGCATGTCACTGACAAAATGAGGATGTCTTATCAATCATTCAAAGCGTTTGTGTTGATTGAGACCACGTTTTTCGAAACATTTACTGACATACAGAACATACACACATAATGTCTGTGAAGCTATCTGACTTACAAAATATAATTGCTCCAAATATATTGATTTTGTGCATTACAAGGACATTTTTAACAGCAGTGTAGAAAATGTTTGTGGACTGTCATATGTCTTTGTCAGACTCAATTTAAGTGTTTAAAATAAGGCTATTTGAAACAATGAGGAGTGGAGCTCTTCCAACACGTAAAGTCAGGGCATCTGCATCTACAGAGCAACGATCAGATTACTGATATATAAATTAAAAAAAAGAAGGTATTTTTACGATGACGTAAATGAAGAAACAAAGTTTACAATATTGTAACCCTATTTCTATAAGCACAGATAGAGCACTCTACTGGACTCTATGGGGCTGCCATTGGGACTGCTGCAAATGCGTCATCTGAGGTGGTATGCAGGCCTCCGCTTGGATGCCAAGCAGCACAAGTGGCGCTTGGTTACCATTCCCGCTACTGGGTGGTTAACACCTGTTGAAAAAAGGTTAGGCAAAGAGGAGGATTTGTTCGCCAAATGACGCAGCATCCTCTGCCGACTATGATTCTCCCTGGAACAGCAGGATGATCTGCACACCTGCCATGACCAAGAAAGCTGCTTTACACCTTTCTGCCGCTCCGCCTGTAACAAGTGGTCAATGTTCCAAATACTGGTGCGAGGAAAGGAGGTTAGATTCCCTGTCCTGTGCAGTTGGTTCTATTCTCTCCTTTTTGGTGGATAAAGTCCTGTCTCATGCCACTGTGCAGTGACCATTTCTTCCTGCAACAAGGATTTTAACTTTTTTTTAAACGGTTCTTGCAGGGGTTATCGGAGGCAATGCCAGTGTTGCTCAAGGCCCTGGTGAAAGGTCCCTTGAGCCTCTGTAGTGCTTCTCTCTGACGGCGTTGTCCTTCAAGACAGCTTTGAAAATGCTAAGAGAGAATGCAAGCTAACCGCCCTGTCAGTGCACCATATTTGCTTCTTGCTTTGTGGTGACCGTAACCTGGCTGCACTCGTTAGAGCTTTACCCGGACCAACTACGGTAAAGCCCTATCCCACAAAATAGTCCTATAGTCAGGCGTGGCAGTGTTGACATCTTTGTTCAGTAGAGTGAGTGTTAAGGACATACTGTATGTACGACGGCGTCTTGGTCGTTCATACGGTTCTATCTCTTGGATACGTTGGGCTCCTTTACAGGGTCGGTGCTCGCTGGAACAACATGACTTGTGAAAGGGGTGGGTGGGTGTCGCTTGTGTTGCACCTAACCCCCCCTCCCCCCAGATAGACCTACATGTTCCTATGCTCCTTGATGATAACTTTACAATAGTATTTGATGTGGATTGATCACATCTGGCCAATACCCATATCTGGTTGATAAGGTCAGTGCCATTACTGATCCAATTGATCTCTGTGAAATATTGTTTATTGTTCTTTCAGAAAGTGCATATATGTTACTAAGCTGGTCTTCAAGGAATAGTTTTACATTTTTGGAAATTAGCTCAATGCTTTGCTTGCCAAAGAGTAAAATGAGAGCTAAAGCAGCTGGTTAGGTTAGTTTAGCATAAAGACTGAACACAGGGGAAACAGCTAGGCTGGCTCTGTCCAGAGGTGACCAAATATGCCCACCAGCCCCTCTAAAGTTGACTAATTAACACTTTATATCTCACTTGTTTAATCCTTGCAAAACCAAAGGGGAAGTTGTGTTTTCACAGGGAATTATGAGCCCGACAAATTCTTATCAACACATTTTAATTAGTGGGCTTCAAACGTGCTGCTTCATCCTATCTTTATGCTATGCTAAGCTAACCAACAGCTTCATATTGATCTGACAGATATGAGAATGCTATCAATCTTCTCATCTAACTCTCGGCAAGAAAGCGATTGGGCTTATTTTTCCAAAATGAACTGTTCATTTAAGAAATGGTGAATTTAGGACCATCAGAGTGTTAATATATTTGTGGAACATTTTGTGGAAAGGCTTCAGTTAATATTTCTGAACAACGCCTACACTTTCCACCTTGAGAAATGCGGGCTCCGACTGTGTTGGTACGAGATCCAGGAGTAGAGTACATGGACACTAGTAGCCTTGCCTTTGGAGAACACAGCCAACATGTTTTGTGTAGTAACTATGCCAGGATCATGTGAGGTTCACTGAGTACAAGTCAGCATGAAAACATGCTGCACCCTGAAGCTAAAGAGAACAAAGCTGCTATAGAGAATGCAAAGCAGAGACAGTCCTAATAAGAAGGACTTTTAGTCTTCAAAATGTCACAGTGTACACTGATGCAGAATTTATTCAGACCCTCCGTCTAAAATAAGCTTTCTTACCCAGGCCCATTGAGGAGTGTTTAAGAACATCTGACGGTATTTCTCCAAGGCTGTAGTAATAAGGTTAGGGCCTTGTGGGTCCCATTTTAATTACGTAGTCGTGGCCAGAGTCCTGGGAGAAGAATTTTACCTTGCTCCCAAACTTCCCGACAGAGGCAGCAAGGTCAAACACTTAAAGAAATGAACAGACTTAAAACACCAAAATCAAAGAGTCCCTTCAGATACTTCTTTTAATTAGCAAAGTTTTGCCCCATGTGTCCCACTTTGAAACAGTTAGGAAGGATGCAGGGCACGGCTATATATGAATATCTAAATATGAATGGAACTGAAAATCCTCCACGGCACCTTTACTCATTGAAACAGCATGTTACAGCATCCTCATAAGCCTGATATTGTTGCTAAATGTCATGGTAACAACCTTGCAAAGCAGAGTGCAGGCTCCCTCTGACACAGCCTCCTTCCCCACTTTCATCATTAAACTGCACACATGGGCAAGAGGCTTTGAAAAGCCTGCCACTATTGAGCACTCTTGAAAGGAAGGCTCTTTTCATTTAGTGGTCTACTGAAGATGATTTGCATTCAGGGATTTTAATTGTGCTGTGTAATGTTCAACAGGCTAAGCTGATCCAGAGAGCCTGCTCTTCTCATCTGCATTAGTGATTGATGGTGGGCTGATTTTCCCTTGAACTTTCAGGGCTGTAGAGTTCAGAGCGCGGGGGCGGGCGTGATGGTAAGGAAGGAGGAGGAGGGGAGGCACGAAGCAGGGTGGGCTCAAGGAAGACAAGCTCTTTAGTCAGCCCATATTCATAGATAATCAGACAATCAAGCCTTTTGAAAAGGCTTGATTGTAGTTCTCTATGACAGTAAATAGTCATTCAGTAATCTTCAAAAAAGGGCTTTTCATCTATAACTGCACGAGTACTAAACAGATACACTATCATTAAATTCACAGTGAAGCAGTGCTTTGAGAGCACCTTGCATAATTTTACATATGTTCTTTTAAAATGGGATGTGAAGTAACACATGAGAGATTGCTCTTATATCTGGGGAAATTATTCAGGGGAGAAGGGCAATTTTACAAAGCGTGAAAACCCTATCTCATAGAAATTACGTTTATAAACTAATTTGCAACAGCAAATATGTCCTAAAAGATTTCACCCATATTATGTTAACCTTTGGGCAGTTTTATAACTAGTAGTGATATGGAGCAATGTTTTTACGTATTGGTCCTAATTTGTTTGTATTGTATTCACATGTACTTCCACAACCACAACGCAATACTTCTTCCTGGCAATGGTTTCACGGTTTATCGCTAATGGACAGCTGGTGGTGGTGATGTGCAAATAAGTGTTTATGTTTATATATATGTATGTATATATATGTATGTATATTACAAATAAGTGATAATGTTGCCCTGTAAATACGTAAGTGATGTACAAATAAGCAACTGTTTGATAACAATTTCACCATCTCAACTCAAATTAATTGTGTTTACAACTTCTTTCTGCTACCCTCAAGTGGCCAATAAATATGTTGTTGCAGGTTTAAGAACAACCACAATCTTTCTAAAGCTAACCAGAGCTGCACCCGATACATAAAAGTAACGCTTCCTAATAAAGGCAGTAATTAAAATGCCCTACCAACATAATTTGCAAAACAAATCAGTAGTACATACCCATAATGTATTGGAGACAGGAGATGAGATTAGATTTAATCAGTTGACAAAACAATTTCAACTCAAGGTCCACTTATTCACTTTGCTCTGGAGCTTTTACTGGGTAACACAACATCTTCATCAGCATGCTCTGTTGTTATGGAACTGTTAAACCTTCCATTATTCAGTTCAGATTATTTTAGATTCGATTAGAATTTATTGTCACATTTATCAAAAATGTGTCTTTTGTCTCAAGCATATATATTTAAAAGGGAATTCATGTTTCAATGCATTCAGAAACATGCATTCAGAAACAACTAGATTAATGTTCTGCATTGATATTATAACGATATTATAACGTTACATAACATTTGATTTCATAACATTTGAGTCTTCAATCTCTGTTTTAACAATATGCTCCCCATTGGCCCACTTTGAGCCCATTGCGTTGTTTAACAGTTTGCTAGATTGAATGAGCTCTGCTGCCTGTTCAGTCCATCCTGAGACATCATAGACTGTCTATCATACAGTTTACAGGCTGATAAAAGCCCTAATAAAAATTCTAGAGGAGTCACTTTCTATTGCAAACCAAGTCTACCTACGGGTACAAATAAAAGTAACCTAACCTATTCTTCTTTTGCAGCTTGACATTTTGTGTACCGTTTAGTAGTGATGGTGTGTTGGGTAACACCTTATTGTTCTTAATTATTATGCAGCTTGTGGACAAAATTACAGGCAGAGGCTTTAAGCTTAATCAATATTCTATATTAACATTGGATGAAATTACTACATGCAATGTTAAAGAGGTCACAAATAGTGAAAAACCCAAATATCATCCAAGGAGTTTTTTCCCATCCACAGCAGGCTTCAGTGAAAAAGCTCTGACAAACCCTGTCCCCTGTTAAGTGGTTGCGTGTGAGAGGCTGTAAGGGCTTGACATGGTGTAAATACGACTGGGACAGCACTTTGCTGCAACATATCCCGTTACCATGACAACGTAAAAAAATATTGTGTACAATTGTGGATATTTATTTTATACTTTTTACTCTGATTTGAACGTCTTCCAGGGTCTTTACTCACGAGATGAGAGGTAATTTCAAATAATCAATTTACTTGTTTTTGTCAAAACAGCTTCAAAAACAAAACAAAATGTTTGATGAATAAATCTGTGTAATCTCATCTCTGCTTGCACATTCCTCTGATTTCATGTGTTTTTTATGTTCCAGCTTTAATCCTTAATGTTGTTGTGTAAATATAATATGCCAGGCTGAACACCCATGTGCCGTCCTCTTTGTTTACCTTTTTCTTTTAAATCTCCATGCTTCCACTGGCTTGTGTTTAATGTCACATTGCTATGAATTGTGGGTAATTCCCTTGGTCAAAGTCTGCATCTAATGCTGACTTATAGAAATGGTTCATGAAGGGCTCAACATGTCTGCCAGAGAGCCCTTAAACCCTCAAAGTTAAGGGAATTTCTGACTTGAATAGGAAGAGAGTGGGGCGTAGAAGTTATCCTTCTCTTCCTCTGAAGATTCTGTGAATCTTCCTTCTGCAAGTTAAAGTTGGTGTAGTACAGGGCAAGTTATCCGCTTCTCCTTCGGGATCCAATACAATTAATTTATAAACAGTTTAAATACCATAGAATTTAGAAGTATTCCTAGATTTTCTTGAAAGCAAACAACGTTATTGTGCCCCCTACATACAAATTAAATCACGTGGGATGGCGTGGAGCTCTAGGTAGCGCTGATGTTTATAGTCTCAGTGATGTCATGACTGTCACAGGGATCCCCCCTGGTGCCTGTGGCCCTCGTCCAATGTCCAATGAAACCCCAGTGTTGGGTTTGGACCAAATATCACACATAGGTGAAATTTTACGTCTGGAGTTTGGTGTGATTTAACCCAAACCAGGCTGTTGAACTGCCAGGTCTAATTCCCTGTTTCAGCCACATGGTGAAGTCCCAACAGGTCATTTATTGTGTCTCTTTAAGTCTGAGAATCTGCAGTTAGAGGTAGCCTCTTTTGCCAGCTGTTTGTTGCCAATTTCTTTCAGGCAAATCAGGAATCAAGGAGGGATCCTAAATGCATTCAGCCATATTTTATACACCAAGCCAATTCCTCCATTTAGGGATGTTACCATTTAAATGATTTTGCATTGTGAGTGTAATGCTGTGGAGTGGAGGCTACCTTTCAGCGCTGAAGCAAAAGAAGATTGGCTCAGCCTGCAGATGCTCGATGTGCTGCAAACACTTTTTGGTGATAAAAGCATACCCAGCTGAACGAAAGTGATTGTGACAATCAACTCCGAATCACTTTAAAGACAAGGCAAATTCAATAAACCCTCAATTGTCTGTATACACCCTAAATGGTAGCTGACATCTACTGCTGAGAGTGGGAAAATATCCTCTCTGTTGTGAGATAAACAGAAAGCCAGCTGCATTTTTATTGCATCTATAGCAAGAAATAATAGCATCACAAAGGTTGTGTTGTTTTATACCTTTTCAGGGAATACATACCCGTGCTGGAGGGATTTAGTTAGCCCAATATTAATGCTGAATGAAAACCTTCCTCGCTGAATCATGAGCAGTGTTATAGGAAACAGTTAACTATTAGAGCTTGTGGTGGCAGTCCATCCTCCAATGTGAGTCAAGCACATCATCTTTACTGCATTAAATCTTTGAATAATGTATTCTAGCAAGCAGTATGCATCAGCAGCAGATGCACAAGCATATATGGTATTTCTTCACGGCCAGACTGTAGGAGCCCCATATGCACCCATCAGCACTGAAAAAAGTAGGCTTAAATAGTCCATCTGCATAAAGGGAACACTGCCTTCCTATCACAGCCATGTGGACTATTTCCGTATTCATTTAATTGTTATCGTTATTTTTTCAGGACTTTTATCTATTCCCTATTTGTTTATTAAAAACAATCGGACCATCATCCCAACATAGTCTTAAACAGCTCTTTTGCTTGCACATTGCTGTCTGTGCATATGTCTGTTTTATTTTGTCACCAGTGGATGATACAGTGGAATAGAAATTTCTTGGACGTGAGAGATGAAAGATGGAGGCAGAGCTAATAATTGGACACCTCAGCTCTCTCTGCATTCAAGGGCAAAGATCGCAACTCATTTTGTGCCATCTGCAGCCCTCAGTTAGGACACACAGCTCATTTGAGAAGCTTTTCCATGAGCATACATGACCTCGGAGAAATCTCCCATGCTCTCTTTCCGTGTCTCTAACTGTATGCCATCATCCGTCATCAAAAGGAATAGGGAGCTGCAGTTTCTTTGGTTTGACAATTGAGATGCAGAACCTCTTGCAGCCTCCACAGATGCGTTGCATCTCTCAATTGTTGCATCTTTGTATGAGATTTTAGGATTATGTGCTTTTAGTTTGAGACAGAGGCATTTCTCATCTTTTGCCAGACCTCTTTGGTCTTTTATCCTTTCGCACTGACCAGTGCGAAAGGATAAAAGACTGCCAAACCAAAAGAGGTCTGGCAGTCGTAAATCAGCGGCTGCCATGTAAAACCTGTATGCCTAAAATCAAAGAACTTGGCAGTGTTTGGAGTCCGTGCTCTCTGTGTGAATGCTCATTGTTATCTTCTAAACACTTGGATCATCAAGACACCTTTCAAGTAAAAGAAAGAACAATTGAAAGTAATGAAAGTAGCAATTCTGAGACAATGCTTGTGTCTATAGCTTTCACAAAAAGCCACACAAAATAGATTGGAGGATTGCAGTGTTTGCTTGTTTTGCCTCATGACTCACAGTGGCCATCACACAGATTGTTTTTGTCTAGTAGATAAGAATGCTTGTAAGAGCCCTGCTGAACAATACAAAAATGCTGAAGAGTATGACACTAGAAATAAAATCCTAACTTCAGAATGAAACATATTGAACATATCATTACCTCTGCATTGAGTTATATTCTCATAAGACCTGTAGGCAAAGTGAGGATGAAATCAGCAAAAAACTGGCAGGGGAATAACATCTAAAAGAGCTGCAAGCTTCAAGTCTATTATCTATAATCATTTGGGAGGCTATCCGAAACAAGACCTTTAAACCACAAGCCAACCCTCTGAAGACTGTCTACCCACTAATAAACTGGCTTTTCAATTAGCACCTATCTGACGTTACAACGATAACACAAAAGCAATTACACACTGTGCAGCAGATAACTCGTAATCCACTTAATAGGTCTGATTTTACTTCTTCTTTTTTCTTCTCCCCTTCCACCACTGCTGCCCCGGGGCTTTTTTTTCTTCCAACCAGGACAAGGTATCACCTTGAATTATCAGTATTGAGGGCACTTCTGAGATAGCAGGCCAGCCAATCTCCTGGAGGTCCTGATGGTGTTTTCATGTCTGTGTAGGGGGTGTTGATGACAGCTTTGGAGGTGAGATGAACAAAGTTAAGTTCTCAGATGTTAAACACGTGGATTCTTTTCTTTTTTGTACATTTTACATATAATGTATTTATCTTAAAGCCTTATGTTTAGGGATGCAACTAACAATTAGTTAAATGATGTATTAATAGATGGTCTATTGAACATCAGAAAACAGTAAAGCATATTCATCTAAATTTGTCAGCTGTGACAGATAACAGAGACTTGCCTCTCATGATGCAACAGAGTCACAGAAACAATCTAGCACTTTAATTGAGAGGAGAAAGAACCAAGATTAGCTCCCTTAGATCAACATTAAAACTACAATGTGGAGCAATCCTCTGCACCTTTGCTGTTTGTGACCACTAACAAACCAAAGATAAACAAATAATGATAAATGATAATAATAGTGGCATCCATACAAAGGTAATCATGAATTTCCACATTTTAATATAAACAGGTTAACTGTATATACAGCCACGAGGGATTTTCTTTCATTGCACACCTGATATGAGGCAACCCATAATACAATGCACAAATCATTCATGATTTGCATCAAAATAATATTTCAGAGGAATCCTTTCTCACGTCTCATTGCATGTTCTCCCTTTTTAGGAAAGCAAACAAAAGCCCTTTTTTTTGCTTCAGGCTGATTTGTAACAATGGGTGAAAAAAAAAGATGGTAGATGCATTTATCAAACATGGCAATTTGCTTAATGGACTCTGACAAAGCCATTGGCGGTCTTTATTTAGATGCAGATGACTTCCTCCATACTGGCTTCCTCTGTCACTGGTAGACCAGTCTGTCAGGGAAAAGGGAAGCAAGCTTGCTCCTGTTTCTACAGACTGAAAGTCAATCACTGCTGCTGTCTGTATATTATGAGACTGACTGACTGCCAGTCTACACTCCCCCTCAACCCCCTTTGGCTCACACTGTTTCCCCTTCACTCTGTATAAATTATCCATTAGTGCAGCGAAAAGAGAACAAACCACCTCTCAGTTGGACTCCTTCATGTGTATGAATGCGCAGAGCTTCACATGGTCATGGTTGTCATGATGTAAAAGAAAAATGGAAAGTTGGCTGATGAAATACTAACAGCTCTAAAACTGTGTCTGGGCTTCATTACATCCAGCACCATATCACTCAAAAGCATAGCTGTCACTCCTAAACACACCCTGGTTAAATAGTGTTTCTAAATCTTGCATTATACACCGTGTCTTTAAAATTAAGCTATTTTGTATTCAATTGCTGTATTGCTTATGGGATAAGTGTTTGGCCTGGAAGAGCTGATAAGCATGCGACCAGCATATTGAAAGCACAGGGCTTTCCTGCTATTAAAAACTGTTGGGAGGAGTGAGATGGGGAGGAGGAGTGGCTCAATGTTGAGACAACAGTGCCCTCTTGGGAAAAAAAGCCTCATTCATGCCGTTTGTTGTTTGTCTTATCACATAATTCTGTTGTTTGATGTTGCATCATGATCTTTGTGCATAAAAATAGCATCAGTATTTGCAAATCTGTCAATTAAACATTTCTGATATTTTATCTTGTTTAATTTCACTGATGTCACTATTGAAATTAAATATACATTTTTGGCATCAAAAATACAGACAGTCTGAAACTTTCTTCTTCATCTACTGAAGCTGTAACAAACGTCTTGTGTGATTTGGGAACTTGTGCACATCCATCATTAGTCAGCATTTTCATAATGCTTTTTGAACTTTTGCATTTTGCTTTACACCGCGCCAATCTAAATCTGAAACCTACAATCGACGGGGAAAAAATCAGCAACTACTACCAAGTACTTAACTAATTCTTTTCAAACAAAAATAGTAATGGAAATTAGAAACTTTGGGACTTTGAAGATGTTGCCTTCGGTTCTGCAAAATTGTGTGTTTTGACCGAAGAATCCAACTAATTATCGGCAGATTCAGCGATAATGAAAATAATTTTAAACGCTGCCCTAACGCGGTCCATTCCGTCGAATGTTTATAAAATACTGTATCTCACAGTAGAGAAGAAAAAAGTCAATAACAAGAAAACAAATAAAGATATTTTGTTTGTTTTGAACAATTCCTTGAAGGCAGGAAGCTGCAGACCAACTGGGAGTTCTACAACATTTGTTTCTGAACAATTAGACTAAAGCCCTTTGGGCTTGTGTTTTGAAGATGGTTAGATGAAGCTTCTTACATAAATAAACCCAACAAATGGAGTTCTGATAATTAAGCTTAAATATTACTTATGTGTGTAAGATGTGCTAATGGAGATTAGTCTTCAGAACTGGCATAGCCTGAAATCCTCTATGTCTTTCATCAGTGCGGAGAGATTAACAGTTATCCACCAGAGAAAATGATAAGTGGTTTCTTCAAGGCCACATGGACTGAATGCTTGTAAACTGGGGAAGGACCTGCACTGTACCATGGAAACCTTTTACATTAGTATGTTAACCAGCTTCAAGTAAAGACCTTCAAAGTCTTTCGAACAAATGGCCCGTGGCAAAGCCTCTGACATCCTGCAGAATATTTTTTTCTGAATTCAGTCGGGGGTCAGTAGTAAAGTACTGTTGTATTTACACGTCTTTCATTGAAGTATTTTGTTTGATGTTTATAAAACACAATGTTTAAGGCCAAGATATATTTAAAAAGCCTTTTCTTTAAGACATAATCGAAACAGACAAGTACACAGAAGTTTTTTGTCAGTAATTGCGTGAGGACCTTACATTTTTTAAATAAGAGTGAAACCAATTTGTTTCTCTGTTTTGTTGATGCATGCAGATTGTGGAGAATATTCGTAACATAAAGGTGAACTCTGTGGGCATGATTACTCACCACCTACCTAAGATAAAGACAGCACTGCGTGTTAATTTAAAGATAGTACAGCCATCCCTTGTCTGAACATGTGTCATACTGACTTACAGTAGTGATTAATTCAGCTGAATCCCTTTGAATGAGATAGTGACATCTCATCTTAATACCCTCCAACAATCTTCTCCCAGTCCATTCCCCTGTGACAGAGCAATCACAATTCAGTTTGCAGGAGCATATCTGTTCAGCGTACAGTCAACCGCAAACACACAGAAGCAGTCATTACTGATGACATTTGACAACACAAAGGCCAATATTTGAATTGGGCACATGGAACGAAGGCATCAAATCAAAGTTTTTCATTGACTTGATATAACAAAAACATTCACATCCTTGCAATTCTCTGATAAAAAAAATAGAACAAAAACACAGGCCTCAAAATTACGCACTGTATGAATCTTATTTCTGAGGGCAAGGACCTTGTCACAGCTGCCATGATGGAGGAGAGGTGATTCTAGTTTCCATCTGGCTGCATAATGAGCTCAGAGCCAGACAAAGGCTTACTAATAGAAACATGCCATACAATACAGCACAGTGGGAGCAAAACAAACTGCGGGGCTGTTGTCAATAGCATAAAGGACCCTGCAATTTCTTTTTGAGTGTCTTATTTTATGATGCTCTTACTCGCTCACAATGCAGTCGCAATGCACTGTGATTTGTCCTTTTACTAAATTACTTTAATTGTTCGACTTGTTTTTCTGGGCACTTTGTATGGGAGGAGGCGGTGGAGCTGAACGTTTACGTGCAAGCAGTTCATTGAAATTCATGCGGGAAGCACATGCAGAAGTGGTCTGATCTCAGTTTAGAGGACCTATTTCACTATTAAATAAAATGTTACAGTTTGTGGGAAACCTCTTTGAGGTGTCAGGATAGCTCTGAGTGAGGAAGTAGAGTTTCAACACCAAAGGGAAGATGTATGGTGTGTTTTTTGGAGGAAAATTACCTAAATAACTTGCTGTAAACACCTGATTCCATTCACTACAGCACTTATAGCAAAACAAACTATAAGGAGTAAGAATAAATACTAGATACGTACAACGAGAAAAAATGTAAAAAAACAAACAAACAGGCAAGGCTCTTTCTATGGGGGACTGTTTCAAAAGCTCATTTTGATACATTTATTATTTCACTTGCATTGTGTGGAGACTCCTAAATAAATCTGTGCTTGAAGGGGTACTCAAGTGATTTAGAACTGCACTCCTGTAAAGTTTAGGGGCTTGCAGCAGACAAAATAAATAGTCAACATTGATACAGAAAGACAGAGATAACCGAACCTGTAATCCCTAGTATGAGTGAAGATCTAAAAATGCTGGATCCAACACCTCTAATTATGTAACTCTACGTCTTTCGTTTGAAAGTAAGTTTCATGGGGATTTCTGTAAAAAAAAAAAAAAGGCTCATTACAATTATGTCCTGCATTTAACATTTTATTTAAGTAAAAGTATAGAGGTTTTGCTCTCCATTTTACTATGAATGTAAGTATGAAGTGTGCATTATGCAGAATGGCTCTTGTCAGTCCTATATTATTATATAATTGGATTATTATACTTGATTCATCAACATGTATGTTGTCTACTCAAATGTTGTGTGTTATAATGTTGGATAGTTTAATATATAACAATGCATGTTATTTTCTGAAGTGATGTGCTTTGAATATAAAATGTCTATATGAAAAGTAACAGCTGTTAAATGAATGTAGTGGTGTTAAAAAAAACTACATCCCTCTGATACGTAGTAGATTAGAAGTAGTATAGTAAGTAGCATAATGCCTTCTTTAAAACTGTAGGATATTTAAATACAGCGCTTGAGTAAATGTACTCATTAATTTACTTTCCACTCCTGCTGCTCTGTGCCCAATAAATCTAACCTTAATGAACCCTACTTTGGATTACAAGTACTATAGATATCAGTTGTCAGCACACTCTATTGTAATAATAACACTGCACAGCCTTGATAGCCTATCTTTTAACGTACTGCATTAAAGCCCCTTAGAACAAACCCATAAATGCAAGAATAAAGAAATGAGCCGAACATCAATAAAGGTAACACCGAGATGAGACGTTGTTTCCGGTTTCCACCAGGTCGTAAAGTAACAGCGACCCACCCAGGGAGGAAAAGAGAGAGCAGATGAAGAGTTACAGCTGCCACTCTGACTTCATTTGCACTGACGTGGCGCCATTACAATATTCAAACTGCGTTTCAATGAGAAACTAGGACCTGTTTTGAGGTTAATTATTGACTTCAATCTGATGACAGTTTCCGGGTATGGCTCCGGAAAGGCGGAAGGCACCGTTGCTTAGCAACAAAGGTGCCAAACAAGCGCGTGCAGAAACTCGGGCATAATGCGCGTTTCATGTTAATTTACCCTTCCTTTGAAATATAGCTACTTAATATTTATATTTAAGTAAATCAAATGGCAGGCAAGAAGAAAGAGGCGAGTTTGCAGGTTGGACAAACACAACATGGCGTCTGTGATGTTGACAAGAGTCAACCTCTGTGTTAAATGTGAACTAACTTTATGAAGCTCTGATATTAATGCAGCTGTTCTTGTGCAGGCCTCTGTCACAAACCAAGAGCAGTGGGAGGAGATGCTCGCAACCAAAGGTTTAACGGGTAAGAAGTAAAAAAAAAAAGTTCTGTTATGTCCCTTTAAAAGTGGATACTAATTATCAGAACACCAAGCATCTGTTCAATACTGCTGTATATTTGTAATTTGTTTAAAAAGAATAACAATAATAATATTAAATGAGCTCTGTCATTGTGAGTGTAATGTATTGTATGTTGCTGCCCCACTGTGTTCATTGGGATAACTGCAGATTGAATTCTTGCCCCGGTCCTCACGCTGTCTCCACTCTAGTTGTAGATGTGTACCAGCAGTGGTGTGGTCCCTGTCGAGCTGTGGTTAGTCTCTTACGCAAAATAAAGAACGAACTGGGGGATGACCTGTTACATTTTGCCACAGTAAGCCACAAGTGAATTTAAAACGTGAACAATTTATTTTCAAACCATACATTTGTGAGGGAGCAGCCCTAAACTAGTATTTGTGTGTGCGTGTGTGTGCGTGCGTGTGCGTGCGTGCGTGCGTGCGTGTGTGCTGCTGGTGTAGACTGAGGCAGACAGCATTGATGCTTTGGAGAGGTATCGAGGGAAATGTGAGCCCACCTTCCTCTTCTATGGGGTGAGTGTGTTTGTTTATATACTGTGTGTGTTTGCATTCTTGTACAGTAGATGTGTGTGTGTTCATGCTTCAACATATTTGAGCCACCAACTCTGTGTGCATTGCCTTTGTATATAATAACTGTCTTATATTATGGGTCACAATGTATAATATTCTGTCTTATATGTATATTTTCAATCTCTAGTTATTTCACATGTTTTCTGTTTATATTTCTTTTCTCTTTTATCCTGACTCGATAATGCTCAGAGGTGTAATGATGTAGGCCAGGAAATAGGGCTGTGAATAGAGTGCTGATCTCTCTGGTGGTGATGCAATATGCTACCCAATATTTCATTTGTATTATTAATTAACTTTTATTAGAATTATGCTCATTCCTGAGCTTTCAGTCCAACTTTCTGTTATTGCAGACACATTTGATTTGTTTTTGTTGCATCTTGCCTACATGGGCCTGCTGTTGTTAAAGCATATCTGTATGTCACAGCATGTTAAATTAAATCTAATTAAAGACGGGTTTAAAAAAAATATTAAAATGTCTTTTTGTTGAATGAGCAGGGTGGGGAACTGGTGGCTGTGCTGCGAGGGGCCAACGCTCCTCTCCTTCAGAGGATGATTGTGGAGGAACTGGCTAAGGAGAAGTTGGTCCTGGAGCAAGGTGGTGAACGCAAAACGGTGAGCAGTAAGATACACACACATTCAGTTTCTAGAGCTGAAGCAATCAGCGTTTCTCACAGAAAACATTTTGACCTAGGATAGCAGGAAAACCACTGGTGCTACCAATAACAGCATCACGTGGGCTTTTCCTACTTTGACATGTCAAAATAGTTTCTGTGAAAATCAATTAGTCATCAGACCGAAATTAATCAGCAACTATTTAGACAATCAGTTAATTGTTGAAGGCTTTTTTTACATTTTATTTTGAACTTATTTTGATAGGTAACGAGCACCTTTAAGTAATTTTTTTTCAAGCAGAAATTCTCTACATTCTCTGGCTCTGGTTCACAAATGTGAGCATTTAGTGCATCTCTTTGTCGTAAAAAAAGACTGTTGATCAGACAAAGCGAGCAATTTGTAGAAATTGGTTTTGTTGTGTCTATCAGGTTAAAGATGACGGTCTGGTGGATGATGAGAAGAAAGACGAGGAGGAGACACCACAGCAGTCAGAAAATGAAGAAAGCATAATTGGTACTGTGGAAACTATCTAATCATATTAGTGGTCAGTTTATTACTGGTAATGTTGTTTACGTAATTATCATTGTTGTTTACCAGCATCGTCATGATTGTGTTCAGTATTTTATCTGCATTACGAATCATGACTCAAGCGATTCTTTTCTCCTGTAGTTCCTGCCAGTAAATCCTACACAGTTGCCATCATCAAACCAGATGCTGTTGCTCACGGCAAGGCAAATGAGATCATTATGAAGGTACACAGAGACTAATACCGCTCACAGTCTGAGAACACAACATTGTCTGAAGCCTTCCTGCTGACATGAGTTCATTATTCTGACATTACTTCCCTGGCTAGATTCAAGATGCTGGGTTTGAGATCCTGGCCCACGAGGAACGCACGCTGACCGAGGTTGAGGCTCAAGACTTTTACCGGCACAAAGCAGAAGAGGTACTGTGAGAGTAGAATATAATACTAGCAAAAAGGTACATCTCACACAGACATAAGGCAATTTGACAGAGAGAGACACTTGTGTTTGTATCTCACTGCAGAGGTTGGCATACGAGTCAAACTGCTATTTGGTTCATGATATGTTCGTGTGGTTAGTCTGGCCAATTTTAAATTCAGTCAACTTCTTAATGGGAGAGCAGTCACAAACAGTGCAAAAAATATTCCAATTAGTTTGCAATACATCACACTTCCATCTGTATTTCTGCACAGGGCTCAAAATAGATCTGCTGTGTAAGCAGCTTTTATTTTTGCTTATCGCGCTGTTTGGGATGAGACTAAATGATTAGAGATTCAGAAATGCAAAAACAAGTGAGGAAAGGTGTATAGGTAAAGCAATGATGTTCATGAAATAATATAATAGTATATATACAGTATTGTATCTGCCTTTTAAAACTATATTCATACAAATTTTCTTCTTTCTTTCTCACCTTGTAAATGTGTGTGTGTGTGTGTGTGTGTGTGTGGGTGGTTTTAGGCTTGCTTTGAAGACTTGGTGCAGTTTATGTCCAGTGGTCCGTCCCATATTCTGGTACTCTCTCAGGTTGAGAGCTCAGCTAATGTTGTGCCAGCATGGCGGGAGTTCATTGGCCCAGCTGACATCGAGGAAGCTAGGAGAGATAAATCAGAAAGGTTAGTTACTGGAAATTATACAAATGCTACATTCATAAAAAAAGTTTAGAGAACATCAACAATGGCATTAAAACCGTAAGATACCATATAATGAAGAGCTCATTCCTTTGTCTTTGTAAAGAAGAACATAGCACAGACATTTAGTCATGCACCGTTGATTGCGACAGTGTGAAACAATCTCAGGCTTAAGTCTGGAAAAAGCAAACGAACAGCACATTCTCGCCTGCTCCGTCAGACACACCCAAACATTATGCTTCTCTCTGGTTGAGCACCAGCTGAGCAACCATCTGCTCTCCTCTCCTGTCTCCCCCCTGGCTTCCTGCAGCTTGCGGGCACAATACGGCACACAGACACTGTTCAACGCAGTGCATGGTAGTGAGGACATGGACCAGGCCAGCAGGGAGCTCGCCTTCTTCTTCCCAAACTTTAGGACGGCCTCAGTGACGGAGCAGGATGGGGAGGAAGAGCCTGTGGAGAGGACACTGGCTCTTGTCCGGCCTGACGTTGCCAGAGATAACAGAGGTGGGGCCCATGCCAAATACACAATTACAAGTACACCCGTGTGCGAGAACACACACACACACACACACACACACACACACACACACATACAGGTGGTTCATACTGACACAGTGGGACTGCTTTTTGATTCCCACAGCAAAGGTGTTGCATGATAAAGGTGCAGTTCCAGGTTTTTTATGTAATTGATCAATGCGGGAAAATGTATCACCCTTTCAAACTAGAATATGACTATCTATATTAAAACAATCAATTATGCCAGTTTAATAGGTACACCGATCTAAAATTTATTCTAGATAATTCAATCAAATTAATTAACACAGCTAGAACCAACACTGCTAAAACATTTTCAACACACACTGAACAGTATAACTTTCATGAAGGAGAGATTAATTGCAGGACTGTTGTATTTGACTGCATTAGCTAGCTGTACCTAATAAACTGGCTAATGAGTGTATATTTTATATTTATTATTGTTTTGCAGAGGAGATCTTGGCTCAAATCCACAAGTCAGGCTTCACCGTGGCTCTCCAAAGAGAGGTAATGTTGACCGAGGAGCAGGTCAGACAGTTTTACTTCCAACATGTTGCGGAGGACTACTTCCCTGTATTGCTCCAAAGCATGACCAGGTAACTTACACATGCGCAAATGAAATCTACCGTGTAGTGTGTTACTGCAGATTTAACATGTGTGTATTTACAGTGGGCCAGTGTTAGCTTTGGCTCTGGCCAGAAGGGGGGCTGTCCATCACTGGAAGAACATCCTTGGTCCTTCTGATGTTAATAGAGCCAGAGAGGAGAGACCTGAATGGTGAGTGATACGTGGCTCTATTTCTTTACACAATTTAATTAATCCAGATAAGTCACTGTGTAATAATTAACAATGGCGTTTTCACTGTTAATCCTACTTACGGCTTGTCAGAAAGAACTCTTAATTTCTCTTTTTATCCTTGTCAGGTTTTGCAGGTTATTAAATACAAATTGAATTTGCTCATCATTCAACAGTTTCTTTTCCGACAATAGTGCTGTCACAAGATACATTTTAGACACAAAGTTCCAGTGTAGTCTCTCTCCGCCTGTAATGCCCCGTGCTCTGGGATTACTTGAAAGGCAATCTTAAAAATATGGAAAATCACTAGTTGAACCAGAAGCAGACAAGGCAGAGTGTAGAAAAGTAAAATATATTACACCCAGGGCTCAACAATAGGGATTGCCTGCTTGCCTGGAGCAAGTAAAATGCCACTTTGGGCTTGTAAATCTAGCAACTCACTTGCCTGATTAGGCAAGTGGAAACAAAATACTTAAATACATGGATTTATCTGGAGCTGATGATTGAAGTAGCTAAGGCCTGAGCTATCTCGCTTCCTCCTCATCTGTGTTGAGAGTTGCACATGCTCAGTACTTGCGAGTAAAGGCAAGTGTTTATAAAAGTTTATGAGATGCTGGAAACAAGAGTTTAGTTGTGTGGCGTTAGAGGATGTGGGTGGAACTCCAGGTTAATTTACATAAATAAAACTTAAACATGACAATTAACATTGGTATTTGTTCTTACTTAATAAGTTTGTATAGGACAAGTAGAAATTGACCTCGGGCAAGTAGATTGCACCACATCCATTAGATATAGATGGTAACTACCAGTGTAGTCACACCTGTAAGGATGACTTCTGTACCCCTCATCACTCAGTCTAAGGGCCCAGTTTGCTGCGGAGAACGAGCCTATCAACCAGCTGCATGGCAGTGAAAGTCACGAAGAGGCAAAACGAGAGATCAACTTCTTCTTCCCGAAACAGCACACACTGGCAGTGATCAAACCGGATGCCATAAATCAGCACGGAGGTCCTTTCTGGTCATTTCGAGCAGTATAAAAATGTACCTGTGTTTTTATAGATGTGCACAAACATAATCTTCATAATGTATTTTCTATTCACTGTAACAGAGAAGATCTTGGAGGAGATCAGAGGCAGCGGTTTCTCTGTTACGCAGCTGAAGGAGATGGTGCTATCGAGGGAGATGGCTGAGGAGTTTTACAAAGAGCACAGAGAGAAGCCTTTCTTCAGCCAACTGGTGGAATTCATGTGTCGGTAAGTCTTCACCTGAACACAGCCGAAGGAGAAGGCCAAAGTGAGCACAGCAGACCTGGCCTAATTCCTGTTGGCGCCCAAAGTTTCACCAGTACTTTTAACAGTAATCTTCGCTGCTTAAAATCAAGGCAGCCCCAGGCAAGTGGCTAGGAAGTCCATCTCAATTTCATCCTTTGTTCCACCCCACATCTAGATTTTAGAGTGATCTTCCGCTCCGATTAGTCCCTTCACTTGGTTGTTATACAACTACTCAGACAAAATGAGCAGAGAGATGTGTGCAGCTACCTTTCCTGTCACCATCCCTCAAGATCAGCTCGGTTTTACCCTTAATTGTAGTTTTATATTCTTACCATTGTGGAATGTTTTATATTTAGTTATGTTTGTTCTTATAGCTAAGTTACCACTTTATATCCTACAATGTACTTAAGGAGTAACTTAACACCAGGCGGTGTTTTGCTGCCTGCTCTGGTTTGACTTTCAAGCCTGTTTCACCTGCTGGGTGTGGTCCTCTGCACACGTCACCACACCCAGCAAATTCAAGGTACTTGTACTTCCATTTACTACTTTATACTTTGATTCCACCACATCTCAGAGGTAAACATTGCACTTTATCAGCACTACATTTGTCTGACAGCTTTATTTACTGTTCAGATAAGTTTTTCATCCCCTTGCTGTCCAGTGAAAACCACGTTTCTCCAAATGTATTGATTTTGAATGTTTGTGATAAACTGAAGGATGAAGTGTTCCTTGTGTTGAGCTGAATAGACTCTTTAAAAACCCTATTTGATCATCTGGAAAATTCATTGTGAATGCCAAGTTATTCTTTATAGTTAGTTATTCTTAAATAGCACTGATTTATTGATTTGCATTATCAGTATTCACCTAGATGTTTAGGTTAAAACTGGGCTACTTTAAGTTGAAAAGTGTTCTATGAACATCCTGTCATTGTTTGTTTCAGGGGCCCCTGTATGATGCTCGTACTGACCAAGGAAAATGCAGTGGAGGAGTGGAGGGCCACTATGGGACCTTCAGACCCTGATGAAGCTAAGACGATGTCCCCAAACTCCCTGAGAGCCCGCTTTGCCTCCGACATCCTGCATAACTCTGTGCACGGCTCCTCCAATGAGCAGCATGCAGAGGAAAAGATCCGTTTTATCTTCGGTGACATCTGCGCAGAGCTCACCGGTGATGGAGAGACTGACACAGCCAGTTTAGGTAATCATATGATGTGTATGACAGTCATTTCCATCTGGCACACCATCTGGTTCCACATAAATAACAATTTTGTTCTGATGTTTATTCCTGCTAGAAACGATATTTCATCCAGCTATATTTCTTATGGTTGAAAAGAAAAATACTGCAAACTTGAGACCTGAAATAAAGATCCATTTCTTGCAGAAAAAGACCAAGACAATTCTGCAGATGAAAACACAAGAATGTCCAAATCTTCACCTGAAGAAATGTCTGATAACCACCCAGAAGGTTGGCAATGAGTGAGAAGTGTTTCACTGACGTGTTAGATATCCCAATTCAGGGGCTTGAGCCTTCAAAGTTTGCATCTTTAGATTAGATATGTCTGAGACAAAGAAAGGCATGTTCCTTCCCAAAGGTTCATAGACAACCAGTGTTTATGCCCTTGCAGACCTTAGTATCCCACAATCCATTGCACACCAGTAGGTTTGAGCACAGGCAATCCTCATTAGTTTTGTGAGGCACTGGTCATCACTCACCAGTGAATATATCACATTTATAAGACCAATGAAAAATGCCTCTGGAAGCTGTAAATAATGGTAACCGGTCATAAACTCCCCTGTGGCCTATGTTGTTAATCAGAGGACATTACAGAACAATAGATGTTAACTATATAGATATATTTATAGTTATATTTAATCGTATAAAATTTATAGTCAACCTGGTCCATCATTTGCCATTTTCGTCCTTGAGTTTGGTAACGTGTCCCAGGTTACCACTATTTCAACTTTGTCAGCTCTGCCAACCTTAAAGATTTTACACTTTTGATGAGAACTGCCCTAAAACAGGACCACGTTTCATCTTTCTGATGCTAGAATTGTATTTGGGTCCTTCTTTGTGATCAATCCTTTGAATTAAGACAGCAATTACTGCACTACGTCCTGGGATGTGAGTAACTAGCAAGTAGATACTTCTCTTGTCTGACAATTCAGAAAGCTTCCATGAGCAGGGAGAGTCATCTCATCATTGATCTTCATAATGTCACTTAACATCAGCTGAAATGGAAATGAAACTGCTTTTATAGTCGCTTTGTCTAGAGAGTGAAGTAAATCTTGACTTGCTACATTGAGGATAATTTCAATTCAAATGTGCAATATATTCTCATGATTCCATTCAGTTGAAGTATTAATAGGTTTAAGTGATAAAATGTTTCTGAGTCCTGTGGCTGATGAAAGATGTAGAACTATCTAATACTGTTTTACTGGTTGTAGGATCTTTCCTTATGTAGTTGATTTATTAATATGCGGGTGTCATTCAGACGATTTCAGCTAATTCCCCTCTTCTCTTTACAGGTGACCCACCTAATTTGAATCCTTGCAGCCCACAGACAGAAGGAAGTGACAATCCAGAGCACTCAAACTGAATCGGCACACTTAGTAGTTTCTTTTGTATTGTGAGATCATTCTGTAACATTATGGGAACAATGTCCATCACTCCATGAATCATGAAATAAACAAGACACATATCTGACGTTTACACACTTGTGTGTACAATGTAGGAGGTGGATCGATAGCCAGTTAAACAGAGTACTTGTAGACTTGAGTTTTTTTAAAATACCGCTGACGGTCACAAACGGTTTATAGGCATTCTTGGCTCGCAACAGCAGCTGTAAGCTTCATGACTAAGACGAGGATCACACAGTCCTCAGAGCAACTGATAACTTCAGAGAAGCCTTCAGCTGAATCCAAACCGTTCAATCAATCCATCTTGGATTGCCTACAATACACTTATCCATTTTAACTACTACATGCTGTGACTGGTGTTTTTTCCGTAAGCTTAATGACAGGATTGCTTAACAATTGAGGATAACTTACTCTGGATAAATTAACTGTGTGAATGTCGAGGATATCAAGTTGTAAAAGCTTTACCACAAGGTTCTTGGCATTATTAGCAGCTTGCTGGTAGATAACTGGGGTTTATGAATTAAACTAAAGGTAAAACCGGAGTAACTGTTTTAGGAAACTTGAACATTACATTTACAATTTCAGAGGGATTCTAAAAACAACCGTCAGACATTTATTTATTTACTTTTAGCATCAAAAAAAAAAATATATATATATACATATATATAGGTTCGTTAGATTATTATTTCACATCTATTTAAATTCACTGATATATTTGTTAACTTTTACAAAACAAGTTCACATCAGTCATGATGGGCTAAATACCGGGGCTTGTTCCAATAAGCAAAACAGTCACGTCAATATCATTTGTCAACACGAACAGTCTCATCTGCTGAAATTATCTCTGGAGCTCTTTTTGCTGGGGCTTCGTCCGACCACGCCGGGTTGTTGACCAGAGCTCTTTTAAGGCGGCGTGTCCTCCCAGTCGTTGGCAGCCTCCAGTAAGATGGCTTCGTCCATGTCGTCGTCTGCAGTGAAAGACTTCTGGAACATCTCCATGATGCTCCTCTGCTTTGGGTCCTGCGCAAATCCAATTGATTAGGTTCATCACTGAATTTACAGACACCATTCTTGATCTAGCTCACTAGGTAAGCTCTGTGTGAATGCTGCTTAAAAACTGAACAGGCTAATACATTTATTTATATACAGATGCAGAAGCTCACCTTAGAGTGGAAGCTGGTGTTCACAGCTTTCTCTGAGAGGTTTGACTCAGAGAGGCCCACTTGCTCCAAGATATTCATTTTTTCCTGGATCATTGGCCTGGATCAATAAAGAGATAAATTATAATAATAGAGCAGATACAATTCAATTCACTGCTTGTCACTATATCAGAGAACCCACATTAACTTGAGCCTCTACTGTTTCAGTAGTGGAAGACTGATGAATTTGGGAAGAAAATTACTTTAAAACGCAGTTTGATTATCGTTGTAATTGGGACATACTTCCCACTGATTGACACATACCACAAGTGATCATCAGCGGTTCCCTTGGCAACCAGGTAGTGAATGTTCACATTACTGGTTTGTCCAATACGGTGCACCCTATCCTCTGCCTGAACGAGAATCTGCGGAAAAAAAAGCATTGCAAAAAAGAGCATTTGAGTTTTCTTAGTATCACCAAATGTTTCCTGAGTGCTCCATTTGAGGAAAGACGGCAATAAAAATGTACTATGGCCACTGCAAACTCCACAAAAACTGGGGAGTGGAGAATTCCCATAATGCTTAGACGTAAACTGGCAGTCAAAGTGAAACTAGGTCCCCAATTTACATATATGAATCAAACCCCCGGGAACAGCACTGGGCCTTGAAAACAATTTGACACAGTGGCCAAACCATGTGATTGCAACTTTGGGGTCCGTGATGATGCCATTGGGCCCAAAAAAAACATTCCCCTATCGATTTACATTAGGAAAACGATGTCTGTAAATCAGCAGATAATTTTTTTGAGGTAAATCAAATTCCCAGTACGAAATAGCCCTTTTTAAAATCATTATTTTTGTTTGTTATTTTTGGGTTGTTGTTCATGTGAGCAAGCCTGAGACCCAGCGGTTGGGAGGTGGGGTTAAAGGAAATGCTGCTGTGCTTGCTCTATGGGCCCATGACTGTGGAAGATCCTGGTCATTTTATACAAAAAGGTAGTCAAACTTTTTTGGCTTCATGCACCACGCTGTTTAGCTCGGTAATCTTCTCCGTCTATCATTTGTTGTTGGCAGATATGTTGGCATACAGTAAATATGTGGCTCTAAAACCCAAGGTGAGCTAAAAGAAGCTAAAAGATGGGTTGGGCCGGAGCCAAAACGGAAAATACTACAAAATAAAATGTGTTCCAAATAAAGCAGTCACAATAAGTGCACAGTATTTTTGCAGTAATAACTTTCCATTTCTTACCCCGGGGTTCCAGAAAAGCTCAGCGAAGACCACCAGGTCAGCAGCGTGCAGGGTGATGCCCATGTTCGCAGCGGTGATGGACAGTACAGCCACACAGGTCTTGGTCTGGAACTGGAACTTCTCACACAGCTGCTGCCGTTCAGCTGAAGGAGTGGACCCATCGATACGGATGTAACAGACATTCTGCAGGAGAAATCAAAAGGCCAGGATGGGTTTAGGTAGCTGACCAATGCAAATCAACAACCCTTCCTCGATAAACTTATGATATGTCATAGTAGTAGTAGTAGTAGTAGTAGTAGTAAGCTCATATGTGCTGCCCACACTTGTTCCCTGCAGCTATTGATGAGTGTTGACTTAAGAGTCTGGTTGAAAAAGTGATTATATTTCTTTGCAAAGTGCAGTCTGTATCCTACTCACCTTTTTTGCCAGTTCGGTGGTGATATGATCCAGGACCAATTTATGATGGGCAAACACTAGAAACTTCTCCCTCCCACACTCCAGCATGTCTGTGATGTACTCCCTGGCAGAGGCAGAAACAACATAGCTCTCAACTGCTTCAACGAAAGCAGGGAAATATTCAGCGCTCATGTGTATTTATTAAAACTCTTCAAGTTATCTCAAATCCAGTGCAATCACAATGGCCTGACAAAAGGTTTGGATTCATTTTGCATTTTAATCTCTGTGCTCATCACATCTAATCTGAATTGATTTACTGATCTCCGTCCATTAGAGGGTCTTTGTACTTACATAATGGCTTGTAGCTTGGCTTCAGCTGTGTGGTTATAAAAGACGAGGAGGGCTTCCTTATCTTGCATTTTCTGAGAAAGAGATATGGAATAGCACAAGATAAGAACAGACAGTAGATTCTAATTGATGATTTGATAAGACTGCCATTACACAGAGGAGCAGTGGTAAAATGAACAATCCCGCTAAGCCACTCACTCTCATCAGAGTGTAAAATAAGACTTGCTGGAGTATTCTAGGTCAGTTTAAAAGCATTTGTGACCTGAAAAGACTCCCTCGTGCGTAGAGGACAGAACTAACGTAACTTTCTTGTGCTAAACAAGGGTTTGAAATGTTATTTTAACTGTGATGCCTTTTTAATCACAGAAACTCCATTTGAAGTAGAACATACTGTTAATTTAATCAAAAGGTTTGAGGATTAAATTATTCAAAAGGTCAGAATAAACTATTTTCAGCCAACTTTGAGATTTTAAAATCATCCGGTAGTGATGGATTATAAAGAAACTTTCATGACATCTCTCAATTTCTGTCATCTTAACATAAACCATGCGCTTTTCTGATAAACACTTTAATGTAACTGGCTGCATTTTTTGTTATTTTATTTCTTCGAATGGGTTATTTCTTCCAATTTGATCACTTTTGGAAAGATTGATTCATTTTGCATTCATTCTTAACATAGGAAGGTTGTTAAGTCCCGCCGAGCCAGATTTATTTTGGTTTGTGAATACTTCTATTTAAAAAAAAAAAAAAATACAAATTCTGTGACTTTTCCAGTTTTTCATGTGACTGCGAGAAGCATTTGTAACTTACATTGCTGTTTTCATTGGCCAGCTGCTTGGCAGCAGCTGACAGAGCAGCTTTTATGCGGGCGTTGACACCATCTATGGTCACTGTGACAACCTTGCGTTGTTTAGCAGGAAGCTGGGAGAGAACGTCGCACTTGAGGCGGCGCAACATCAGACACTCGTCAAGCAGCAGCCTCAACTCCCCGAGGTTAGATGAGCCAGAGTAGTCCCACCCCCAAGTCGACTAGAGGAGGGGGGTAGAGAAGGATATAGAGGAGCGGAAATTAAGAAAAGAATAGAGGACGGTGGAAAGAAAGAATAGAGAAAAAGGCGGTAAATTTGACAGAAAAATCTCAAGAGCAGGTAGTCAGATCCTTGAAGTGTCCAATGTCATGGTTCTTTTTTTTTAACCAAAAATAGAGATTAGTTTTAATGCAAGTCTAGCTAGAGAAAACTGAAAGACTGAAAAGCTCAGACTTCAATCACAGGAATCAAGCGGTGATGCTCCAGCTAGAGCTGGATATGACTTCCATAGTGGAAAATAAAATTAAAATTTACAGAGCAGAGAAAATCTTCACAATCTTCAAAATGAGTCATCACGATCAAATTAGGGATTTAATTGGCCTTTAAATCATGTAGCCTGTTCGCTACTTGAACCCACTAAAATTAATTAGGAAATTAAGTGCCAAGAGTAGAGCAACAAAAGGAGAAAGAGTGGAGACAAAGAAAATTAAAAAAAATCAGTCAAGGAATCCGCTGAGACCTAAAAAGCAGTTTTAATGTATACAACGTTCACCAACATACACCAACTTTAAAATGCACTAATTCCACCTGTATAATCCTATTGTTCTCAGTAATCTGTAAAATGGGTTAAACGCAGAGGTCACGTGATTTCATACCTGTACGTATGTGAGGCAGATAAAGTGCGTAAGTGATAAATAAATATTCACTAATCCTGCACGAAAAGACTTCTATGTTCTCTAAAGTGTATTATAATTACAGCCAGCGGCAGCTCAACAGTATTAAGCATCCCAATTTAACGAACAAGGCTTAAGCTACCTGTGTGGCACCGCAGTAGCGCATCCCAAACTCATGGAAGCGAGGGAAGAGTGTAGGTTTGACAGCCAGAATCTGGGTGTAGAGCTCACAGGGTCTGGACATGGCAGGGGTCCCAGACAGAAGAATCACTCTCTTTGCTGCCTGAGGATGGAAAAACAAAACCACTCTGATCAGAATACTGCTGAGGGAGTCTCGCTGACAAGGCAAGAAAACAAACCCAACCATGAGCCAAATGCTGCAATGTTATGTCTTCAGCTGGTTTGTGGATCTATGTTACAGGTAAATATACAAATACACTACATATGCAAAACGGTGATATATTTCTAATACAGTGACAGAGGGAAAATTGTGCTTTAGTGCAGGGATCCTATCGGAACCTGTGGGAGATGTGTAATTAGAATAAAAAATATCTGTTAGGTGAAATAGTTAATAAAGATTTTCGATTTTTAACTGGAGTGTTTGATTTCCAAGTTGAAATACTCGGCCCAAAGACAGAAGACCAGTAATACTGACTATATAAATTACGTTTAATCACATGTTACTTATAGTCCATTGCGTAAAAAAGGATCCATTTTGTGTGTTTTGAATGTTGGTAGTGCATTGATCCTGTTTGCTTTCGGGTGGCTGAAACTCTAAATAATGGTTCAACTGGATCGAGGTGTGACCGACAGCCAATTTTATGTAAATCTGGGTCTCATTCCAAGAGTTTTAATGAATTGTCCAGATAATTTAACTTGCAAAACTTGGAACCTCAAATCTAATGTAAAAGAACCTTTTCCAGGTTTGACCCAGCAAGATTACACCTCGATACCAAAGTAAATCTCCTTCTTTGAACAGATTTAATTAAGTATTCTTTGATCTACTCCTTCGGATATTTTTGAGATATTTTGCTGAATGAATGGTAAACGTCACTAACAAGTACAAATATAACCACTTTGGTGAACGTTACATAATTAGCAATCAAAATAAAACTTGAAATGAAAGAGAGAGGAAGAATAAGCACCTTTAGCAAAGGCAAGGCTGCTTTACAACGAGCAGTCTTCATGTTCTTCATAAAGTGACACTCATCCTGCACAGAACGACAAAATCATACATTTGGTTCATAACATACAGTAGCTGCTTTTAAGGACAAAATACAAGAAATGAAAACCCGTAACTAACGAGCATAATTGAACTGGAAACTGCTATTTCTAAATACTGCACAGTTCAATCACAGAGCTAACCATGATGAGAACATTGAAGGGATTTCCTAGCTGCAGCTTGTCCATCCTGCTCAGCAGGTCGTAGCTGATGATGTTGACCAGACCAGACCGCAGATTGTCTTTGGCCTTCACCACCACGTTGATGCTGTCAGGACTCAGGGAAGGGAGCCAGCGTCTGAAGGCCTACAGGCAAATATAATTACTCATGTCAAAGAAGCAGAGGGAAGAAAAACTCCTCAGAAGAACAGCGCTGGGTTTTCAGGCTGTACTTTTTCCCGACCATCGGGAACATGTCAGACTCTGAAATTAGTAATGAGCACTATAGAAACATTCAATTAGAATTGTGTTACTGACAGCTGGTTTGAATGTTACTAATTGCCAACAATTAATTTTAACTGCTATAACAGCATTCCCATTTACAAACAACCATCATGTAATAAAGAAAAATGTCCCCTGTGGCCCAAATGTTTTTGACAGTTCTCTTACTTGCTCCCCATTCGCCTGTCAACCTGGCTTAAACTCACTAAGTTATAGCGCTCATGTTTTGCAGTAAATTTAGCCAAATGCACAAGAAGAACAGTGCAGACGAGATCCAACCTAAACAGAGCAACTGCTCTGTAATAAGTCGAAGTCCTGTGACTAAACCCTCCTTGGCGATTCCAACTCTTGATTCAGAGACTGTGTTTAATCCAAGATATCTATTTGGAGAGCAGACTGTCTTGTCTTGTCAATAGACAGAAGGCCAAGTAAAGCTCCTCTGAAAATGTGCTGCTAGTGCAGCCTGGGAATGCTGCTGAGAGCTAGGCAGAGAGTAGATGCTGCAGAAAATGAGACACCAATCTGAGAAAAAAGGACACCTGACGTGGAAATAGAAAGTACTGAAATTGTAGAAGGAAAGTGGGGACAAAAAGAGGCTAACATTTCACTGATGCCAAGTGCAGGGACGTCATAATGGCCTTGTGGTTTAAAACCAGTCTACCTTTCTTCTGTACAAAATCAAATCAAAGGCAAAAAGCCCCAAAAGCCCATATCAAATAGTGTGTGTAAATAAATGTAAAGTTCGACCTATATCAGCAGGATTTATCAGCAATCCGATAAAGCTCAACTTTAGAAACACTTTTTCAACAAAGTAAATAAACTGTATTAGAGACAAATGAAATTCAATACTGTTATCTCCCCTACTGAAGATAAAGTATCCAACAGAATACAAGCAGTCCTTGGTATCAAGATTCCTGAAATGCAGATGAGCTTTAAGCAGAAACCACCATTATAATGTATCAGGCAGTGCTTTTGTTAAAGGAGAGAAGAAGAATATACTTAAGAGGCTGTCTGCTATCTTAATGCAGGCCGATATTGACACCATTAAATGGAAACAAAGTGATAAACTCGAACACTTACTGAGTAATGACACATTTTTCATTTAAAATGCACTCTGCAGAAGGTTTTTTTTACCTCGGCCCAGGAGAATCGTACAGAGGAGGGAGCCACCACTAGCAAGGGCCACTCACTCCTGTAGTAGGCTACAATACAGATGGCCTGCACAGTCTTTCCCAGGCCCATGTCATCAGCCAGGAGGAGGCGGCCTTGTTTAGACACTGCAAAACTACAGGGATACAAAAGTGCTAAAATTAAAATCTCCAGCCAAACAGAGAGTACAAGTCACACTGTTCCAACCCTTTAAAACTGCAAACTTACGGTTACAGAAGAATGGCACAGAAATACCAGCTTATTATAACTATCTCCTTATTTGCACAAGACTCAGCAAATTATAGATGAATAGCTGCCTCCTGGTACTGGCTACACCATGCAGAAAGAGCACTATTGGCTTTCCAAAGATACCTACTTGACTCCGTCCCTCTGGAAGGGCATGAGGCTGCAGGTGAGCGAGGGGTCGATGCTGGAGAGGTCTGCCTCGGGGACGTCTAAAGACCTGGCTTCAGTTCCGTCAAACCTGGCAGAGAAAGCCTGGACTATTGCCCTGGGCAGAGGCTCCACCTCCACTGCTGCTATCCCACTGAGGAGATCCACTGGGTGTGGAACACAGCACGGTCAGACAAGATGGCAAATGTACCAGACACAAACAGAACCACAGAGATAAACCAGCTAAATAAAGCAAACGCTGTTACTCACAAAGTCTCTTGTAATCCCCCAGTGAAAAGCTCCATTTTTTTGTTTTCATGTCTGCCACACAACAATAAAGAAAGAACACAACACCCTGTATCAAAAGTTGTGAAATGCAAATACAACATGATAAAAGATTGTCAAGAAGAAAGAGAAATGAAATGCATAATTTCACGGTTACCATAGCTCTTTGTTGGCATCTGCTTGAATGCTGCAATGACATCGACATTGTAACCGATGTCAACCTCAAACTTGGTCAGAGACACCATGACGCACTGGCCCTGCAGACTGGCTCCAGGTTTCTGCCAGCCGTTACACAGCTTCAGCAGTGGCCCCAGTGCCACACCGTCGTAAGCTCGGCTCGTGGCTTCTGCAACATCCACTGCTTCCATTCCCTCCAGAGGCCTCAGAGACACCGCGGCAATAGCAGCCGCGTCCTTCACTGCAACACAGGGTAAAGACAGAGGAGATGCAGCCGCAGCCCAAAGAAGACCGATACTCTGTCATGCCTTT
The DNA here is from genome assembly GCA_016806645.1 of Ophiodon elongatus. Classification (NCBI taxonomy): domain Eukaryota; kingdom Metazoa; phylum Chordata; class Actinopteri; order Perciformes; family Hexagrammidae; genus Ophiodon; species Ophiodon elongatus. The sequence continues at coordinate 5,181,399 of JACSYO010001810.1, forward strand.
CATTTAGGCTACTTCTGCGGAAAGAAAAATAGAGTGCATGTTCCCATTAATATTTCCCCGATGTTCATACTTAACAGTTGATAGTCCTCCAGACTGAAGTTCCACATCTTTGTGGCAGGGTCTAAGGCAGAACAGAATACTTAATTATTCTAAAAGACAGTGCAGATATTGAGATGAACATACAAAACCATATATATGGTTATGTACTACAATCTTGGAATTCCTATTTATTTTAATTGATACTGGTTAGGATGAAAGGTGTGTGTATCTGGCTTCTTCTACAGTGGCGAGCTCTGAAGGTTTGGCCAGATGATAGCACTTTGTATTATTTTTACAGCTGTGAGTTCAGTCAGTCATTGCAAGTTGTCCTGTTTATGTGCAAAGACACAATCGGGCACTAAGGCTGGGTGTTGCCATACCTGCTGCTACGGGACACAATACAATAAGTCAGTACTTAGAAAACAATGGAGGATTGATACACAGACCTAATTGCCACATGATGGTGCATAAAGTACATTGTCTATTGAAGGTTTATTTACTTTGGGTGCTGAAACCCAAACAGATCGAGAAAATGAATGCCGACAGTTTTTGTTGTCCTGTCTGTCTTGAATATTGTTGAATATATGATTTTGCCCAAGTATCTTTACATTTCTGTACTACCTATAAAAATGTACTGGCACTGAAAGGGCTCATGGTTAATTGATCTTCAAACAAAAGAAAATATTGCTCATCTATTAATGATTCAATGTGTATCCAGTGTTTCCCACCGGCACAAAATGTATTCGTGGCCGTCTTCCCCGCGTATGAGGAAGGGTGTGGGGGTGCGAAACAGCATTGTTACACTCGCAGATACTTACCATAGTTCTTTGAGGGGATGGATTTGAAAACAGCAATCAACCCTGCGTTGTAGGCCACTTCTACTCTGAAGCGGCCCTCCGTGTGAGGGACACATTTTCCTCTGACAGAGATGGCAGGCTTTTTAGCAGGTACAGGACTAAAAGTAGATGAATTGGAGGGAAGCTGTGCCACAGGACTTTGGGCGGGTTTACTTGTTTGCTTGTAGAATGAATTAACTGCACCACCAGAGCTATTGGAGGGGACGTTAGGTTTGGGATGAGCTGGCTTCACACCAGAGCTTCCTCCAATAGACGAAACAGGACTGCTCACATGTTGACTTCTTGCCTGAGGAAGTGGGTCAATGACTTGTATCTGCAAGAAAAAGACAGCACAAGGAATTACTGAAAGTTTGTTTTCCCCCTCAAAACAATAAATGACACAAACAACACAAATCTCACCTGTCTTGTGGTACTCTGGTTGCTAGTGCTTGATAGCTGATGCTGCTTTTGGCCTTGCTTATAGTTATTGAAGCTCGTAGAGGCTTTTCTGAAGGGTTCTCGTGCAGAAGCTGAGCTGAGTGTTTCTGGGTGTCTGCGATGAGCCAGTGGAGCCTGATCCGAGTCATGGCTCCGTTTGGAGGGCTGCACCTGCACTGAAGCTTCTGCATTGCTGCCGACGGTCTGTCCGAGTCGTTGAGCTCTTCTCTCCAAGGCCCTGCGCCTGTTCTCCTCAATCTGTCGTTGCTGCTCTGCAGTCAACTGACTCGACATGATGATCGACTTTGCTGAAACTAAATGCTAACTTGAGGCAGTCACAAATTCAGAGGATTATCAGTCATACTCCGGGAAAGCCAAAACACCCAACATGAGTTAGCTACAAGCAGACGACCCCTGTAAACCCATCTGGACCATCAGCACAACTAAGACCGTTATTTAAAAAGTTCGCCAACTTCTCCTGAAGCCTCCCTCGCTAAAGCTACCAGCTAACGTTGCTAGCGTGGTGACAGCAACATACGTAACGTTACAATAACATCGACAGCGGTTGAAACATACGTGAGCGTTAACTCGTGTGAGGGCAGACGGCCAACAGTGTGGTCTAAAGACGGTAGAGGTTACAAAGACTAGCTAGAGGAACACAGCAGGGCGAGACATCTGAAGCTAACGGCGGTGGAACGTTCGGGATCTGCCGCGCAGGAAGTGACGTAGAAAAACAAAGCAGGCACGTGGAGGTGGCGGTTACTGGTGATGTAGAGAGACGGCAAAAAAGAACACAGCTGTCACAATAAAAGGTTATTTATTATATATTTTTTGTAATATTTAGGATCATATTTAGGTATCTTTGAAATGCTAGCTTGGAAGATAAATAAGGCAAATTATTTACCTTTTAAATGAAGCATGTTTACTTGTGATGGAGTTAAATGGAGTTATAAGTGGATCTAGTGGATGTGAAAAGGCTTTACTTACCCCATGGTCACTAGCAAGCTCACATGCATTTTGACTAGAAAAGCCACAGATGTGTTCATTTCAATTGTTTAATCAAGACACAGCTGCCCTAACTAATTTATCCCCCCTTTTGCAAATGACTCCAACATGAGCATCATTCACCGGTGGGGAAAATAAATGGCCTTCTCAATTATTTTACTTATTAGGTAGACTTGTAGTTTACTTTACTAGTATTTAATAATTCTACTCCACTGGAAATGTTGTACTTCACTGCATTTAGGATAAGTGACACGTTAGCCTTCTAATTCTTTTCTCCAGATTAAAATGTTAATCATTTTATGATAGATTATACTAAACAATATATAAATCAATCAAAATGATTAGCTATACTTCAACAACAGTGAAGCCCTGCTTATATGTTAATACATTAATAACAAGGATAGCCTACATTTATATGATATTGCCAATATAATGATATGATGATGATGGTATAGCACTTGTAAGGGGTGATTTTGCGTTATGATTAACCTTCCTACTTTTCTTTTTCATTTTAATGTCCATGTGATATGTGTCTACTTTTACTTAGGCTAAGCAAAGAGTTGCATTTCTTCCATTGTTGGGTTTGATTGTGTGATTTGGTTTCATGGTCTTCTGAAAATTGACAAAAATGTGGTGAATTAAGTACTCATGGTGTCGTGCCTAATTTGAGTCTAAACTTCAATGTCAAATTTGTTCCTCCTTTAGATGTGATGTGATGTTTGTTTGGTTTTTTTTTAGGTTCAAGCCTGTTTTCAACCTAGTTGATATTTGTGTTGAGCAAAATGACACATTAAACCGAGCAGCTGCTCTGAATAATTTGTGCTTGCCATGTGTTGCCTGATAATTGAGTTGTTTATGAATAATTTGGGTCCAACTTATTTTTTCTACTCTCTGTTTGCACGACGCAAGGTAATAAACATCATCTTCTTTGAACAAAAACACATTCCTCACCTTTAACTAAGTGCCCCCTTACAATGATGGATGTCTCGGCTTAAGTACCCATTTCCCTGTGCATTTGTCTCAGTTGTGTGAGTTGGCCGCTTGCATCACTGTGCGGTGGTGACGTGTGGCGTCTGGGAGCTGTCCCAGGAATCATGGTGCTGAAGCTGCAGCACCAATTCAGCAGCCAATGATCACAGGAGAATCCGGGGCTACGGATGCTTTCACCCAGAGCAGGACAGTCCGACAGTCGTGTTGGATTTTAACAGAGGGATTTCAACCCAACGGCTTGTTCCTCGGACGTGGAAATTCGGTAATTTGGGATGTAAGCTTCACGCAGACTTGTCAGCGACCTGCAGTCTGGCAGGAGATTTATGAAAAAAAGAAATCCTGTAACTGCGAGTCGTTTAGCAATCGGGGTAGCTCGCCAGGTAAGGCAGATTTTGCGTCGTGGCACGCCATTGATTGATTTGCTTTGAAAGCCCCAAGATATCGACAGTAATCTGAGCTCTGGTGATTTAAAATGAGTCTTTCGATGTTGTTGTAAAAGCCCTTTTGAATTGTAAAGACTGAGCGCTGACATTTTGTTGGTCTATATCAGTCCATTGTACCAAAGGCAGATTTGATTCTTGGTTTGTGCACTCGTGAATGGAGGGATAAGCCTGTCTAGAGAGTTTATGTTGCACAGAGCAGACAATTAACTGAGTGAACGGGCCATAGCTTTATTACTTGAATGCATATTCCTACCAATCTAACATGTGGCTTTCCTTTTTTTTTTTAGCGGTTTCATTTACTGAACTTAATGGCTTCAGACACTTGTTTGCATCGATGGGATTTATTCTCCTTTTGGATTTACATTCTTGCAGCAAGACAATAAAATACTTTCAATTAGAATAGACAACAATATCAAAATAGAAAACTAAAAGGCTGCTTTAAACCCCAACAAACACTGGAAATCGCATCCACACTCTCCATTCCACGACATATGAAGAAGTGTTGTCTTCCAGCACCTTCGCATGGTGCTGTGAGTTTGTGGCCGGATACAGCCTGATGCTGCGCAGCCAGGGCATGCTGAAGAGCCGCTGCTGCGTCCTGCTCGGTGACCTGAGGGTGCTCCTTCTCGGGCCACCGACACCGCCGACACCGCTGCCTCCGCTGACCCCCATGAGCGTCCAAGGCACGGAAAGCCACGAAACAGGCGTCACCGTCCCCGACAACAACAACACGTTGACGCGGAGCCATCAGCACGCGGGGGACCGGATCGCCCCACCTGCAGCAGGAGCCACCGGCACATCGGCTGGAGAGCGACCGTGCTGGGTCGACGCTGCGGAGCTATCGGCGGCCCTGCGCGGCTGCAGCAGCTCCTCTGATGACTGCTCTAAGGGCAAACTGGAGGAGAGGTACTCCCTCACCAGCTACACGGAAAGCGGCTTCAGGACTCCCTTGTGCAGGATCTGCTTCCAGGGACCAGAATACGTGAGTCGATGCATTTCTCCCAATAAATGTTCAATGTTTAGAAATAAGATATTTATAGCATGTAGGAAATGTGCATCTGATCCATGAAAGGATTTTTCAGACAACTTCTGTCTGAAATTTGAAAGAAATCTGTTTGTGTTGTGTTTTGTTTGAATTGGAATCTCCCAATACTTGCTCTCTGAGTATGTTAGACCAGACCAGGTGATGGGAATGTTTACCATTTAGATCCAAAAACCCTCCCTTCCTTGCAGAGCCTCAACATGAGCATGCACTGGTAAAGCTTTTTGAGAAAACCCGCTCCCTGTCTTATTCGGGCGTCCACACTGAGAGCCGTCTGAGCAGGGATCCCACTGCCTCCTGCACTCATCCTTTTGCGTGGCTTGAAAAGGCTGCTAGAGCAGTGGGAGGATAATGAAAGACCTTGGCCCCGTGGTTGACAAGTGTGGAGAATACACAGAGATTCAGTACCAACTCATTAAAGCCAAACACTGTGAATTCATATCGAAGCGTTACATGCATGAAAAAAAATCGAATACTACCTCTCACTCTGCTGCTCACACGCACCACCTGGAAACAGCAACAACGACAAAAGAAGAAGAATGTGCGCAGAAGGGAAGAGCCTTCACACTGTGTGCCTCCATCTTTGGGGCCATATTGATGATAATGTCACACTACATCAACCAGGAGAGGGAAAAAAATCTGAAACAAGATGGCTATGGTGTGCCACAATAAATATTAATACATTATATCAGAGAAGCAAGCAGTTAACAATTTACCGACACATTAGTTACAGTGTTTGACAGAGCCTTTGAGACCACATTGACGAATATGTCACACCTCAACAATTGATAATGGAGGTTGGGAGGTAAAGAAAAGTGTAAAGCATGATAACTGAGGTGTAGAACATAACTTATTATCTGGCAGGCTGTGCTCATGGTTCCTTCATCAGGTTTACTGTATCATTTCATGGTCATTGCACTGTGTATGGTCTATATAAACTCTCAATGTTTCATCAACTAATTACTTCAACAGCAATTCTGTGCATCATTCTACCCCTGAGCACAGACTTTGTAATTATTACTGACATGGGGTCTACTCGTGAGATTGGAAGACAAGGCCTCATCCTTGTAATTCTTTTTTCAAAAACTCCAGATAGTCAGCACACTCTGCAGTGCATACAAAGTACCGCTTTCGTAATTTGCAGTGTTTCCCATGGCCTCCTTCAACTCATCTCATCGATGCTTCCTTGAGACATTGCAGCAAGTCAATAGCACTTGATTTTATGCCATCGTTTCATTATGCAAGTTCCTATCTATCACCGGCCTGCCCTGTCTGGTCATCTCTGCTGTTGGTTTGTGTGATGTCTGCTGAGGTGTAAAGGGGTACAAAGAGCATGACTCTCCATTTGAAAAGGGAGATGAGTTGACTGTCTGTGTGTCACTGTGTGATACAGGCAGTGAACACATTAGTTATCCACTGTTCTCCCTTAGCCTCCAGGATGTCACATAGACGGAGGCAGCCAGAATCTGATCTGACAATGCACCTCAAAAAACATTTCCATCCCCAAGGCTGATATACTCAAGACAGAGTAAAGAAGGGAGCGAGAGCCATTGCTTTCCTCAAGCTGCGTACTAGAAAAGGGCCTTGAGTGTCTGACAGAGGCGACCGTTGAAAAATGATTGTACACTGATTTAATATGACACCAAACGATGTAATAAGTCTGTGTAATCGAATTTCTGTCGGTGTTTTTGGTGCCATTTTGTTTGAGGTGCCCTTTGTGATTCACAACCAAAGTCCCTCTGTTTTTTAAGATAGGAAAGGTTTCTTTCTAAATCTGTCTAAATACAATACTTAACACGTTACTGGCATGCCCATTGAAAGGTATTGGTACGTTCTACTATTTCCCAATAATTCAGCAAGAAAACACTGTACAAGGAAACACTAATAGGGAATTTAATACTAAAATACTTTAACTTTGGATGATATCCACTTGATAGCACCAAACAAACACTGTGGCTTTTGTCCCCCATCACCTTCAATAGATTCATACAATGAAGCGATATCTTCAGGGCGGTGGCATTATTACAGAGACTAGTAATTATGTCAGTGTATACAGTGTAAAAGTTTTGTCCTAAAATGTAAAAATATTCACAGATCGTTGAAGCCAGACTATTTCTGATGGAGGGTGAATTTCATTCACAGACACACAAAATGTAATGAACAGCTGAGCCAATGTTTCATATTCATGCATCTTTTAACTCAATCCCCGAGGTTTTTCATGTATTATTTTATATATAGCCAACCTGAGACATATTTCGATCTATTGAAGGTTCTATTTAGCTAAAGGTCAGCGACAAGCTTTATGCAGGGCACCGGCTTGCCTTCATCTAGTGCTTGTTTTATTCAAGACTGTGTTTTCAGGCTGAATCTTGACCTTGTCCCTCAAAGAATAAGCAATTTCTCTGCTATATCTTCAGATCATAGATATGTACAAGTAATAGTCATGTAGGGCACAAACTTATTAAAAGAATATTGCAAGAGTAATTTACAAAGAAAAGTAATGAAATATATCAGTGTGTGGGGAATACTTTATTCCTGAATTGTCATGCACTATTATATTAAAGTGCCCTTTGGGGCCAATGCTTTTACTGTCCTGACCTTACTTGAGCTGCATGTTGAGAATATGCGAGTCCCTGCTGCGGAGAAATAATGTTGTCTTTCCCTCCTAAATCATAACACAGATAATGCACTTGCACAGTGTGCTTGTCTGAGACACAATAAGAAGCCTTGAGGGGTCAAGTTAGCATCATTTTTTTCTATATGGCCCCACAGTGCAGAGGCATTATGCCTCTGTACTCCATCATATGAACATAAGAAAGCTCCTCTTCCATTTGTTGGCAATGAGTATAAACAAGTTACGCAAGCACACAATGTGAAATTGTTTGGCCTTGCTGAAGTCTATAGACTTTAATTATAAACCATGGCTGCTCTTTTATTACTACTTTAAACAGGCTATAGCTGAAAAATAAACAATGAGTGAAACGTCCCCCAGCATTTGTTATAACAGGTAAATATGTATAAATGTGAAATTATGTGACATTACATGTTTCAGTTATTATTTACCCTCTAACTTGTTGAATATGGTTAAAATGTGCACATAAAACAGTTTTTCAAATTACTGCAGTATTGTAGGTTCTTATTAAAGTTTATGCTTGTGGACTGAATGTCATTGGAAGCTAGTTTATTATACCACAATTTCCCTTCACCTATTGTAGAGTTAATGGAGTTCACTTGCATTGATTCTAGACCCTAAAGAAAGGTGAATAGCCGTCTCTAATTTAGTTTCATGTCCTTATATACATTGGGAGTGGGTCCAATTTTATAATGAGAAAATTAGGTGCACTGAGGTGTTTTTAGGATCATGCAGCACAGAGAAATGGAATAACACGGCCAAAGCTATCTGACCAATCAACTTTTTAATACATTATTCTATTGTGATTCTTTTTGGAATGGTCATTGCTGTTTGATCAACAAAAGGACATTTAGTTATCACTTTCTGTATGTGTGGGCTGTAATGCCACATTTGTTATCAGTCTCTCTTGCTCTCTCCAGCCTCAGTTGTACTGGAGTGATCTAGGTTTCAGCTCTTGGCGGCAATCAGGCCAGTCACAGTGAGCGGTCTGAGTCCCACTGGACACGGCAGAAGTGTTCTGGTGCTCCTGCCAATACACTCCCACCCTGGCCATCTGTAGATGGGCCTTTTCTCCTCTAACTCCCTGATTTTCCCTCCCTTCTCCTCGACTACGGTGCTGCTCCGTCTGTCAGAGATGTCAGCACAATAATGCCTTGGAGAAATAATTTGGAAACTCACTACGTTTTGCATTTCTTCCCACAAGAAGAAATCTCCCTGCCATATTGGTGGTAGACAGGGACTGGGGATATTTAATATTTAATTTACAATACGGTGGCTTAGGAATTGAATGCCTCAGTCTAGAGACATGGAGAGCTTTCTTGCTGCAGAGGTCACTAAAGGCTTTTTGTTCAGTCCCATTAAGATTAACACATCTATACACAAAAGGTCCTGTTTTGAATTTTATGGATCCAAGTTACTTTATAGGTCAGGACCTAAAAAGGGTGGCAGGCCTACATCGTTTGGCTCATCATCTATATCCAATATGACAAGACTAATATATTTTAATGAGCTTGGGGCCCAGGGTGAGAGATTATAAATCTCACATCCTCAGGCTGGATACGGCTTAAGAATAATGTCTGGTTCGGCTGAGCACATATTGCTGTTAAGTGAAAACCTTATGATACCAAATTTAGTAAATTTTGTATTATCTTATGATGGGTTTGGAGTTCTCAAGCCTGAGCACTTCTTCAGGAGTAAATTGATGATATTGCCTAGGTCAAATGCTTCTCAAAAACAGATCTTTATTCCAACTTCTGAGGCGCTGTAGTGAAGGTCTGGTTTTATTTCAGCGACTTAAACTCTCTCTTTAAGATCTAAGCTACTGCAGCCTAGAGCTTAACCACACCATATAAGCATAGTTAATCTGCCTTTCAGTGAAATCAGTTATATGAACCCGTCACCAGACTGAACCAAGGGACTTGAAATGCCCTCAATTATACCAACATCCTGACTGACTGACTGACAGAAATGTCATTTCAAGTTGACCAGTATGACAAGTAACCATATATTTTACAATAACAGTAACACATATTGGATGTTGTTTCAAGCATACTCACAAATACTAGATGGATGAAGGACAGCCAGACACAAGATTTTACATGTTTTTCTTTAATAATGATAATGTGCAGGCAGAGAAGGAAGGCACTAAAAGCAGAAAGTGGAGAAAGGAAGAGTAAAGGTGAAAATTAAATGGGTTTCTTTCCTATTTTACTTCATTTTTGGTCTGAAGTTACTATTTACAACTTCAAAAGAATATTTATGTATAAGTGACAGCCACATTTAATTTAAGAGCTGCAGTAAGAGTGTACGTTTAAGGCAGTATATTTATACCTTTGTTGGGGTTTTCTCTTTGATAAAAATCTTCCGTGACTAATCCTCCACTTTTCAACTGTACTAGTAATCAAGCATTTTGCCTGTCAACTCGGTGTGAGGCAAATCTTTCATTTCACACCTGAACTGGTGTTCTGCTATAATGTGACCGCACAGTGCTGTGTACTCTGAGTGTGTGTGTGTGTGAGTGTGTGTGTGCCTGCGTGCGTGCGTGCGTGTGTGAGTGTGCGTGCGTGCTTCCCTGACTGTGCATGCAACGCTCTCAGAAAATCAATAAGCCAGCACAAAGAACTGCAAAGAAAATATATTTATGTAGTTTAACCTGCAGTATACTGCATATTAAAGGTTATTTGCCCTGAGTAAATACAGTGAGAAAACAAAGGATTATCAGGCGGTCAATGGTTGCTATAGGGAGATATTTCTCCTGAATCACAAAGCACTACTTGGGCCGCTCTAAAGGTCGAGTCCAGTATTACGAGGCGAAAAGTTTACCAATGTTCTTGTTGTAGTCTGCGGCAATTCATTACATTCCATGTGCTTCTACTGAAAAATGCAACCCAGTATGAGAGCAGGACTTTTCTTCATTTACATCACAGTGCTGCACAGGTAGCAAGGTTCATGTTTCACCAGCAGCAGCACAGATTGCCTGAACAAGAAATCCACTGAAATTATAAATATAAAATATATATGCATGCGTTTAAATGAGCTGAATTATGAAAAACTATTTGTCCTGGGTTGCTGGTATTAATTAGCTCTCTCCCATAGGGGGAGCTCCTGAGCCCATGTCGGTGCAATGGGTCAGTACGCTGCACCCACCATCCCTGCCTCATCAAATGGATCAGCGAGAGAGGATCCTGGGCCTGTGAGCTCTGCTACTACAAATATCAGGTCATTGCCATCAGCACCAAGAACCCACTTCAGGTGAGCAGTAGGTTTAAAGGGCAACAAGGTAGACATTTAAAGGGAAAAGAGCTGGATCAGAAATGAGTTGTATCACTGTGCATGAAAATATTGACAAATTGTAGGTTCTTGAAAATAGGAGGTCCTGACAAGTTAACAGTCCAATGAAAAACTCAAAACACTGAGAACCAAAATGTCTGTTTTCCCATGTCATTAGGAGAATTGTTGGGGTTGATGGTGAGCAAAGGGAATAGCCCCAGATCCACTGAGACTCATTTGGATGCATTTTTGGTTTTCACATAAAAATGTATTTGGGACAGGGCACCATTCTCAGGAATTACACTGTCTTGACTGAGGCTCTAGTAATGCACTGATCATAAACCGAGGAATTCAACCAAAAATGAAAGTTTTTGAATTAAACAAGGTTTGCTTTCCCTCTGATCTCTCAGACAATATAGCAGAAGCAGTCTCTCAGTTTTAGACTTTGGTGGTACGATAGGAGCTTCTGTGAGAGGACATTGAAATGCTAAACAAATTGACAGATATAAATAACGCATATGTTTTGCATACACATATGTACCTGCCCACTGTCTGCGTCCTCACACCCCATGGCAGCATTTCCTTTTAGAGGAATAGTTTTCTGATTATCAGCCTTATGAACTTATAGTGTGAATCTTTTAATGAAAGCCATCGATTGTATCTTTCTCTTGTTGGCACTTACTCTCAGTGTATTTGTTCCTGTTTTTGTCCCTAGTGTTTTCCAAGTACTCACTAAAGTTAAAAGAGAATTGTACTGTGGTCTGTGTCTTTCTGCAGTGGCAGGCCATCTCCTTGACAGTGATAGAGAAAGTGCAGATAGCAGCAGCCATCTTGGGCTCCCTGTTCCTGATGGCCAGTATCTCCTGGCTGGTGTGGTCGTCTTTCAGCCCGTCAGCCCGCTGGCAGCGACAAGATCTGCTATTCCAAATCTGCTACGGCATGTATGGCTTCATGGATATCGTCTGCATCGGTGAGGTGCTAGATTTCACATTGGTTTATTACTTGTTTAGTACAATTTGAACCTCGTAATTCCTCTTGCAATTGATTTGTGCATTTTTAAGACAGAGGATGATATTTAATGTGTTCAGTCTGGTACATTATGCATTCAACAGGCAAAGCAAACATAATGTCAAAGGTTTTTAGTCGAGTCAATAATCACTGCCGCCGGCTGTGGCAAGAACGGTTTACATTATTGATAATCAATCTATACCACATACTTCAAATCAATATATGAGTCTTATCATGGTACACTAGCTTGTATTTGAATTACACACATGATTGTTTGCCACTTGTATTCATATCTATGTACTATTACCTTTACTATATTAAATGTGATGAAATGCTCAGTCAAAACTTACTAGATTAATTAAACATAAATTAAACTTTTGAGCATTCAGCAACTGTTTTTTATGGCATATATTGAAATGTGTTTCACTCTTTTTACTCTGATGACCATCGTGCGCTGAGATAAACGCAACAGAAAAAAGGTGTATCAGCACATTTTTAACCATCTTCTGGATTTGTGTGGGTGTCCAGATTCAAACTTGTAGCATCCACTTTAAGCCTGCTGTCTTCCTCTTGATTGTTTTTCCCTGCTATGGCCACGGAATGAAACGCCCTACTCTGCGTCTCAAAGAAAACTCTTTACTGCCACTGCAGTAGAGAGCAGGATAAGAGCAAGAGGAGATTGATTGTCTCCGGTTTGGTGGCGAGGATTGACTGTGGAGTCATTAACTCTGCACTTTAAAGAGATTAACTTGTCACCAGGCAGACACAAAGACCTGACTTTCACTTATCCACGAAGTTGGAGTGGGAGAGAAACAGAGCTGAAGAGGAGAGACAGGATTTTATCAATAAACTCTGTAAATATAGAAAAGGTTGGGAATCATTAAGTGTCCATTTTTAGCAGACTGCGAAAAAGAGCGGTATGTAACTTCTTACATCAAAAGGACAAAATTCTACCATAACTGTAATAAAAGATGTTAAAAACTCAAAGCTGTTAGCTGTATGGTGATACAGTTCTCTATACTGGCTGAAGTGGCAATTGTACAGAACATAATCAGCTCAGCTTCAGCAGGCAAAACATCCCATTCGTACAGTAGTTCCCTCTACATTACTTTCAAATGGTAAAAAAAGCAGTGAAATGTTGGGGTCCAAGCAGCTCTTGTCGCACATGAATTTCAATTTTCCAGATACTGAGTTCAATGAACATAAATCAATAAGCAATTTTAAATTGTGATAAGATTTTATCGAACAACCCCAGAGAGCAGATGCATCATTTTTGCTAACCTAAATCCAAAAGTGGTGAGGATTGCTGTGTCGTAAGTTGTGCCATGTCTCCAATTTTTCTAAGAAATAAAGATCATATCTCAGGCTATGGTGCAGTACTTGAAAGATAAGTTGTTATGTTCTGCTATTCCCTCAGTTATTACTTTAACGCAGTGCATCTACCACTGCAGAGCTATATTTCACTTTGTGGAGTCATTGAGACTGCTGCCAGGCAGTGACATTGTCTAATTGATGCTCTGATCTCCACAGCACTAATTGTCCACGAGGGACCGTCTGTGTTTCGTATATTCCACCGCTGGCAGGCCGTGAACCAGCAGTGGAAGGTCCTGAACTATAGTAAGTCTATGGACAATTATGACCTGAAGAATACCACTGTGGACAGGACTCTGTCACAGCCCAGCCCGGGTTATCAGACTGGGGTAGGAGTATCCACCTCCACCTCCTCACTGATGGTGGTGGCCTCCACAGCCGATGGCTCCACCTCTACAACCGTGGTGACGGCTGCAGGAGGACTGGGAACACATGTGGACCCCAACAGCGGCAGCACAGTGCCAGACCAACACTGTCCCTACAACATCCTCCACATCCTCAGCCACCTCAGGCAGCCAGAGGTCCGCAGCCAACCCAGCAATAGCACACGAGAGCTGGTCATGAGAGTCACTACAGTCTGAGGAGTCAGTTTGAGGCCTTATCTCACACGGAGGTGAACAATTTATGAACCAGCTGACAGTTAAAAAAAGTCTTATCTCAACTGCACTGGATTAATACCATGTTCTTGTTCATTTCAAAATGCATCTCTGATGTCCTTACATGCATTGAATAAAAGTAAAAGTTGTTTGATTTGCACAATTGGTTGGAAATGTATTATTTTTTATGTTTGGGGTAAAGAATATTTGCTAACATGTACAGGTTAAATTCTGACCTTTGCAAAAAATACACGTTGAAGGAAATCTAAGCTCAAAGGTCCCCTTACTATTGATTGAACGCTTTCCACCGCATGTCTGGTGACACCTCAGCCTGCTCTGTTTGACGAATGAATGCTGGGTTGAAAACTCCAAATCCTTTATAAGAGGACTTTGGAGCTTAGAATCTCATCGCCATCGCTTTTTAATCTGTCAGTATTACATAGCAACGGTCTGAAAAAAAAATGGTAGAAAGAACTTCCTCTTAATTTATTTTTATATTTGAAAACCTTCAACCCTTCTGCACCAACGCTCCGATAATCAGTGACAATTATGGGATACAATCAGCATTTATTTAATAAGTGCAGTAGTTCATGAGAAAACTATGAAAAAAAATATCTCTGCATGTTAAATTGATGTTCAGCAGCTTTTCTTTATTGTCCAGATGCATTGCATACATTGCGTTCCAGGGTCCATGTTGACCACCTCCATATGTAATAAAATATATGTAAAAAATAGAAGCAGACATAATAGGAATTGCAGTTGCTGTTTGTAAGCTGGGAAAATGTCAAAATTTTAAACAACAACTAAACTCAAGATATGAGAGCAGTAAACAAGCAACCTAAACTAATTCAAAAACCTTAATTAGATTTTTTCCTTCCTAAATCAATGCCTGTTTGGTGCACTGTTTATTACTTTGTCCTCGACGAGCAATTTTTTTGTTCCATCATTTTCTTTCCCGACACCATTATATGATTTTGTAGAGTTTTGAGAATGCATTTGCTCTTTTCGGAACACAGCTTTGTGCCACCTTTTGTCAAAGAGGTGCCTTTTACAGTACACCATCCATCCAGACAACAATGGGGGGAAAGTACACCAAGGACAGATCATCAGCTAGTTTGCTTAACTGCTTCTGCCAGTATCTTCATGCATGAAAACACGTTTCTGCTCCAAAGCAGTGGTGTCACTTGCAGTCCATTAGACACATATTCATGTTCACATTTAGCTCCCAAAGCTCAAATCTTGTCTCTCAGATTCAGATATGCACTTTGATATTTCTACACAGCTCTTGTTTCATGTCCATGAAAGATCCATTTTATCCCAGGGGACACTATATCTATAAAGCATGTTGTATGAGGGAAAAAACACTATTAAAAACATACTCATAGCAGAGCGGAGTTATTGATGTTACCCATTCTTTAACACAACTTCAACAGACTGACAGTTGGATGCTGTGCAGGGAAGACACTGCTCATTACTCTACAGTATCTCATTCGGATGCAGTCTAAAAAAAAAAAATAACGTCCATTATAAGCAAAAAGCCCAAAGCTGATCAAAGTGTGAAACATTTTTCAGGAGCTTTGCCTCAACTGCTCTTTTTTTTCCAACATGCATTACATTAAAACAAATCATTAGCTTAAAAATACATCTGATATTAATGAGAAGCTCAATGTCATGTAATTGATTTGTATTCCTGTGGGTTTCTATGCAAAGCAGCAGTACACTGTAACCTTGTCTTATCATTATAAAACTGTTGACTTGTTTAGCAAAGACTTTCATTGCTGTATTGAAGGGAAACAAAGCGTAATCACGAAATGCATTTCCTGCTTTCTATTTAGCCTTTAGTGTTCCTAATTAATCTCCATCTTACCTGGTGAATGTGCTATTTTGCAGCTGCTGTTCTTTATCATAATCAAATGCCAGGAGTACAGTATCTGCAGAGAGGCAGGTAGTGCCATGATTTTCTGCTGAATTATTTAAGCCATGAAGTGCTGATATCAATGGGTGGGAGCTGCTGTATAGATCCAGCCTGCAAAGAGCTGGGAGGTTGCGGAGAGTTCATCATGATTCTGCTTGCCTCAGTTCTCTTCACACCTTGTCTCTTTGAATTCACAATGCGCACACAAGTAGCTTTGACAAAACTCAGAAAACAACTAAATGAACAGGAATTTACTACTTGAATGTTCTCTTTCAGGATTAATATGTCTTAATAAGTCTGCAGCAGTTTTAATATTTAACTGTGCTCAGTTACACATGAGATCATATCTATTCCATGCTTTGGAAATAACATACTCCATGTTGAAATTAATGTTGGAGCATGGAGTATGAAGACACACTTGTAACTCTGTATTTTCAAATTTCTCTGTTTTTAAAGCCATCTTTTGAAAACAATTTACCAAACACTTCAAGGTGTGCGCTTTCCATTTCTATTCATGGTTCTCAGGTTTCATCACTGGATCGCCTCAATACTATTCTCCAATCATAGATAATATTTAAATATAAAATGAGACAAAATTTAAACCACAGCAGAACTACTCTTGCGGTTTGTAAATTTATGTAAATTTTAGCTTGAAGCAAACATGACAAAAAGTATTTCATGACACTCATCATTTAGATTTTCTATCAAATGTTAAAGCTTTTAATATTTCCAACATCTCTGCTGAGACAAATAATTGAGGTCCTTTGCAGAGCCTGCAATTCATACAAAGCAGTGACTTCAGACGGATTGTCTTTCTCCTGGTTGGTTGTACAGTGTAATAAAACCATTGTATAAGCATTGCTTTCATCTGCAGAAAATTGACCCAAAAATGATTTTTGCAGACTGTATACAATACTGAACCTTTGAAACTGGGTAAATTGCAGACAGCTAATGTGCTATTCAAGCTGAATCAGACGGGCAGAAAACACCGCATTCGCTCTCTGCTACCTCTCCTACCTTTGAAAATGAAAATATGCTCATTTTTGTTGAGGTGAGATGAAATGACAGTTGTTATAAAGAGGCTCGGATCAGGGATAATGCTGAGAGAAATTGCAAGAGAGGCAGCCTGAACACTTATGGTCAGATTCTTCATCTTTTGAATTCATCCTTTTTCTGTACAGACTTATACTTGTTCAGAGCCAGGGGCTACTGAAGCCTGAGGCAGAATCTTTTGGGTTAATTGTCAAAGAAAAACAAAACATATGAGCAATTTAGAGGCTCTAGTTCAATGCATCTGCTTGTTTTTAGACTGGAAAGGAAACCTACACGCACACGGGAAGAAACTCCAAACAGGAAGTCTACAGAGGTGATTCCCACCCACAACTTTCTTGGTGTGAGATGACAAGACTAATCACTAGCCATCGCTAAATAAATAATCAGTTAGTAAAAATAGACTTTTACGAGCCAATTTAAAAGATAAAAAATATTCTGTACTTCACTTCTGTCTGTTCAATCTGTAAGATCAGTAATAGAAATGATTGTCAGTAACATGTTTTTGTAGCTTGTGTTCTCCCCCTGGTGGCCCATTGGTGAACTGCTCCCTCTGGCTACTTTGAGTAAAACCAGCTTTATATTTACACTTTAGTGGCAAAGTGGACAGTGGACAGAGATTTACAGGTCTGGACCCAGGAAGCTCTTAGTATGCTCTTTCAACATTGCTACTTATTTATTGTCTTGCTAAGAGTAATTCTACGAGACAAGTGGCATGTCTCTGCAAACAGTAGAGTAGAGACCATACTGCTCACTGTAATAGATTTTGCTTGTCTGTGTGAAACCATGATAATATACAGTTTAGGCATCACTAGTGGTGGAAAGTAACAAATTATATTTACTCAAGAACTTCCTCCTTGAATATCCCCCACAGAAATTCACAAAGAAAAAAAACACACACAAAGGACAGTGTCAGTGTCCTTGATGGTAACTACGGCCCTTACTTTGAAGATTCAGATATTTTACATCCAAAATATTTGACCAGCTCGTAAAATATGATGCAATGCTGCAGACTAATGATACCAACCCAATAAAGTTTGCTTAACCTCCACGAGCTGCAACACATAAATGCTGTGTAAATTTATCCAAATACATCAGTAATAATAATCAAACATTATAATATGGAGCCATTATTTCTAACTAAAGCCACTACATAAAAAAAGAATATTTTTAACTTTGGCACCCTCTAGTTGAAGTAGGCTATCAAGAATGACTTTGTGGAGCCATCATGAACCCCAACCCCAATCATGACTAATTCATTTTAAATGTGCTAAATATGAGATCAGGAGCATTTTGATTGCCTCGCAATGGCTCTCAACATGGCAGCAGCTGAGCCGGCAGTTTGCAGAAAACAGTGCTAACAGCGTTAACAGCGAAAAACAATTGCAACAGCACTGACAAATCTAACAGTGTTTACCTGAGGGCTATATGGAGGGTGGCACTGCCGTTTGAACACAGTGCAGAGCTGCTCTTAGCTAACCAGTGGGGCATGCTCACATGCACGAACATGCACTAAAAGCACAGCCGGCCGGGCTATGTTAACAAAGCTCAGCTAGACATTACTCCAAATCATGTACTATGTTGCACCCTTAAAACAGTACTTTTACTTGTAATATGTTTGCATTGTGGTTTGATGATAGACAGTCTTATATATTATAAAAATACAACATATCATGTCAGGGATAGAATAAAAAATGTCCATTCTTATCCCTCGTGGTGGTATTGGTATTAGAGTTAAAAAAAAAGGTAAAGCATCACTGTTCATTGGTTAAACACATATGGCTTCCATAACTAACTATTTTAATATGTTCTGCCCAAAAAATAATCTGGCCTTTATTTGTTAAATAAACAGTTAAGGACGTCATTGCTTTATTAATGTGTAAGATACTAGAGTGCTCTGGTTTGTCGAGGTCATTATACTCATTGTTCCTTATTCCTGCTCCTCATGGTGCACAGCTGCTCGACCTGTAAATGTTAATCTGGATGCAGCAGGCATTTAAAAAGTGTTTTACCCAAGAGTAAGAACCTCAGATTGCCTGCCTCTCTCTTAATCGCTCACATGCTACCTCAGCATCTCTTCAGATGCACCCCCACCCCCACCCTACACACACACACACACACACGCACACACACACACACACACACACGCACACACGCACGCGCGCACACACACGCGCACACACGCGCGCACACACGCGCGCACACACACACGCACACACTCTTTGGTTCTCTATAAACAGCAGCAGCTCTCTGTGAGTTGGTCAATAGCAGCAGCTCAAGCATTTCTCTGACTGAGCCACTGATGAGGGACTTCCTGAGCACGATGCCTTTGAATGTCGATAAACAGACCGCCTAGTGCACTAATGCATTCCTGCTGATTGTCAAACTATGTCAGAGTGCA
This sequence comes from Ophiodon elongatus, assembly GCA_016806645.1. Lineage (NCBI taxonomy): Eukaryota > Metazoa > Chordata > Actinopteri > Perciformes > Hexagrammidae > Ophiodon > Ophiodon elongatus. The sequence goes on from JACSYO010001810.1 coordinate 5,200,435, forward strand.
GTGTGTGACTTGATTAAAATACATATCTCAAACTAGGCCACATGCCCTAAATGCCCAATCCCTCTTAGCAACATAGGTTTACAGCATCTGGACAATTCCATTGAGAAAAATCTGGATCAGCTATACCATTATTTCCAGATTTGACAGGGCTCTAGTCAGTCATCCTGCTTGCTGTTTTCCACATCTTTTTATGTTTTTCAGTCTATTTTCTATATTTTCCTTTCTTTGTTTTGTTTTTGTGATGATAGAGATCTTGTATTTAGCTTCATCCACAAATGAATGTGCATGATCAAGGAACAAGATAAACAGCAAATGGTTTATGTGAGGGTCAGGTCTATTCTCCTCTCTCCTTATATGCCCTTCTCTCCAAGCTACTTTGCTCCTGGTATCTTACTGGATACATTTCAGTTCTCTGGCCTTCTTTTTGTTCATTCATGTGCTGGTGGAAAAATCCAATATCATGGACATTAGTGGCTAAAAAGAAGCAGTAATGCATCCCAGTATAAAAACATAATTGATTCATCTTAATGTTAGGAGTCCTTGGTCAGCTATTGGAAAACGTGCGGTGATGTTGTAGGCTACATTCCAGTCTGTTAAGTACCTCACATTACATTTTCACCAAAGCATATCTGTACTTGCTTTTAAATACTAAAGTTAAATGAAACATAAAGTTTCAATCATCAGGACCACTGAGTGACCTCGATAAAGTTACTGCAGAGGTTTCTGCCCTTGATGTATCATTTTAAAAAAAGAAAAAAGAAGAATGTCACAGAGGAATGAAAAGACAGGCATGTCATTTGTGATCTGCAGAGTCTGAAAGGAAAAATATCCTTCAGGAGGAGACAATAAAAAATCGATTTTATGTCTTGTGGCAGTGAGAACCAAACTCATGCTGCAGTGTCTCCAGCTCCATCAAATTCAGAGGAGCTGTGTGGGTTTTTATGGCAAATATTCTGTTTTAGTTTTTTTAATCAAACGTATGTATAATAATAATATAACATGGAACAAGTAGAGAAAAGCCTCACTTACTGGAAACAGAAAAAAAAGTTGTACAGTTATGGTTTTAAGTAGGTTGATTTAGTAATTAACTGAATTCAGGATAGCTGCTGTTACTTATCATTATTAATCGATTTAAGATCAGTGACTGAATGCTGTGTGTGGGAAAGTAAGAATGCGCATGCCCAAAGCTGTCAGCAATGGTAATGGTACAACTTTGACCCCGTGTGGGGTTGATTGCCTGTTGCCTCCTGCGATTTGATTGGCTCATAGTCAAATAGTCATTTGCTTTTAGTTGACAGAAGTATTAAGGAGATAGTACTGCGGTCACCATGAAATATGTGGATTATCTTCTACAGTGTAAATATGAAAATATATCCTTTGAAGTTTACCTCTGGTAAAAAAAAAAAAAAGAAACACAAAAAAACACAACCTAAGGAGATGTATTTAAATATCTTGTTTACTTTCACAAAGGTCCAAAACCCAAACAGAAAAACACTGGAACCTGCAAGTGCTTTTACATTTTCGCATGAACATTTTTTAAACTGATCAAAATAGGCTCATTGAATTATTTTTCTTTTAATTAACCGATTGATTAAGCAAATCATTATTTCATAAACAATAATTTTTGGATAGTTGAAGCGGTTCAATTCCAACATGACATCTCTGGTGCTGTATAGTCCTGAAGTATAAACAGACTGGAAGCCTGTGCAGCTCTCTCCATGTAGGGATATGCAGCAATGGGGTTGAAGTGTTTGTAAAGCTGCTGTTTGGAGAGATTCAGTCTGTGACTCACATTTATTCTGTCAAATCAGGCAGATAAATAGATTATCCCAGCATCTTGTGTTTATTTAAAGCTGCTTTATTTTCCAGAATTACATCGACATCTTGGATACTGTGCTGTCTTCTCTTGACTCCAGCTGCTATGTCAAACACCGGCCGATGATCTAAACATCTTCTCTCCAATGAAATTCCTTTCCGCGTGCGTGTGTGTGTGTGCGCGCGCACCAGGCGCGTTCGTGCGTCAATTGAAATTATAACCGGGCGTCTCCTCGACAAGCGCTGACCCTGGTCCAGTCTGCTGATATGGGAACTCTGATTGAGAAGATTATCTATAGTTTACATTCTTTGGAAACTGCTTCAATTTCCCGGTAGTTTCTTGTCGCGTCTTACATCAAGAACTTTGTCCGTACAGGCGGTGAGTACACTTTTATTTAACTTTTCTGAAGGTTTAGTGAGGTGTAGTGCGTAAAGCACGGACCAGATAACCACATCTAAATAAGTTAGGTAAAGTTGGAAAGATATTCACAGATTCGGATTTCCCGGATCAATAAATGAAGGTCAATTAAGGTTGTAGCTTGTTGTCTACATCACTATGGTTACAGAGAGGTGTTGATTTTATTTTTTACACCGTTTCGCTAACGAGTTATTGAATCTGTGAATATATTTCCAACATAACCTAACTATCAAAATATGAAGCAATTAGTCTTCGGTTTATATGTACTTTACTTCACAGCTGAGTGGGTTTTTGGAAGAAAATAACTTAAAGAGAGATACATTAAGGCCAGCGGTCGCTGATGTGGGCGCCTCGCGGGAGATACGCTGTTATAAGTGAAAGTCCTGACTCAAAAAGTAAAGTCAAAGTATGAGCAGCAACATGTACTCATCATAAGTAAAAGAGGTGATCATCCAGAATGGCCACGGTTAGAGTTTTATATTATTCTATATTATAGCATTGGACCACAATTACTGATGCATTCATATACACGCAGTAGTGGTGGAAAGTAACAAGTACATTTACTCAAGTACTGTTCTTAGGTCCAATTTTGAGGTACTTGTACTTTACATGACTATTTTAATTTGATGATACTTTATACTTATACTCCACTACATTTCGGAGGGAAATATTGTACCTTATACTTCACTACATTTAGTTTATTACTTTAGTTGGCCTACTAGTTACTTTGCATATTCAGACTAGTAATACAAAATATAATCAACAAGTGTATGATGGTGCCAGATTAAGATAAAACGTTATTGATCCCCAGGAGGAAGTTCACAGGCCACCCAGCAGATTAAGTAATTAAAATGACCCCCACCTTTACCAGCTTCAACATCAAAGTAATGCTCACATTATCCATAATTATAATCCAATAATATGATATACATTATTCTGAAATAGGCACTTCTTTATAGTGAGTACTTGAAGTGTATTGATGTCAATGATTTTGTACTTTTACTGGATTAAATGTTTAATGCATGACATTTGTATTTCTACACTGTGGTGTTGCTATTACATTTTAATGATGTAGCTGGTCCAGTGGAGCTAATGTGATCTACTTTATAAAGTATTGGGTAGTTTAATCAATATTAAATTCTGTTTTTTTTATATAAAATATGAACGTGTGAAGCATGTAATATATAGCTGTTAAATAAATGTAATGTAAACCATAGTATTTCCCGCTGGGTTGTAGTAGAGTAGAAGTATAAAGCAGCATTAAAAGGAAATACTCAAGATAAGTACAAGTACCTCAAAATAGTACATCAGTAAATGTACTAACATTCCAGCACTGTAAAACAGCACAGCTGCCTGGCTTTGATTTCCCTCAATAAAATCTTATCCATCTGTTGTCATCTTTAGGTTTTGGGAACCCCAGCTGTGGATTGGGTAACACTTAACAAACAGTTAGATCTTTGTTTTTTTTTCATTTGTAGTTTATGTTATGCTTTTAGTAAAAGTTATACTCACATAAAGCAAACCGCTGTCCAATCAGCCCCCATCAAACAGGACAATTCCTCTTTAGATGTGGTCCCTCCTTAAACAAAAATTATCTAGATCCTCTGTTGTCTTTTTTATGTTTTATCATTCATGACATGAAATAGTTTGGGAAGCCCCGGCGTCGATGCCTTTTTCATCAAAACAGGTGGGATGCAACAAAAAAAAAAAATTCCATTTTCATTTCAATATTGTCCTTCTTTTCAACAGAGTGGTTTTTCACAGACGGTGTTTAAAACAACGATAAACATTCCTATGCTCTGTGAAGATGCCTTCTGTGAAGACTCACTTGTCTGACAGCTATTTCCTGCATTTAAAGGGAGCGTTGGAGTGAAAAGTGAGCCTTCAACAACTGCCCTCTCCTCTCTGCTTTGTTTTTTTTTGCAGGAAACATGGGGATGATTCCAGGGTTCATCTTTTTGTGCATGCTCCAAGCTGCAATCCCTCAAGGTCTGACCCCTCGTGGACCCAGGCCAATACCTGGGCGTGGTGACAGTCCAGATCCAACTCCACCTCCAATCCAGCCAACACCCAGACCTCAAGGTTGTAAGCGTGAGTTACATTCACTTTTATACAGCTCATTAGAATATGATAATGTCTTTTTTTTTTAATAAAATAATTTAGGCCTTTTCATGTATTCAATGGTGGAATAAGTATTCAGATCCTTGACTTCAGTAAAAGTATAAATACCACACTATATAAATACTCATTCAAATATTTCTTGAGTAAAATTGCAGAATTGGCAACGACATATATTTAAAGCTACAGTTGGTCACTAATAAAAATAACTATTTTTTTCACATTTGCTCAAACTGACACTATATGCTGACAGTAGTACATGAGACTGATAATCTGTGGAAAAAATGAGATTCCTGTGAGACCTTCACCTTTTGTTTAACCAATAGCTTAAACCTTCAAATTATTTAGGTTTAATTAAAATTATTAAATTGATCATAAGCAACAACTCCTGGAACCATTAAATGTTTGGCATGTTTGCTTAATAAACGACTTGAAATATTATCAAAATAGTTTAACAATTAATATTCTGTTAGTCCACTAATCAATTAATTGACCGATAATTGCAGCTTTACTTGTACTGTATATACTGTTGGGTAGTTTGATTTATAGCAAAGCATCATATAAGCTCTGTATATGTTTTGAGTGCAAACATTTTAATTTGTAAAGTAACTAGTAGGCCTGTCATGATAACTACTTTTGTTTGATAATAGTTGCAATAAACTATATTATTGTAATTTTAAGACCATTTTATGCCTCTGATATGATAATAAAATAGTATATTGATGCAAGTACATACTTCAAAGAGCGATTAACTTTTAATTGTTAAAGATATTAAGACTTTGGAATTGACATGGTCCTCACACATCTCCATCCTGGTGTAGAAAGCTCATAAACGGCTGTATTTCCTCAGGAAACTTAAGAAGGTAAAATTTCCTGCGCCAAGTTCTTGTCAACTTTTACTGAGGTGCAATAGAAAGAATCCTGACTGCAAACATTACAACCTGGCATGGGATGTGCACGGCACAGAACAGGAGGGCTCTATCGTTGGCACCCATCTTCTGAGCATCAGTGATATTGGTGAGAAGAGGAGCCTGCGAAGAGCTGAGGGGATATTAAACAATGAAACCCACCCAGCCACAACCTGTTCACCCTGCTGCCGTCTGGAAAGAGATACAGAAGTATCAGCTGCCGAACCACCAGAGTTCAAAACAGCTTCTTTCCTCTGGCTGTGAGACTCCTTAATTCATCCTCCACCCTCCATATAAAAATATAAAATATATATATTTTTGTTTTCTTTCCTATGTAGCAAATTGGGACTACAATCAAAATGTAGTTCCGCAACCCCGCCTCCGACGCTTTGTCCAGTTCTCTTTACCCATCCTTGTGTAAAAAAATACAATATTTCCCTCTGTATATATAGAATATATCTAATATAGAAAATACTCAAGTAAAGTAAAATTACCTACAAACTGTACTTAAATACAGTACTTGAGTAAATGTACTGAGTTGTTTTTTTTACCACTGTATGTGTTACATTTGTAACGACGCAGTAAAGATGTTAAAACTTTCGTCAATGTTCCAGCTGGGATAATTGACTGTCCCATCAAGCTGTTTTTCACCCTCGACACCTCGGAGACCATCGCCTTACAGGAGTCCCCACCTGGGAGCCTGGTGAAAAAGGTTATGGAGTTCACCAAGATTTTTGCCCAGAGGCTGGCTGACGAGGAGTACAGGGGCCAGATCCAGATCTCCTGGTCCATAGGAGGCCTGAACTTCTCCGAGTCGCAGCACATCTTCAGTCCGTTCACAACCAAGGAGAACTTCATCAGGAACCTCAATGGGATTATATACGAAGGCAAAGGCACCCACACCGACTGCGCCCTCGAAAGAATGACTCACCACATGACCCACCACTACTCGGGGACGAAGGCCGTCCTCTTCTCTGTGGTCATCACTGACGGGCATGTGACAGCAGATCGATGTGGAGGGATAAAGGCAATGGCAGAGAGGGCCCGGGAGAAAGGGATCCAAATATTCTCAGTGGCAGCGTCAAGGAACATCGATGAATTAGGAATGAAGGAGATAACCGGCGCTCTCCCTGAAGTGTACCGTGATGACTACATTGTTGTGGAGATTGTTGATGGGAAACCAGAAATAAAGACAGAATCCATCGATCGTATCATAAAAATTATGGTGATGCTTATATTCTAATTCAGATTTAACTTACAGTATCATTATGAGGCACTTTTCACTTACTGTTGTTTTTTATTTGCAGAAACATCAAGCCTATTTACAGGTAAGGAGGAATTAACAATTACTATATCTATGTTATTTGATCTGACATGTTTTCATGTGTTACTACAATTAATATGGTTTTCTTGTCATGTTTCATCATGTAGTGTTATAAAATAAAATGCTTTGAGAATCCTGGGCTCGATGGACCAACAGGGCCTCGAGGTCTAAAAGTGAGTAGCAAAAGACAAAATCAAAAATATGCTTATTATGTATATTTCTACTTGTACCAAATACATTTCTGTTCTCTCTACTTATTTCTAGGGTATGAAAGGAGACCAAGGTCATACTGGGCCAAAAGGACAAAGTGGTCGACGGGTACGTCTAAGATAACAACGTTATTACACTTTAAAAGTCTGTAAAAATATATATATATTGTATCATTTTAATGATGAGTATGATTTATTATATTACAGGGAGATCCTGGCATAGAAGGTCCAATCGGACAACCCGGTCCGAAGGTTTGCTGAGGCCCACTGATTGATGATCTTGTGTGCTACACATTCATATTTAACTAATTTGTCGTCCTTTATCTCAGTAACGTGTGCTTCTGTGCTCTGATATAGGGAGGGATTGGTTTGAAAGGTGACGCGGTGAGAGAAATCTTTATACCCTTGCTTTTCTGTTCCATCCATCAAATTTATTGAAATTCTGTCAAATTGATGGCTATTCTTTATCTCATCAGGGTGACATCGGAGCAAGTGGAGCAAAGGTAAAAATAAGAGTTTTAATGTTTGCTTACACGTATTTTATATTTTATATCCTACTACATCCGACACCGTCAATGTTTGTTTACTGTAGTGAATTTTTCTGTCTTCACTGACGTTCGAATAACCAGGGTGTGGCAGGAGCAGGTGGCAGGAATGGAACTGACGGTCAAAAGGTGAGTCTTCATACGACAAAGTAACATGTACAGTATACAGTGACTCTTAATCTGTTCAGCACACTGATATGATATCATTGTCTCTGGGAAATCTTCAGGGTAAAATCGGCCGAATTGGAGCTCCTGGTTGCAAAGGTGATTCAGGTGACAAGGTAAGTCTAGTAGTTATATTAAATATTTTTTTTACATGTTGCTCTCAAGGTGCTAGTGTTGACATGTTAAGTGTTTTGACTGAGGTGAGAAAGTTTATCTCTGGTAAGATCATTAGTGGGTCCAGTGCTGTTCTAACTGTCTTATTTAATCATATTTATTGGATGAAATGATTCACGTGGCTGGTTCATTTTACAATCCATCAGCCATAGATCTATAATAAGTATTAGTTTACTGGTTTATTGAACTACTGGATATTTCTGTTGTTTTGTCTCTGAAAGGGACCAGATGGTTACCATGGAGATGTTGGTGACACTGGGCCACATGGTGACAACGGAGGACAGGTCTGTGTTAAATCAAAACTCAAACTAAGTCTAAAAGACTACAGCCATGCTCATTTAAAAATGTTATGGGCCCAGTAGACTTTCAGACATCTCAAATGTGCATTTGATAATGTAATTTGTTTGTTTAGGGAGACCCAGGCCTCTATGGAAAGCCTGGTCGCCCTGGCCTTCAGGGTGACCAAGGACCAAAGGTAAACTTTAATTTAAACACAATAGAAAACATTGTCAGAAAATGAAGATTATCCTTTGCTGAAAAACAAAATCAAAAATCTTTGTTCATTAGGGTGAAGGAGGAAATCCTGGAAATCCAGGGCCACCGGGACAAAAGGGTCCTCTGGTACACAACCACATTTATTTTCATTATAATTACTTCTGCTATATATTACTGTGATTAAGTTATGAAGCTGACTCAATTCTATTAACTCTTGCAGGGGCGTTCTGGCTCACCTGGAAAAAGAGGCGAAGGGGTATCTCAAACACTTTTATTTCAAAGAAATGTTATAATTTTGAGACAAATTGCCATAGTTTGTTATAAATGATCATTAAATAAACATCAACAGGGAAGGAGAGGAGCCTCTGGAACAAAGGGAGGACACGGTCCTGACGGAATAAAAGGAGTGAAGGTAAGTTCAGTGCTCAGCGGAAGCTTTTTAAAGACCAATCTGGCAAAGCTGCAGAAAATAGAGTTCTACAGAGATATGACTCAACTTGGTGTAATGTGTGAAACACGATGGAAAAGAGAGCTGCTGAGAATCTGAGAGCCAAATAATGACTTATTGTGAAATGCTAACAAATCGCAGTGGACTCTGTTGACCTTAGAAGAGAATTTAACGGCATGAAAGAGATGAGTCCCATGAGTTTCAAATCCCTCTGCGGGGATTTAATCTTCCAGAGAAAGATCAGAAACACTTCCTTGCCCGACCTGATTTAGCTATGCGTTGCTATTGGGCATTTTGTAATCAGATTCTCTGGATAATTATGCCCATTTTCCACTGAAATAGAATTATTGCCTTACTGTTGTGTTTTGTATACATTAGTTGATGATTAATGGTGTGATGCAAATCCTGACACACTCATTTATTTTCCAGGGAGAACTAGGGCCAGAGGGAGGCAGAGGCCGGCCCGGAGAATATGGACTCAAGGGCGCAAAGGTGAGGGGATCATTCTGTGGGTGGATTTTGGCAGAGGGCTGACTAAGCAGCTTCCTAAGAACTCAGCAAGTCGTCTTTAGATCCGCCTTCATGTACTGGGTCTGCTGCCAAGATAGCCAGAGCGGAGCTTGTTTTTGTAAACACATCTTCCAGGGAAATTCTATTGCAAAAGAAAGCTATTTTTTTTTAGTTGTTCAGTACTGCGCATTGCCAAATTCCCATCAGCCTGAATAACTCTGTGTATGTGGGCTGGAGTGAAGGTCGTGTCCAGTAATGATGTTTTCCCTCTTCTCTTCCAGGGAGACCAAGGACTACCGGGATCGAGGGGTCGGCCAGGAGAAACAGGGGGCCCCGGAGGAAATGTGTGTCGTTAATAATATCTTAAAACTTCTCATTGTCGGCTTGTGTTATAAGTGTATTCTTCACAAAAATGTTTGTGTTGATGATTAAACTTTTATTGAGTTTCTTCTGTGGTTGCAGGGCAGCTTGGGAAATTCTGGGGATCCTGGACCAAGGGGAGACTCTGGGCCACATGGACCAAAAGTGGGTACAAAATGTCTGTTCATCACTTTCATCATATAAAATGTGCTAACATGTTGTGAGTGATTTTTTCTTTTCTTATAAAGGGTGACAATGGAAGACCAGGATTCAACTATCCTGGACCGAGAGGATCCACTGTACGGGTTTCTGTTTACCTCACAAAAGTCCTGCATACCGTATGTTGCATACTAGAGTCTAAAGTAACTCTGCTCTTTCCAGGGAGACAGAGGGGATCCAGGTAGAAGAGGACCCAGGGGGGGCAGAGGTGAATGTGGTGCCAAAGGAAAAGCTGGAGATAGGGGAATAACAGGAGAGTCTGTAAGTTAAATAACAAAATGTTTGAAGTGCAAGAGGGTTTTAGTCCAAACAACCTGTGTTTAGACCAGTGATTGTAGATTAACAGAACACCAATTGATGTATGCTGTGTTTGCTGCTCAGCCTCAAATATTTCATATATATATATATACACACAGTATATAGCTCTTAATCATTCTGTAATTTGCATGAAATGACCATTTAGACTGCATTTACATCACTTTGCCCTATTCTGGAGTGAGAAAAGACAGCATATAGAGTAGCATGAGTTTGGATGAAGAACAAGGCTGTTAAGTAACTAGGTATTGCACCAGGTGCTGTTTCTCATTTGGACACACATCAACAGTCCCAATAGATCATGTGACACCAGCTAGAACGGAGAGGTGTGATGTTTCTTGTGGTCACATATGTAAATCACCATCAATACTTAATATTCATGTAGTTGCACAGTTTAATATGTTTTGTTGAATCATTCATAGCACCTATGTAGTGCTGAGTTCTTAAGAAACGGCTTGAAAAACCACACATTGAAAGAAAATTGTTAGATGCAGACATCAATAACAAAATTATTAAGAAAACAATCTTGTGCCGAAACACTTCCACTGAAAAACATTTTCTCTGCAGGGAGAAGACGGTCAGCCAGGTGAGCCAGGAACAAGAGGACACAAAGGAAATCCTGGATCTGATGTAAGCAACAGCTCAACCACTCAGATAATGACTTGGACATGCATGCAAATTTGAGATCCAATTGCATTGCTCTCTTTTTGTGTGTGTGTGTGTGTGTGTGTGTGTGTGTGTGTGTGTGTGTGTGTGTGTGTGTGTGTGTGTGTGTGCAGGGCGATCCAGGACCAGTGGGCGATCCTGGACTCAATGTGAGTCAACTTCATAAAGCAGTACAGTTTTGAAAATACTACATCGCAATTACATTTCCTTGGTTGTATCGCTTCTAACATGCACACCTGTCACTGCAGGACTGTGATGTCATGACTTACATCAGGGAGACGTGTGGTTGTTGTGGTAAATATCACCGATCAAACAGCTTCATCGTTTGGTATCGTTCAACATACTGATCCAGTTCTTGTTCTTTGTCTCAGACTGTGAGAAGCAGTGTGGAGCTCTGGACATTGTATTTGTAATTGATAGCTCAGAGAGTGTTGGGCTGACGAACTTCACCCTGGAAAAGAACTTTGTTATCAACACCATCAACCGGTTGGGATCTATGGCCAGCGACCCTTCGTCATCAACCGGTACAGTCAAAACACAGCCCAGACATCCCCGCTAATCTTTCTGCAGACACAGTTTCAAGTGACATGAAGTAGAGGTTGCCATAAGAGATTAGCCATTTCCAAAGAGTGAATCACTTAATCCACCACTGAATATACAGTTAAGAGCCAAAGTATGTAGACGGGACCCCACTACACGGATCATTAATCCTGTGACTGTGCAGTAACAACTAAGTACAGATTTTCAGCATTGCATATTTTCAGCCATCTTAAGTGTAACCAGTTCATATTTCAACGTCCTAGTTTCTCATTCAAACTAATGTGAACATTATCACAAGTCAAAACATCAGCAATGTTTTTGTTTTGTTTCTGTTAATTGCTGAAAACACATTCATGAATAAGGTTGGCAATATAAAATGTCTTACTTTCAACATATCCAATGTAAAGACCAACACCTACAATTAATTTATGATACAGAAAAGTATTTTCCGTGCAGCCCAAGCATGATATAGCTTATTTGTCTGTGTGGTCCACGTCCATGCCTCAAAACGACGAAATACACGTAAATGATGCCTGGACACAAACAGCATCCTACTGCCGTTTAAAAAGACTCACAACAGCATCATGTTTGTATTAATACGTGAATGAAAGTAGTCACTGACAAATGTACAATTTACACTAATCATTAATTTGTGACCCATTTCTTTTAGGTTAAAGCTTTTATGTTTTGAGAAACAGACAAAATGACATTTTTGGTTTGGGGATTTCTTTTTACAGGAGTGACTTATAGAGTAAGGCCAGCCTCATCTGCACTACTTGACATGTCTACCTCTTCCAGGCACAAGAGTCGGAGTTGTTCAATTCAGTCACAACGGGACCTTTGAGGCCATTCGGCTCAATGACCCAAACGTCAACTCCATGTCTGCCTTTAAAACGGCAGTGAAGAAGCTACAGTGGATAGCCGGGGGCACCTTCACACCCTCAGCTCTCAAGTTTGCCTACGATCACCTCATCAGGGACGGCAAGAGAGCCCAAGCCAAAGTATCCGTGGTGGTGATCACAGACGGTCGCTTTGACCCACGTGATAATGAGGATTTGCTCCAGTACCTTTGCGACAACGATGTGGTGGTGAATGCCATCGGGGTTGGCGATATGTTTGAAAAGGAACAGGACAGCGAGATCCTGGGGTCGATCGCGTGCAACAACAAGGACCGCGTCACTGGGATGAAGCGTTACGTTGACTTGGTGGCCGACGACTTCATAAGGACGATGGAGACTGTTCTCTGTCCCGGTGAGCCTGTACCGGTAGTACACACACAGTAGGATGACAGTACTGGTCCTTCTGACCAGCTCTCTAACTTATGTCCATTTAATTTCCCTTCCAGAACCTGTGATTGTGTGCCCTGATCTCCCCTGTAAAAGTGGTAGGTGTTGTTCACGGCTAAGTGATCTGTTCAATGGTATAATGGAGTGCAGCTCAGTGATTGATTTGATTCCCTTCATTACAGAGCCTGATGTAGCTCCATGTGTCCAGCGGCCGGTGGACTTGGTATTTCTGCTAGATGGCTCGGAGCGCCTTGGAATGGAGAACTTCCGGCACGTCCGTGAATTTGTGCATAAGGTGGCAGACAGACTGGGACTGGCCGACAGCGAGACTGATCATATGCGAGCCCGCTTGGCATTGATAGAATTTGGCAAGGAGAATGAGAACCACATGGCTTTTTCTCTCACACACAACCCTGCTGTCATCGCCGACGGCATAGCACACTTGCCTTATTTCGATTCTTCTTCAAGCGTAGGGCCCGCCATCATACATACCATCGACAACATCTTAGGTAAAGCAAATACTCGCAAGACGAGAAGCAACGCAGAGGTTTCGTTCGTCTTCATCACAGACGGCGTCACTGACGGCAAATACCTGGACGAGGCTGTGAGTGCCATGCGCAGGGCACAGGTCGTTTCCACGGTGATAGCCACAAGAAGTGACGTTGACCAAAAAGTCCTAATGAAGCTGGCCATGGACGACAAGGACGCCATCTTCAAAGTAAAAGACCTTTCTGATCTGACCCTGTCCAGATTGTTTGACCGTTTTATCCAGTGGGTATGTTAAAGAAAGACCACATGGACGTGGACATCATACTGTTAATCTAGCATTTTAAACATCAGATACTGGTTTACTAAGATTGCACTTTACAATTTGCAAATGACACGACGACATTGTGCTTTACTACATTTGTCAGGAAAACTGTATTTATCTGCAATGTTTTGTTATACAAATCAAAGTACAAGTCGAGCATTAAGCTTTAAGGTAATAAACCTGCCATTTCTCAGACAAGTCAGTGATGTCATGTGTAAAATCACAAAGAATTTGTCATACACATGTATTTTAAGATTTAAAGCACTCACTTCCAACATTACTGAAAATTCCCATGGAATAAGAACAGGATACTTTTTCAAATAATTTTGACATTTAAAAGACAAAACACATCCAAAGCCCTCAAACAAAGTCTTTCATACAGTACAGGTACAAACATTAGCTAAATCATACATTGTTCTACGCAGTATGTATGCAGTTACTCAGTGTTAAAAGTGTCATGGGTCAGAAAGTGGGAGGCAGAACAATGGACGGCTGAATTAGTTTGGTCTGGTGGAGCTGAATGATTGGATTCTTCTTGTTTCCCTGCATGTCCACCGCAGATGCTCCCCTTGCTTCCACCGTTACATCATGTCCAGCTGCATAGGAAGAGAGACAAAAAAAGTTGTAAGAATGGAGCGTTTATATGAAAAGGTCTCAATAGGCCGTCCTAAAAATACAGGAAATGGTCTGAACACGAGTTTTGGAAACTTCAGTTAAATATTTAAAAGCTGAAAAGGTCTGAATAAAAGAAATCACACTTGCCAAGTCATCAACATCTCCAGTATCTTCAACTGGTGGTGCAGCCGCCTCCTCCTCCTCCTCTTTCTTCTCCTCAGAAACCAGAAACTGAGGACAAAATATGCTTCAGTCAGTAAAAGTACATTCTAAAGATCACCTTCATTTCCAATATGTAAAACATTCACTGTTTCCTGAACAGCTCACAGTGGTCTAAATAGCGGCGTCACCTGATTAGCATCGGTTTTGGATACAGTGCTTTCTTCAACCTCGTCCTTGCTGATCAGAGTTACGGCATCTGTCAATCAAACAGCAAGAAATAAAAATGCCTTTTGGCAAACTTGTGATTCAGGCTGCGGCGCATTTATCAGCTCCCACTTTTGCATTATTTACTTATTTTTTGCACCGAGGAAATGATGTGGAAATTCTCATCTCAAGGGAGAAATGATTTAGAGAAATCCTGCAGCCACGAGTAAAGAGGCTTATCATACCTTGAGCAAGCAGGTCCCAGAAGACCTCCAGCCCTCTGTTTGGGATGCTTCTTTTCAGAGACTGAAGGTAGCCATTGTACAGATTGGCTTCCCCCACCTGAATGACGAAAAATATGAAACATTGAAAATCCGTTTATGAGTCTCCTAAAAGCAAACTCCTACGTACAGACACATAAGCGTATACTCACACAAGAACTGGCCTTGGCTCAAGTCGCGAGAAATTAAACAGACTCATTGTAATCTTCTCAAATTGACTCATAATCTCCGTAGCAAAACCAAAAAACTATGCGTTCTGATAATGTCACAGACTTCTGGAACAGAAACCACCACCACCATCATGCATTTGCCTAAATGAAAGATAGTTAATGTTTATTTACCTTAACAGACTGCTCTCTAAAAGCCTGGATACAGGTGATGCTTTTCATGTAGTACGGTGTGGTCTTGTTGCTAAGCAACTGCTCTATCCTGCGAGTCAGTTGCTGACAGACTGGGAAGGACACGGGGGTCACCACAACCAAACAAAGAGAAACACAATTTACAGGGGCTGAACATGAGTCATGATGTTCTATAATACAAATAGAAGAACTAAGCATCTCACCCTCTCCGAATGCAAGACTCTTCTTCTTGATCAGAGTCCGGAAGTCTCTGGCTGGATCCACGCTTCCCACCTGGTTAGGAGTTTAAAATTTGTGAGAAAATTAAGTACTTTATTTGGAATAGCTGATTTTTATAGGAAGTGGTTCTCTCTCTAGGATTATTATGCAATCCATCTCCCCTGATTCTCACCGAAGTAACAGAGCCTTCGGTAATGTCAGCCAGGTTATAATCCTCCTCCTCTTCGTCTCCTTTTGCCATCTTGGCATCTGGCTCCTCAGCGCTGTAAATGGCAAAGAGGTCACTTACGATACCAAAAACTTGTTTATTAAATCAGTAAAAAAAACACTATTAGAAGATAATAATAAAAAATGTAATCACTTTGCAAATTATTTTACACACAATCTTCTACATAAATGTTTGTGACATACGTGACAAACAGTCCCGTCTGTAATGTTCAAAGACCAACCACCACACTGAATCAAACTTACTCGTTGCCAAAAATCTGTGCACTTGTCTTCAGCTTCTTTTTCTTCTCCACTTCTGTGAGAGGAAACTTCCTCTTCACCTCCTCGAGTGGACCCTGGCAACGTTCAGTAATGACATCAGGGCATTCAAGAGCCGCCTTCAGCCACGGCTCCATGGGGGGGAGAGGGGTGCCGGGGCTCACTGCCCGGTGATGCAGACACTGAAAGAAAGGTTGTGTGAGACAGACAGTGACTAAGGAAGAAGCAATCCTGGTTGAACATGAACAGCCTCTAGCTGGTAAAGCTCTAGTCAGATAGATTATTTAAAATTTGATTTTGGTGACATTAAAAAAAGGACACCCCCATCGCCTTAAAACCTTTAGTATCTGCCTCAACTCAGAATAAGTAAGTAATGGAAGTACTGTATCTCTCAAATACAAACTGCAGTACCTGGAAGTGTCTCTGAAAAGCAGGGTTGGGAATGTTGTGGACCTTGAACATGTCCTTTTGGTCTCCATTATCATCCTCTTCTAACATCATGGAGTCAATGAGAGAGTCCACAGCAGCCAGCTGAGTGTCTAGAGGAACCACATAACACACAAAAGTCCAGTCGTGCATCTCTTAGTGAGGCCTTCTCATTGATTTTTCTCTTTGAAGAATACACAGTGTTGGTGACATTAGTTCAGAACTTGTGCCACATATTAACTGGTTATAAACTGCAAATGTACGATGTTTTGTACCTGACGGAGTGAACCTTTTGTTGTTTTCAAGAGAAGGAAATGTAAACTGCCTGAGGTCTTCCATGAAGGGCAGCTGGACGTAGATCAGACACTATTGAGGGTGAGAGACAGATCATTAACTCGGTGCTACTTGACACAAATACAGTTAAAAAGGTCCAGTGTGTCGGATTTAGGGGGATCTAATAGCAGAAATGGAATATATATTCAGTCTTGGAAAGGGAGCGCGTAGGCGTATTCAGTTGGTTGCAATCCGCAACTACACAGACAGATGCCGCTACACCCTACACACTGGCCCTTTAATAAACTGCATGTTTAGTAGTCTGATCTCACCTCATAGTTCCTCTTGATGCAGGGGAAGGCTGCTCCCACTTGAGGGTTGCTGCGCCGGTCGTAGGCGTAACGTACAATGGCCGCCATTTTGAGTTCATCCAACGCTCGGATGAGAGCGGACAGCGCAACTCCTGCATGCTGCTCAGGCAGAACAGCAGAGACAGAAACGGGTCAGTATCAACGCGTCGTCACCAGCAACGTGGCGGGTCTCTCCATTCTCACCTCATCGTCCTTGGCAGAAAACACCTTGATGACTTGAGTCCCCATGAACTGATGGCGACGTACCTGCAGGCAGACGGTATATAAAGAAACAGGAGGTGATTAAAGTAACCAGCGCGGTCTAAAAAGGTTCCGCTTTACTTGATCTGAGATTTGTTTTAGATTCCATGCACATCACACCAGCATAGAAGTATAATACCGTGTTCTGTTTGGCGAAGCCAAGAACAGCAAAGCACTTCCCATCGTGCTTGTATTTCATCTGTTCTTGATCGACTTTGGAGAAGGGAACAATATCACTTCCATAACGAAAACCTGTGGTCAAAAAAGATTTTATTAGCGTGTTATTTAGTGATAATTAGAACATTAAGTAATCTAATCTCAATTTGCTCACCTTGGATGGTGTCATCCTTCTGCACCTCTGTCTCATTGTCATCATCCAGACAATAGACAGTCTCCCGCTTCACGTCGTCTTTCTGGTTGGTTTGGGCATCAACTGTAGTCCACGTTTTCTTCAGTTTCTCTTCTGTCACCTGGAAGCAGAGAATAAAGTCACACTCCCACTCTGTGTGTTGCAATCTGAGGTTCCCTGTGCTTTGTTTATTAAGCCAGTCTGGAGGCGGAGGCGCATGCGTGCGAGTCCCTGTGTGTGCCCCACTGGCTAGCTAATCACGGCCGCTCTGCACTGCACTCATAGCGCGCTGATAACGTCATCCCGACCCACGTCGCGGGTTTAACGTTGGGTTCGCTCGAGATGAACTGCACCTCGACTGGAAAGTGGATTTGGGTGACAAAAGCTCAAGTCAGACAGCTTTCAGCAGCCTTCTAAGAATACACAGGAAGTCACAGAAATAGTTAGACTGTTAGATCCAATCGGTAGGATACTTGTAGTTTTCAGACTACGTTGGGATGTATTTATATTTCTTTGTAAATAAACAGATGAGGAAATGTGTGTGTGTGTGTGCATCTGGTATTGTATTCTGTCTTTTATTCTTTTTATGTCTACCTTGAAAAGAACTTTGTAATTAATACTTGTTTTGATAAGTCTTATTGTTACTATAAACCACACAAGATGTTTGTGAACAGATTAAAACCTTCATTGAGCAACATGAGATTTATAGCCTCGAGAAAATTAAGATTTCCTTGAAAACGTGGCGTTGTCGAAACTAAGAGCCAATCAGCCGTTTGATCAAGCGACGGGCAGGTGTTTCCCATCATGCTCCGGGTCTTGCAGTCGGTGGAGAGCAGCTGCGGCGTCTCGCTCTAAAAAACTGCAGCTGCCTTGAGGTTATCATCGCCTTTGTGTGCGTGATGTTAGAGCAAATATATTCATATCATGTGCAACAGCACTTTTTTTCAGACGTGCTAGAACTCAGCGTTCTTTCATTCAATTTAGCTTTTGTATTAAGCATGTAGCGTATATTCATTCAGTGTACGTCGCAGTACACTTACTGCTTTGTATCCAACAATACGGATGGGCAGACAGCTGCCGATGGTCAGCAGACAGGGCCAGGCCATGGGTCTCCTCTCGACACGCTTGAACATGCACAGCTGCTCAATTGCATTCCTACAGCAAAGCACAGGGAAAGTCAAGTCATGGGACATCATTCAATAACAGTATTAATTACTTTTAAGTATAAAAAGCACCATTTGATTTAGAGCGAAACACGCATGAAGAAGAAAGAAGTTAGGCATGAGAAATAAACCTGAAGGAGTAAATTTGATCCAGGCCGTCCTCCTCATCGAGGCTCAGCATGATGTGTTTCACCATGTCGAGGCCACTCTTCTGCTCACTGGACGGACCTTTGCCCATGCCCGGGTGACGAGGGCTTCCTCTGTCCGCATCGCCTCCACTCTCTTCATCATCCTCCACAGGGAAAGGCAAGCTGAGATTGGTGGAAGGAAGCATACATAGGAATGAGTAAATGCCATGAAACGACACTCAAAGTACTTTACAAGAGACCCATTTAACATTGTGGGTTTGATCAGAATCAGAATGCCTGTTTCATCCAGAGTGACTTCTAATAACTGTACAGTTAGTATTAGGAAAATAAAGAACAGAGTGTGTGTTTGTACTCAAAATAAAACAAATGTGCGTAGCAAGTTTCATCGAAAAAAAAAAATTATTAGCGAAAATAAAAAATCTCCCACCATTAGCCTGATTTTGATGGAGCACAGTGGTGGTCCTGGATCTTTTAGTCAAGCTCTCTTTCACAGCTCTGTTATAATTTACATTCTAATAATAATGAAATGGCTGCCATTTATCACAAGAAGTACTGACGCACACAAATGCATAACTAATATCATTATTCTAAAACTTTACTGGGAACATTTGTGGAGCTTCTGTATCATATTTGCTTTAAAATGACACATAGTGGCTGTGTTTGAAGCTTACAAAAACTGCAGGGTGATGTCAGCTTGTTTCAGGTTGTCAATGATAACGTCTAGCTGCTCTGAGCTGGCCGTAGTGTTGAGGTCAGTCAGGAGGGAAATGTTGAGACGATCACACTTCTTCCCCCTGAAAAGAAACCCCAAACCCAATGTTATATTATTGGAAGAACCATAATCCCCTCAGCAAAATGAACATTTAATTACATGGACATCAGTTTGTTTGTTTCTGTTAATCGTGAGAATCGTGTGTGCGATACAGGCGGCTCCTTACTTTGTTTCTGTCTGAAGGAGATCCATGCACACAACAAGAGCATCCAGCCCTGTTAAACAGGAGTTAAGAAGCAAACAGATTCTCACACACCATCGAGGTCAATGGGGCTGGACACAAACAGGATCTGATCCATGAATCAAGTCTTTACCTCACAACTCGCACAGAATTGTCTGCTTAATTGTATTATTTTGCTCATATTTGATTTTAACTTTTAAAAGAGTAAAAATTGTGAAAACATTTATTGGTTACAGGTTCACGAACAAAAAGATTAGCTCTGATTGGTTTGACATAGCCAGAGTAAATTGGTGATATTGAGATTAGACAACTTTGTCCTGAAGATCTGCGTGTTTGCTACCTTTTTACCTTTCGCTAATCCATGTTGTTACTTTCTAGTATATCTGATATCACTATAAACTGAGTGTTTTATGCTTTGGGGTATCAGTCAGATTAAACAGCTCAAAACACTATGCAGAGAAAAAGGTTTACTGAAGAGCTACCTGTACGTCTTATTACAACTGAATGTGAAAGGAAAGCCCTTCATGCTGCATAGCCTGCGGGGTCCTCTATCACAGTATATGTGAATTTATATCAAAATATCAATAGAATGTATATTGTCATATCATTTTCTTTGGGGGAAAACAATTAAGAAAGTGTTAATGTATAAAATAACATCCTAGGATTATCTGTTTTGGTTTATCCAGGAAATTAAATACGTCAAAATAAGTTACTTAAATTGCATTGATGCAACAATGACACAAATCCGAAAGACAATAATAAACTAGCGGGTCTGATAAAAGTAATCTCAACACACCAATTACTTTGTTACCTGGGAATTCATTTTTTGGGACCAAATCTGCCGCTGTGAAATCTTTAGTACTATTAGATCCAGCCTTTATACATCTATACCCGCAATGTTAACTTAAAAACTGTATTTTTTAAAAAAGTAAGCAAAAAGATACAATCAGCCTGCTGACTCTCTGGATGGACCTGATTCTCTATTTCCTCAAGAAGCTCGAAATCAGGAAACATAAGGTGGCGATGCACAGTGATGTTCTGGTACTGGCCGTCCCGGTCCAGTGAGTTCTCGGTGGACTCCGTACCAAACAGAACTAAAGCCAGTTCGTCCTTGGTCTCTGCAAAAACCTGTCAAACGGAATTGTTCAGTGTGTGTCGAAGATTACAGCGATCCTAAAAGGTTATTTGTTTTTTGTCAATGTGTGTTAGAAGTTTACCTGGCGCTGGACAAACTTCTGGATGACTTTTTTGGCAAGTTCAAAAGGAGGCTCTTCCCCCGGGGCAGAGTTGGACATGGAGAACCCAACATCCATACACAACACCAACGCTGACTACAAAGAACAAACAATACAAGAAAGTATTTTAAATGTTTAAAAATGTATAATTTAAGGCACCTAATTGTTCTCATATTGTTAAAAATAAGAATCCATACACAACCCCAACGCCGACTACAAAACACAAACAATACAATAAACTATTTTAAATGTTTTTTTCAAAATGTATAATTTATGTTTAATTGAATTGTTCTCATATTGTTAAAAACAATAATCCATACACAACACCAATGCTGACTACAAAAAACAAGCAATACAAGAAAATATTTTAAATATTTTTAAAAATGTATAATTTAAGGCACCTAATTGTTCTCATAATGTTAAAAACTACATGTTTGTAATGTTGCAGATGCATTCAATGGGGGCGTGACATCGTTAGCTTCGGTCTCAACATGTCACAACATGTCGCCAACCTTTAACGTCTGGAGCTCAACGACTGAGAACAATTTGTTACCAACGTTTGTAAACTTCCCATTCAACACATCAAAACACGAGCTTACAAACTGGACACAAGAGTCGTTAAGTTCTTTAAGAAATGTGAAAGAAAGTCAACTTACTTTGGCGCCTGCCATCTTCTTTTTTTTTCCCTCTTCCAAACTCTGCGTTACTGTGTTATGGCTCCGACAAGAAACTGTGAACGGCAGGAACAAGAACGTGGTTCCGGTTTCCAGCGGTAGGTAATTATTCCGCATTAATTTTACAGAGCACTGTTACTGTTGGCTGCTCATCATAAATTAAGTGTATACCTGTTTAACGAAAAATACCAGACCTGTATCTGTCTGTGATAATGTTCTTGAGCTTGAGACGAGTCAATGCAATGTAATGTAATGATGAGATGTAGGTCAAACGCCCTCCAGCGCTTCATATGGCGCTGTGCACACATCATGGGTGTGCGTATCTGAGCTCTCATGCAAATCGAGTTGACTGGTGGCTAATTTCATGGCTGTGGCCAGGAATTCAGAAATATTTAGGTCAAATGCTACGATAAATAAGTACATACATAATAAATGAATACAAGTTATAAAAATGAATGTATTAATATACCAACAAAAATCAAATAATAACTTACATACTCCAAAGCACCCACTCCCAACTAAATGTAAAATGTTTAATAACTGGATTGTTCATTTTCTATTTATTTTTTATTGTATTTTCTAAAAGTTGTATTTCTCTCTCTATATATATGTATATGTCTAAATACAACCTTCTCCACACTTAATACTACACAAAAGAAAAAAATACTGAAACCCCCAAATGTCCAGAAAATAACACAGAGGGCACCACCTTGTGTTCAGTGTTTTAACCTTAAATTGTTTCTAAATTAGTTGTAAAATAGGCCAGTACAACTTTGTAAATATGTATTGACCCTGGCAGTGCTTTTGTCTAGTATACTGTTTTGGGGCATATGGATTTCCTTCAGTAAGCATCCCAGTGTAACACCAGGGTGCCAATAATCAGATCTCCCAAACCCCAGGGATCCATCTGCATCTTTTTGCACCATGCAGGGATGCAAGCTTTTCTAAGACATAATAAACCACAACAAAAACATTGACCAGCTGTTTTTTCCCCCCACAATTTAGATTAAAAAATGTTCACAGTTGTGATGTAATGACATAACACTTTATTTATTTGTGTAATTCTTTACTTTGCATCCTGTTTCACAACATGTAAATACAGACTCAATCCAAAACCACCGATCCATGTCTCTGCCTGTATGGAAACAAAATTGAATTACTCCACCCAGTCAGGTCTGATCATAAACATCAGAATGATCAAATATTTAATCTGATCTACACAAACCAGCCCCATCAGCTATGCATTTCAACCATTGCATAAAAGCTGTTTGCAATACATTTACATCAAAATGCCAGAGTATAAAACACCTAGCCAGAACTATTTAAGGAAGTGTACAAGACTTAAATATTTAAAAATAAATTAAATCAACATTTAAATGACTGTGTGGAAATGTAACAGGAACTCACAGGTGGAACATTACAGTAAACTTGTTCACATTAGAAACGAGATTGTGAGAACAAAACAAGTACTTTAAGATCACAAACATCTCCGTTGATGGTGCCTTCGATGACAATGAAAAATGTTACTTCACCAAAGAAATGTTTCACCTTGTCGCGACTATGGCTTTAAATCTTGGCTGGATTAACCCCATGGGTCCCTATTGATTCCTCTTCCTCCCTCTCTTCATGCACTCTGTCACCTACAGATCAAGTACACAGCAGCAACACATGGCCGCTTAATTATAATCAGCCTAGATGCCCAGACACCAACAAGTACTCATATGCTGGTGTACTTTTTAATGAAACACAATTAATTTCGGGAATATGCAACATGTAAGCACAAAAATATCCAGAATAATAGTTATTAAAGGATAAGGCTGGTAATATTCTATATTTTTCATAATTTCAACAAAACCCATAAAAATCAACATTGGATTAATGCTTCCAATATGTCATTTCTGTGTATCCAAAGCCCGATGTAGCTTATTCCTCTGAGCCATACTCTTCCATTGTTCTCCGAAAAATATTTAAAACACATCAATGAGGCTCACTGTTGATACTATTGATGGGAAAAATATAAAGTAATGTCAACCTTATCCTTAAACTAAATGCTGTAACAGAAACGCTTCACGAGACGTTGCCCATCTTAAGGTGCTTAGATTGTTTCAGTCAATATTGTGTTCAATGGCGTGTATATTCACAATCAAATCTAATTTCCACAAAGTAATTGACCCATCTGGAGCCCTTGGGGCAGTTGCCCACTTTTTCCAGTTGGTAATCCAGCCTTACTTCAACTACAACGTCACAGAGAGATTATGACGGCTTCACATACAAGACAGTGTTGCCTTTGAAATGCATCTTCATTTTGATGATGTCAGTGCACAGCTCAGTGATCACACTATATTACAGATATTTACAGATGAAGTGAAACTTGGTTTGAATTCCAGGCCTCCAACAATGTGCGCATCGGTGTCCACCGCCAGTTTATCTAAGCTTTACTACAGGAAGCACCCGGGCCTACACATGTCAAAAGGTCACGCGTAGGATTCAGTGATTGAAGGATAACTCTGTCACCAATGACAACCTAAATGTAATACCCAACATTGCCACTCCCATGCTAAGAGGAATCATTCATAGTGATCTGACTCCAATAGTGTTTTACAAAATTATACACAACATTTCAGCAATTCAGGACAATTCAGGCAGTGTTTGGTAAGTTTTCATTGACAGAAAAGTAAACAGCTTTTAAGTGCTTTCCTGTGACTGACTTGAACGTTCTAGCATGTTTGTCATATCACTTGGACATAGGGCGACACCAACATGTGCCTTGGACCTCAGCGTCCCCCACCCCCACCCCAATCACACCGAGGACGTCTGGGCGTGTTCACTGGGGGCCTTGCTCTGCAGGGTGCCAGAAACAGTATCAGAGTCAAGCAGCTCCACGATGCTATAGGGGGAGCAGTCCTCCAGGCCCAGCTTCCCACAGGCCCAGCCGCAGAAGCCTTTCTCCAGGTCTCTCACATCCTGCCACCACTCGCTGAAGGCCCAGGACACCTGCACCAAGGCGCAGTACAGCGCCAGAGACAGCGCCATGGGCATGATGAGCATGGGGTAGAAGATGATGAGGAAGGGGCATATTGTAATCTTGTGCCAGAACGTCCGCTCCTCATTGTACACCAGGAAGACGTTGTACCAGGTTAGAGTGCCGTAGTAGAAGGAAGTGATGAAGGAGAGGAGGAAAATCACGGGGGCACAGGAGAGGCTCCACAGGACGACGTGGGGCCCCTGGCACACCCCTAAGCTGCAGGTGCGTTTAGCGCCGTCCCCGGCCTCGCACTCTGCATCAAGACGCTCCTTTGACTTCGCCAGATCCCTGAGCTCCTTCTTGGTCAAAGTGAGGTGAATGTCGACTACCTGGCCCTTCTTCTTCCCTCGGGTGATGGTGCCTGTCAGGGTCACGTAGCGGCTGTCTGGAGGAAGACTCCATCCTCCTCCTGTTGAGAGACAATACAACATAAGACAGTTATATATGAAAAAAAGCAAGATGGGCAAGCAAGAAATGTGTTTTTTTTTATCATTTACATGGTCTCATATTGACGACAATACCTCAAAGCTTTCTATATTTTTGATATATGTGGAACACATGACTGAACTTTCCTAATAAAAAAGATGCATGTGGCTTCTTAACAGAATCGAAACACCCCTCTCACCTTCGCCTGTAGGTGTGCAGAGGAATTTAGCTCCCTCCTCTGAGCTCCTCTCTGCTCCCTCCTCACCGCCTTGGTCCTCTCCAGGCGCCCTCTCCATTTCAGAGCGGTAAACAATAATGGACTCTGGACGCGGGTCTTTCTTCTTCCTCCTCTTCCTCCTTATGGAGGGCCCCACTTCTCCATCGTCCACATGGTTCCCCGATACGTCCGATCTTAAGGAGAGCATCTGGGGGCTGCCCTCTCCCTCTGTTTGAGACGCCTCTACCTGTGCCATGCTCTCACCTGATCGAGAAAACTCTTTGACTCTGAGGCTACTTTTTGATGGGTTATATGGAGACTAATGGTGAAGTCCTGTGCAGCACAGCCTCTGTCCACCCATCACGTGTACGTGTTCAATCTAAGGAAGATTTCCAGCTGACAGCAAAGTGATGAAAGCACCCACACACAGAGAGAGAGAGAGCGAGAGAGAGAGAGAGAGAGAGAGAGAGACATTATATAGCAGCTTTGCTCTTCTCCAGGCACAATAACGCACTCCTGAAAGGGATCCTGGCCTAGATTCTGCACAGTCGCTTTTCGTGTGATGGTGACTGATAAAAAATCTACTAAATATCACATTATCATTAATCTAATGGCAGCATGCATCTGAACGGGCAGAGACTAAATCACTCTGGATGGATGACAAACAAAGCGCGATATATTTGTTCAAAAAGGGGGGTTGTGTCTCTCTTTTGCATGACAGCGCACCGATGGCTCTCCTCTCAGCGGATGTGCAGAGCTCAGTCTATTCGCATCATCACATCGCCTTTACACGCACATCGACAAAAAAAAAAACAACTACACAATTCATAGAAGGATTATAGTGATTTCCCAAAAAGAATACATAATTTGATGGGAGGGGGTGAAATCGACAATGCAACCCATTCTTCACACAGCTGATCCCCTCCCCTTTAAATCCCACCCATGTCCGCTCTTTTGTCTGCAGACGCCAGCCGGAGAACAACATGCTCTTCTGAAGAAATGGAGATTTAATCTTACCTTCAATAGGTCGGACGAGCAAGTGGTAGTTAAACGATACTGTGTGCGGATAAATCACTGGATGTGTGTGGCACAATGCAGGAGCCCGCACATCACAGCGCTGTGTTTTTTTGCAGATACAGATGCTACGCAAAATGATTTCCAGAATAGCACTAACCCCGCCCCTCTAGCCCCGCCCCTGTAACCTCTGTACACCAATCCTGAACCACCCATGATCCTGACTGCCATCATGGGAAAAGGTTAGGGAGGGGACAGGGGGGGCACATCTGTATGGAGGCCCAGTACTACCACTGCGATGAAGAAATAAAGATCCTGTAAGTTATTATAATTAGATACTATCTCAAAATAATGACTTCATAATTATGAATTACTATCTCATAACTTTGAATTATTATCTCATAATTATGACTTACTATCTCATAATTAAAATTTGCTATCTCATAATTATGACTTAGCATCTCATAATTATGACTTAGTATCTCATAATTATAATTTACTATCTCATAATTATGACTTAGCATCTCATAATTATGACTTACTATCTCATAATTATAATTTGCTATCTCATAATTATAATTTGCAATCTCATAATTATAATTTACTATCTCATAATTATGACTTAGCATCTCATAATTATGACTTACTATCTCATAATTATGATTTACTATCTCATAGGATAGTAAGTCCTAATTATGAGATGGTAAATCATAATTATGAGATAGTATCTTATTATAATGACTTACAGGATCTTTATTTTTTCATCACAGTGGTGAAAATGGACTTCCATACTTCTGTCCTCCAGAATACTACATGGGGAAACACCAATACAAAGGCATCCACTAAAAATCACATAAATACATACAAATAATCTATCATCATGTAATGAAGCCCCTCAGATAAATATTTTAAGCAATTTACACACGATGTGTTTGTGAAATATGATGCATGAACAGATTAAACTACACAAGAATGTATAAAGTCTTTATTTGGTTTCACCTCTTTGAAAGGGGCCAATCTGAATGATAAGCAGGATACTTTTTGGAGCAATTTTGCTGAAAATACTTCTGTACGTTTTGTTAAGTAAATATGGTGCATCTACTTGGGTAATATATTATGAGTAAAAATGATTAATTTAGCCACCCAGCTGTATACAAAGTAGTTTAAATGACCGCCATTTCTAGCAGCTGCAACAATAAAGTGATGCATACATTAATGTATCATAAGTACAGTACTTTTACTTTTGATGTGTTTGTACATTAACTAAATGCATGACCAATACTTGTTGCTACTTTGACTAAAAGGTATGTTTCTACACTTTCATACAGTTTACTGATAACCATTACATCCATTATCAATATCCTAGTCACTGCCCACTGGAACCCCCTTATTTCAGTCCAATGGTTGTTTGCACATTATCAATGTTTCTATCTCTCCTGTGCCCCGAAAATCTGTTTAAAAAGTTTTAAAAAATGCAAATATATAATAATATAGTATATAAAATATTTAGATACAATTATTGAGTAAAACTTTAATCGGCTTAGTCGTTTTTGTTCTCTTACACCAGTAAACAGAAAAGTGACTGCAATGAAACGCAGATTTTCTATGTTTTATATGTGAACGTCTCCTCGTGTCTGACGTGGCCATGGCAACAGAAGCCCGGGTTGCCAAATCTGGCAGGTTTTCCGCCCCATCGCGCTACTTCTGATTAAGTTGGGCGGGAAAAAAATAGCATTGTGCTGGTAGCATAGAATGTATATAAGAACAGGTAGAGGAAATATGGGTGGTTTTTGTCTACATTTGGCAAAGTTTTGAAAGAAATGTGAAAACAATAACAAAATGTAATTTTATAGTAAATAAAATAGATAAAAAATGCAGTTGACTGACTCATTTAATTTGAATAATATTTATTTACTATTTGATTGGCATGAGTCACTCTGCCTACTATATTTGGTTATTTTATTCAGATATAAGAGAATTGTATCTTATGATTTTACAGGATTTCCTGACGCGGTTGTGATTTGGGCCGGTTTGAAGCTGAGATCGGACACCTGTTGGTCTGACCTGGCAACCTGACAGCCGTAGCCTGGGAGCCGAGAGGAGAAACTGCTGTGAAGATGAACGACCAATATTCACTGAATCACATTGACGGCCTCCTTTTTCAGTTTGGTGAGTTCAGTTATTGAGTTTATCAGACGTTTACGTTGGTTTTACACCAGTTGGTTGTTAGTTGACGTTCGCTTGACGTGCAACGTCACCGTTTGACGCTAGCTAGCTAACATTAGCTACTTGGCTAACGGACGTCAGTAGCTGACTTTGGTGTGAAGCTAAAGGTAGCTAACGTTAAATAACCTAAGATAACTCAGGTGAGGAGATATGTGCTGTGCTCATACCACTAATAATGACATAACTAGATGTTTGTTCTTCTAAACAAGATGTTTGTATTTGATAGCTCTTCAAACCAGGGAGCTTTCCCAAAAGAAGAATGAAGTCAACCAACAAATCAAAGGTAACGTTTACTATGTCGAACATGTGCATGTAAAGCAGGCTAACAAACAAATAGTTTGATATAATTTACAGTACCAGTCAAAAGTTTGGACACCTTCTCATTCAATTTGTGTCCAAAACTTTTGACTGGTACTGTATGTTGTGAAATGGTGTCCATCAAGTGCTCACATTTTTGGCCCAAGTTTGCAGAGTTGAGGCCGCTGAGAGGAGGTCGTTCATTGAGACAATCCACAGAAATATAAAAAAACTTGAGGAAGAAATCAGGGGGAAGCAGAGCACTGTGATCCATAATAAGGAAAATGCTAAAAGGTATGATGACTAAGCAATAAATACAGCATATTTGACACATAACTTCACACAGGCAGTGCAGAGTAGTATTGATATTCACATATTACTGCTTTTCATCCGTAACTTCAGCATGAAGGCGACTAACAGCCTGCTTCTTCAGTACGAGCAGACACTGAAAGCAGAACTGGAGAGCAGAAAAGCCAGCTACAACCATGACATGTAGGTTCAGATAGCTGTGGTGTTGAATTGTGTTTCATGTTTTAAATTTTTTTTGTGGGCAATAATAAACAATACTGAATTGTTCTTCATTTGTAATGTGACAAGGGAAGTCTATGCAGAGAGAATTGCAAGCTGCAGGAAGACCTTCCAGTCGCATAAAGAATATTATTGCCAAAATCCTCTTGCTCAAAAGCTCCTTGCGCTGCAGGCCGAAAAAGAGGAGATCGAGTTTCGGATCAAGGCTTGTGATGATCAAATAACAATGAAACAGAAGGAGCTGGACAAACTCACTGGTAATAAGCTTTTTATATCCTCATAACTTGCTCTGGTAGAGCTGAAATATTTACAGCTCTTGATGCAGTTAATTCAATTTCTGCCTTATCAGCTCCAGCCATCGATTCTTCTTCCACTGAAAAACCACTAGACAGGTATCTTTCATCAAATTTTATAGATATAAAAAATATTGACACGTAGCCTCCAGCAAAACTCACTCTTTCTCTGATTAAATTATCTTTTCTTTCTAGTGTTTCTGGTCAGCAGCCCATAGAAGAACCAGACAAACAATTAGATTCTCAGACAGAAGAGGAAAATAATTCTTCCATTGACATCTCTTCTCTTCATCTCAACCAGACAAAGGTACTCAGAAACATTGAACAAGGCTAATGGAATCATAAAGCTTATTATGAAATGGCCTGACATTGATAGTGACCTCCTAGACAAACTCTATGGGAGGCTCCAGTCCCACATTACCCTCCTCGCATCCCCCTCCATTCTACATTCAGGAGGAGGAGGTGAAGGCCACCTTCAGGAAAACAAACTAGAAGAAGGCAGCGGGCCCAGACTGCACTCGCCACTGTGAACCACAGGCTCAATGTTCACTAACATTTTAACACCTCATCAATGTGCGGTACCACAGTGGTTCAAGGACTCAACCATAATCGAATAAGATCTCCTGCCTCAGCCACTTCAGACTAATTGCCCTAACATTTGTGGTCATGAAAACATTTAAGCGCATTATTCTCTCTTATTTGACCCCTCTGATGGATTTTTATCAGTTTGCTTTCCGAGCCAATAGTTTTGCTGCGGATGCTGTTAACATAGCCAGACACTACAACACTTAGAGTCAACCAACACCTACGCCCGCATCCTATTCATTGACTTCAGCTCGGCCTTCAATACAATAAACCCACCACTTCCCACCACAGCTCAGTCACCATTCTTAAACAAGCAGACGGCACAACCATAATTGGACTCCTAACCAACAACAAGGAACACAGATACTGTGAGCAGGTAGCCTAAGCAGTCACTTGGTTCATTCATTACAACCTCCAGCTCAACACTTCTAAATCACAAGAACTCATTATGGATTTCAGGCAAAGTGTTCCTCCTCAAAAACCTCCATTCATGACTAAGGAGAACCCATAACCATCACTGATCAATTCAAATTTCTTGACACACACATCAGCAACACACTCAAATGAAACATCAAAACAGACCACATTACCAAAGAAAAAGCCCATCAAAGACTGTTTTTCCAAAGACAAAATTCAAAGTAAAGCAAAGTCTCTTTCAGTTTCACCCACCTCTCCCACAACAGTTTGGTACGGCAGCATGCAGAAAACTGCAGCTCACAGTCAATAAATCATCCAAATACTGTGTGAATTTCATCTTGTTGATATATATATATGTATATGTGTGTGTGTATATATATATATATATATATATGTATATATATATATATATATATATATATATATATATATATATATATATATATATATATATATATATCAACAAGATGAAATGAATAAATATAAATAAAAAATAATGTCTGTTGTGTTGGTCATGTATCTTACATGATGTTGATGTATGTCTACATTTCATGTCACTGACACTGCGATATTAATCTTACCCAATATGTTGTATGTAAAGCCAATTCCAAATACCTTGTGGTTATTAATAAGTGTTTTGATTGATCTTTCAGAATGGTAATACAACTTCTGTTGAGGCAAATGCTGAAGAAATTTCTGAGGAAAACCTGGTACAGTATACAACCGTCTGCAGCCCGTCCTCAGGAGAAGAAAACATTGAGCTGTGGGCATGTCAGCCGCTTGACGGTAAGTAGAGGAAAGTCCACAATGTGTTTCAGTTAACACCAGATGTCAAGTTTGGATGTTTATGTTACATCAAACCTCATCAACCATTATTTCTCCAGAGCAAAGACAGCCAGATGAGATGCACACTGACGAGCAAGAGCAGGAAATTGAACAAGAGGACCAAGTCGTGGTAATTTTTGTCTCATTATATCGAGACTGTCCATAAAAAGGACACTTTGTACCCCCAAAAAACAACCTGCTATCGAGATGCATCATGGAAAACGTGGGGATCCCATGTTTTTGGAGCTTGACTTACATGAACTAAAAGTCAGGTTATCTTTGTGTCTGCTGGTTGCATTTTTCTTAATCTGTCTCTATAAGTGTCCCAACTTTATGTAATTTAAATCACTAAATCATGAGTACTATTCTATGGCTCTCACAGCATCACATCAAATCTGAGAAAACCAGTAGCAACATCTCCTTCCAGAATAAATCTCAAGTTACCGAGGGTTATCCACAGATGTCAGTCACTCAACTGTTTTCATTGAGAACAATTTTCCACCAAAGTATGACCGCTGATGAAGACTAACTAATTACATAGTGTCTGTAAAGAGATGTTGCAGTTACATTTTTCAAATGTAAATTTAACATTGATTTGTGTAACTGAAAATCTCTAGTATCGTGTATTTATTAATTATGGTCTATGATGTTAAATGATACTTTAGCCATTTCAACTTTTCTTGTTGGAAATCCTTTGACACTCGAGTTGTTTTCTGCATATGAACAGCAATCAACTGTATCAGCTGTGGAGGAAAAAGTAGCCGTGGATGAAGAGCAGGCACCGAGCGAAGAGGCCCATGAGGGACTCGCTGCTTTTCCTCAGTCGTCATCTCAAGA
Organism: Ophiodon elongatus; assembly: GCA_016806645.1. NCBI lineage: Eukaryota > Metazoa > Chordata > Actinopteri > Perciformes > Hexagrammidae > Ophiodon > Ophiodon elongatus. The sequence goes on from JACSYO010001810.1 coordinate 5,232,610, forward strand.
CACAAACCCTCAGTCGACCCCGGTGGAAATGACAACTGTGCCTTCAACCCCAACCTTCCCATTTAAGTAAGGCTTTATCTAACTTGTCCAACACTCAGAATCACTGTCAAGACAGCCACTGAGAGCGGTGTTATTTGTTCATTTCAGCTTTAGCCCCGCCGGCTCCCCACGTCAAGGCCCCTCCAATACCAAATCTCCAGCTTTCCTGTTCTCTCTGAACTCTGATCCTAGCACCCCGGGCTTCTCTGGGTTTGGATTTGACGAGGGCCCTTCACAGGATGAGGTGAGGCGTGAGCAAAAGGAATAAGTGATTTGACAGAAATCTGTTTCTCAGTTTTGGAATTACCTCCCAAGTTTCTTTACAGGAGTCCCCGTTCGCTTTTTCCAGCCCTTTTTTCAACGAGAAGGTACTGCGTTTGTATTGTCAGCCCTTTTTTATTTCATACAGTGCTACTAGAACAAAATGCCAAACTACTGTATGTTCGTATCTTTTCAGAAAACTACAGAACCAAAGTCTTCAACCTGTATGTATCAAATCAAATCAAATCAAATCAAATCAAATCAAATCCCTCTGTTTCTGTGATGTGTATTACCTGCTTAGAACTACAGGTAAGTATATGATTTTGCAGGTCCTGAGTTCCTGTTTGGACAACCAGAGCAGAGTGAAGCCTTCCAGTTCGCCTTTACCTCCAAAAGCCCTCAGACAACTGACAAAGACAACACCAGGGAGGACTTTCCGTTTTCATTCAATTTTTGAGAATTGGAAGAAAAACATCTGAAATGCTGAATTATTGTGTTTGTGATAGCAGTTTGTTTTACTTATTTTCTTCTGTAATGTTCTCATACAGTGGTCAATGACGAATATCTTAGGTAAGGGTCCACGGTTTAACGTGGTTATAAAAGTTTTAAGCGTTGTTCTGTTAAATGGTATTCAGCTGTCTGTTTAACTTAATATCTTATTTCAATAGCTCTTCAGACATTTCAAAGAACATTTTGCTCACCGTGTCACTGTTGAATGATATTTAATTGAAGATAAAAATAATACACAACATACATTCATAATTCTTTACAGATTTTTCTATTGTAAGTTTATTACACTGTGTATCAATTTTGTTGTTTGTTTGTTTCCATGAATTAATGACAGGAGTGTTCACTACACAGTGTATAAATAAAATGAAATTAACATCTCACTGGTTCCGTGAGTCAAAGTCGCATTCTGACATCAAGTGAGTTAAACATGCGTTCAGAAACTCAAACCACCCACTGGGCCACTTTAATTTGTGTGCACATAATAGAGGGGTTTTAAAAATGTAGCTGGATAACATGGATTATACATAAATCTTTTACTTAAAGTGTCATCTTGTTCAGATTATTCCGTACCACACCACATATATATGCTTTATTTATTATATTCAGTAGTAAATAAAAAGTTTTTGCTTGTTAATTAAAGCTAATTGTCTTTTTATTGCAGTGATGAAGCTCCACAGAGGCTTAATTAGAATAGCATAAAGAATATAAAAATGCTCTTTGGCTAAATGAATACCTGGAAGTACATTTTCATAGCTCCTGTGATACTGACAACATACTTTTATATTTTTCAGTCCTGTCAACATGCATAGCAGTGGGTTGAAAACCCTTCTTACAGTAGGAAATCTGCCGAGAAACAAAGGATGGACAACTAAGGGTCAAAAAGTGCAGCGAGTATACTGTAGTCTTAGAGAGCCTAGAACCCATGGTCAATGCTAATGGAGCGTCGAGTCACATGTTCAATCTCTCCAGGGACGTATTCACAGAAGCTGGTTTGGTACTTGGCCAACATCTTTAGCATCGGCCGAAGATTAAACCACCACTGGACCTTGGGCATCCGGTGCCTGAAAAACAGGCATAAATCAGATTTTTATTAAGACTTAAATTCATGATTAACTCATATTATTTGGCAAAAACTGTGACATTGCTCACTCAAAATCAGTCGCAGCCTTCAGTTCAGTGACGGGGCTGAATGCGATGACCTTCCTGTTGAGGCCGAGCACACATGCTGTGTCTGGTGAGTTGGTGAACACGCGGCCTGGTGAAAAAAAAAATAAAAAAAAAAAATCATGCTGTAATCACAACATTGCTGTGATTTGACTTTTCATTTCTGAGCAATTTATATATGTCAACTTTGACATTAAACAGTAACTGTACCTTGACGGAAGTTTTCAGCCAGTCTCTCTGAAATCCACTGGATAGCCCTCACACCCAACTTGGTGCCAAAATTCCTATCAAAGGGAGAAGGTGCCCCTCCCTGTTGCGCAAACACACAAGCAGTTTATGGATATATTATGAGATTCTGTATATGAGCGTCACTTATATTGCAACTGTAATTGAAAACATTTATAAATGGCTGTGTTTTGCCACAGTCAACGATTTGTGTGTTGGCTCCGTACCTGCTGGAGGTGCCCCAACACGTTGACTCTGCAGTCAAAGATGCCCTTCCCCTCTGACGAGTACAGCCTGTGGATGAAATCTGTGGTGTAGTTTTCGTGGCATTTTTCATTCCTGTTATGACAGAGAAAACGATCAACAAAAGGTGAAAAACTAAAATCGGACAACGTTTCAAACATATACAGTGTGGTATCTTCCATATATGTTGTCTCTGAGATCAACTGACATGAAATGTTATACAAAAATAATGTTCCTACTGACATTGGTGATTTTCAAACATAAAAAATGGCGCCATAATCTAGTCAAAATGTCCAGTCTGTCCAATAATTTGGTTTATGACTAAACACTTGCAAACTACAAACATTTCTATCAGCCTCAGCAGCACTTTGTGTTCAGCAAATGTCAAACTGCTAAAACCAAGGTGGTGAAAACAAAGATGTAACATAGATGAACAGCTCCACGGTAGCTTTTGTGTAGCAGAAGACTCTCTGAGTGGCTGAATGAGTGTCGTGCACCTCAGTATGAGACCCCGCTGGACGTCCTTCTTCATCTTTTCCGTCAAATGATCCACGTTGGTCTTTGTGTATCAAAGAGACAGAAAGCTGTTAACACGATAGACAAAAGAAAAGAAGCAGCAGAGTTTTTATTTTATTTTGGTCTTACCTTCAGGTCGTGAATGTTGATGGGGTCTTCAAAGATGTAGGCTGCGTCAGCACCCACAGCTATACCGGTGCAGGTCGCCAGATAGCCACAGAACCCCCCCATCGTCTCCACCACAAACACTCGTCTCTTGGTCCCAGAGGCAGACTGCTTGATCTTGTCGCAACCCTGAGGAAGAAACCAGTGTGAATGTAGTAGTGGCTGGTGTGTTGTTTATGAGCTGTATCCAGCTGTGGTGCTTAATATAGAAGTACAGGGGTGAACTAAAAGTGCTGACCCAACTTCCTTCAGCTCAACGTTTAAGGATTAATAAACTAAAGCTCTAAGTACTCACTGCCACCCCTGTTTTGACTTCGTACACCGAGTTCAAAGTGTACCTTCGTAATACAGCAGCTGATATTACACGTCATGTTCTCTGGCCTGGTTCGGTCTCTATTCGTGTTAATCCTGAAACATCAAAGTCACACTGTTAATTTGCCATCTGCTCAGCCTTACCTCCATGGCAGAATTGACAGCCGTGTCTGCTCCCAGGCTGAAGTCAGTTCCAGGGACGTTGTTGCTGATGGTGGCAGGGATTAGGCACATGGGGATGCAGAGCTCATCATAGCGACTCCGGGCTTCAAACAGCTGCAGCACACCTGCGTACCCCTTTGAAAGTCATCAAGAGATGAGAGAACCTCTTTGATGTAACATTGACGCTGTGAAATAATATACGAATACTGCAATTCTGGTTATTTGGGGTTGTGTCTTGTACCTCAAACCCTCCAATTACGAGCAGAGCGGAGATGTTGAACTTGCTGATGGTCTCTACAATCTTCTCAATGTGTTTCTCTGGAAGAGTTCTGAAATAGGACATAAATCAAAAATCCCTTAAAGAGACACTCTTGACTATTTTAAGTGGCAATTTGTTTGTCACGGGTTGTGTCGCACGGCCTGTAATAAGTTGTTTAAATTCTCCTGTGGCTCGAAATAAAGGTTTGTCAAATCTGATAAATTGACTTAAGTGACATCACCCTGCTCTCTGGCTGTGTTTCACCAGAAGATTTGCATTACAAACTGGGGCCCTTGGATTTGAAAGATGTGGGTGGGAAGGTTGCATTATGGGTAATTGTAACATCCGGTGATTTTGGAAGTTAACACACAATATTGATGAAATCCTTTATCACAGTATAGATAATTATGTATATTTAAAAAGGTAGGAATATCAAAATATCATTATATATTGTATTATAGTACATTTTATGAAAAATCAATTGGGAAAATGTTGGTTTGGCTCATGTAACAAATTGAATACATCACAAATCAAGGTACTCGATCACATTGATCCAAAATTTATATGTCCAATTTGGCTATAATGCAGACCTGCTAATAGATTATCCACATTGCCCTCAATGGCCAGTGCACCCAGGGACCCATAACACAGTATAAATGGTATGAAAACAATTAATAAAATGGTACACGTCATATTGCCTCTCTCCTGCATCAACTTTTGCCTTTTCTAAAATCTGTCTCATGTCTCCATGACTTTATGGAACTACAATACTAAACTGTTGAAGTACTCTTCAGATTACTTAAATATGTGCGTACTATAGAAACCAAAGTGTCCCGTTCCTCACCGTTTTGTCCCGAGCAGTGAGCCCCCTTGGCCCGTCCATCCCGCCACACTGTGCCACTCCATCTCAACAACCTGCAGACAGACGCGTGTCAGTACTGATCAGGTTGCTTGTTACTGAAATCTACTGCAGTGTGGCAGCGATGTAGAGGAAGAAGCCCTCACCTTTCCATATGCAAGTCCCTGAAAGCCGTCATGGACAGCGTAGACCTTCTGACCCTGAACGAGCGCCAACCTCACAGCAGACCTCACCGCTGCATTCATCCCTGCAGCCGGAGCGCCCACGTTCAGAATAGCCAAGGAGACCTTGCTCTGAGGGAACGTGAGTCCGATATTAATAAACACATTTGAATTAAACGTTGATGATTCATTCACACATGTTGGGGCTGCAACCGCCGTTTTTTTTTGCAGTGTCCTCACCATTCATACGTATATGTATATATAGACATGCATATACGCACACACATACACACACAAAATGTGTATGTGTGTGTTCATGTCAGTGATGGACTTACCTCCGACTTGACGGGCTTCTGGAAGGAAAGAAGCTTGTAGATTTTCCAGTTGTTCTCAAAACTCCTGCAGGAAAATCAAAATTTTTAGCTTATTTTTTGCTTTTTATAAAAGAATTTACAATAATATGATAAATTGTGCGCATGATGAAATTAATATAAATGGATAATACATTTACAACAGACTATGTTGACATACATCAAGGCAGTTTTGCATTTTAATGTAATGATGTATTCGAACTATCTGATATACATGAAAAATCATCTCATCTCTCACCCTCCACGCAGTTTGATCGCCTCATCGAACCTCCTCTCGTCCATGGCGGTCTGCACCAATTTAGTCTGCAAATGATGGCACAGTCGAAAAATTACAGCAACCTCCCACTGTTTCCAAATACGTCCATTAAAAACAATTACAGAGGAGAGGAGAGCGACTCACCATCTCCACACACTCCATTAGAGGCAGACGAACAGCATGGTTTCCCGACAGGCCGATGGCACATGGCGGAGTGTCAGGAGTGGCCTCCATCAGGGCAACCACCGCCTCCACACCCAACTTACTGCTCTGAAAACACACAGGAGAGTTCGTACCGTACAAGCGCAATTACATGCGTAGATGATGAATGTTGAAGGGAATCACCTCCTGTGCATCAGTAATATATATCGTGTTGGTTACGGCGACGATGACAATAATATGCCTAAATGAGAGGCATGTTCTACACTGGGGCAGTTTAGATCTGCAGTTTGTGCAGGTAAATGTTGCAAACTATTGCTGATTTAATAATTGTACGGCCTCAACATTTTGTTCACGTGTCATAGCAGCATGTATGTTGTCCAGCTCACCAGGATTCTGTCAAATGCTGAGGGAGTTCCTCCTCGCTGAACATGGCCGAGTACTGTCACTCTGGTATCGTAACCCAGTCTCCGGACCACCAGCTTCAAACACACATGGGAGCATTTTACAGTTTGTCATTTAGCAGGCATACACAACAGAGATACTATGAGAGAAAAGTATTTTACAAACATCTGAGAGGAAACACTGAACTGCTCTCTGCTAGTTCAGCCTTTGAATTATATTTCAACATCGCAGGCATTTGTTACATACAGTACAGAATAGACACCCATCAATCTTACCCAGTCCGTAAATCTTTAAACTTACATCTTTTACGTAGGTAGAGGAGATGGGCTTGCCATTTATGTCAATGGCTCCCTCTGCGATGATTATAATGTTGAGTCTCGACCCCGTTACGCGGCTCTGGAGTTAAACAGATACATACATATTACCCACTAAATCAGTTAACACAATCCTGCTTCTAAGTACTGTACATTAACAGAGGCAATTCAGAAATTAGTCCTAAAATGTTTACAGCCCAAAGCATGTCGGTGTCTCTTCTACTTCAAAACAGAGTAACTTCTCTTGGGAATACAAATGTGCCGCGGGCGAATAAACGGTGCAGTCTTACTCCCTCTAGACGGTCACACATCCGGTCCTCCCAGCCCTCCCGAGGAGGAGCCTCTGGAATGAAGAGCCAGTCGGCTCCAGATGCCAGCGCCGACACCAAGGCCAGATATCTGGAGGAGCAGCACTTTTGTTTTATTATTCAGTGACAGTGTAGGAAGGAGAGAGAAGTGCGTTGAAGTGGTACTCACCCACAGTGTCGCCCCATGACTTCCAGTACAAAAGTGCGCTGGTGGCTGTGGGAGAGACACAACACTTGTATTCATCCTTCTGCAGCAAGTATGTGAGCACACAAAACATGAAACTGAGAATTCCCATATTGTAGCAACATGCCGAGATCAGAGGGAGCAAGTCCAGGCAAGATCATGGACATCAAGCCAAACCTGCTTCAATGGGTGTGTTGAATTACAACAAAACTTGGGGTATAAATACACATCGGGTGTAATATAGGGCTGCAACTTAAAATTATTTTCACTGTCAATTAATCTGCAGAATATGTTTACAATTATTCATCATTCTTTTTTATAAATTTGTGAACTAAGCTCATGATCATTTCTTTGAGTCTTATAGTTGCACATTATGTCAGAAAAACAAAATAGATACCAGTATATCTATTACTGCTTTAAATATATATATTTACTACTGTGTTATATCTTCATAATCTATAACTTGTTCAGTAAGAATTACTGAACAAATGAATATCATCGTCGTCATAACAGCGCTGTCATTAAACACCAGCTAAGTTTAGTGCTCAACATCACACAGTGTCTGACCTTTGAGCCGTGGTCATGATCGCATCAATTATCTCCATGATGCGGTGCAGCGCCGAGTCGGCTCCGATGGTCATGTCAGTGCCACAGAAGTCATTGTCGATGGAGCCCACAAGCCCCACGATGTTCAGGTGGGCATGCTGCTGGGCCAGCGTGTCTGTGATCCTTCCTGAAGTAGCACACACACACACACACACACACACACACACACAGACACACACACACACACGTTGCTGTAGATTGTTCTAGCAGCTTACTATTATATACACAAAAGCAAATAATCATCTTCTTACCCACAAAATGCGCCGTTTATTAGTTAATGGCAATAAGCAACAACAGATTACAATTTGTTTGTCTGTTTATAAATCATTTTTAATATAATATAAAACAAATAACTCCGCAACTGACTTCGGACTGGACTGTTGCCAAGCAACACATAACATTTTCCTGCACACTAGCTTGCTGCTTTGTGTAGGTAATGTTACCGCAGGCCAGATACTTTGTATCATTTATATTTACCTGTCTACATTTCTTGTGCAACCTGTCACAGTCTTAGGTTTTTATTTAGTGTGTTTCTTGTTTTATTTTGAATTTCCCTGCCTCTTGTGTCCTGTGTTCCCTTCACTTCCTGCCTTTGCATGTTTTCCCGCCTGTGTGATTGTCTGCCCCGCCCCTGATTGAATCCACCTGTGTCTAATCACCTGTACCTCCCAATGTATTTAAACCCTGTGTGTCTCTGCTAGCATTCCCTGCCCAGATCTATGGTAGGTTCCCTGGTTTGCTCCTTGTCCTGCTCTACTCTGTCCCCTTGTGCTGTTTTTCCCCCCCTAATTTACCGGATCTTGTTTTGGTTTTCCTTGTATTTAGTGACACCTTTTTGGACTCCCCTGTTCTGTCAGTTTGGTTTATTAAAAAATTCCCTGTCACATCCCTCTGCTCCCGTGTCTCTCTGCGTTTGGGTCCGTCCCCTGCAACCTTTTTTGCCCCCATGTGTTTTCACTGACGCAACCAGTGAAATAAAAGTCTGGTAACGGTTTCTTTGGTGGCACAAGTGATTCTAATAAGTAGAGAGCCTCATCAGACAGTAGGCCTACATTGCTTGATTGTTTCCTGCTCTCCGTGGGCTTTAAAAACTTTTCATCAAGCTTTCAGACCCCTGAGTGTTCATATCATTATTATGTTCATTATAAATCACAATTCCAATCATAGTCTCTGTTTATATAAAGTATCTCACCTATGGCCACACACTGCCATGATCCCCTCGCCTCGAGTCCTATGTCAGACAGTTTCTGAATGACTGTCTCTCAGGCTGTGCTTGATGTGCGTGCCCACGCCTCTTTGCACCTCCTGGGTAACCTCTGTGTCAGCTGATTTACCAAAAGCTGTCTGCCGCAGCTGTTACCCTCCTGGGCTGCAGCTGGAGTGCTTTTGTACCAAGCGGAACTTTGCGCAATCATTTTTTCAAGAGCTGTGTTCGCTTCATTTTAGCTCTCCTTTAATTTGTGTAGGTCAGCTAATGTCACATGAGCACACCTGGAGGTTTGCACTGAAACGTTCCAGGCTTCTTTCCCTCCCTTCGTCCCCCTCTGATGACCATTCATAATTTTAAATATGGAAATATGTTCATCTGAGTGGTGCAAAATGTTACAATCTAAGATACTTAATTATGTTATTAACAATTAAATCCTGTAAAGCGCAATGATACATAGTTAAAAGACCCAGTGCTGTTGTACCAGGCAGCAACCTCTGGGTCTGAAAAGTGAATCCAATGATGAAGTCCCTTAAACTTGCATCCTTTCTAATCGCCAGCAGGGGGCGACTACAAATATAAACATGAGTTCATGATCTTAATTGTTACTATCAAGTCTTCAAAACGGCATAACGTTCATTTCGTAAATGATGGTAACATTTAGAATAGACGATAAAGCAGGATAGGCTTAAGGGCGTGGCTACCTTGTGTTTTCGTCTTACGTTAACCCTTTCACAGTGTTTTCAGTTCATGAAAGGTAATTGTAACCTTTTAGGTCGGCTAAAAAAATGTATAATTCAACGTTCGGCTGTACTTGGCTCCACCATCTCGTGTCACTTCTGGTTGCAAAAAAACAAGATGGCGACAGCAAAAAAGCCAAACTCCACTTCTTCTATACAGTCTATATGTTGTACTCTACATCAGCACTCATGAGGTACCTCTTGTCCAATTAAATTACTTGGTTGAATAGTCAAAAGTATAAATGCTTTTAAAATACCTTGTTTTATCTGTACTGCCATGAAATGATACAAAGTCGGCTCCATAAACTGGAAAATTAAATGATACCTTAAAGGACTTATTCAGCAAAGAATGATACTGTCTTTCCCGTATGGTTTCCACGGCGCAGTATGAGAACATAATGAGGGTGAAGTATTTTTCAAGGCTCAACGACAAATTAACAATGAGAGCGCCTTACCTTTCTGTACGAGCTCGTCCAGCAGACTGCTCCACTCACTGCGAAAGATGTTGGCTCCGGTGAGGCTGCCGTCTCCACCGCACACACACAGGTTGGTGATGCCTTTCTTCACCAGGTTAAAGGCGGCAGCAATCCTGCCCTCACGAGTTGTGAAGGCCTTGCATCGAGCGCTACCGATCACAGTCCCACCCTGAAGCAGAGACGCCATGTCACAAGTGACGAACGCGACATTGTAGTCTGTCACTGAATAAAACCATGCTAAGTGACAGAAAAATGTATTTCTTGATGGTATTGTCAGTTACATGAAACATCTGAGATGGACGATTCAGATTAGAGGAAAGTTGAGCAGGGATTGGAAAAAGAGTCAGATCGCAAGTAGTCACTCAATACATGTTTGTGCTTTGATGAATGTTACCTGCCATCCATTCCCTATACAGCAGTGGTTCCCAACGTGTGGGTCGTGAACAATAGATTTGCTTTAGAAAAGATATCACATGCCCTTCAACACATTTACTAATGCAGAAAGTGCAACTTGCTGTTTCTACACCTGATATGGCTGAAACATGCAGCAAGGCCCCTTACCAGGTTATAACCAGTATTAGACAGGCAGGGAGAGAAGAGTTGAGAGGAGATGGATGAAATAATAAAATCCCTATTAAAATCATAGAAAAAGAAATAGAGATATTAAAACCAGAAATTAAGAAAATGAAGACAAAATAGGCCTTTTTTCACAGAAGAGATTTTGACGTGTGCCCGTGGCAAAAGCACAGTTTTAAATAAAATGATTAATGGTTCTGCTTATCGCATAGCTTGAATAGAACAAAGCCATCGTTAATATGTATTTGTAACACCTGTGCTTCAAAATATCTGCCTCGAAAAAAGGCCTATTAAAGCTACATTTAACCCTGCAGTTAACAGGGACTGACTAATATTTAACCTACCTGTTGGATGATGTTGGACACACTTTGCCAGTTTGCCAGTTTGATGTTGTCTCCCCCATCCACCATGCCCTGGTATCCCTGATAAGTCATTTTGCAAATGTTAAGTTAATTTGAAAAATAACATTGCGTACTGGTCCTTAACTCAATGTGTAATAGGGTCCTATTAATAGAAAAGGTTTGTTTACCTCGTATATAAGATAGACCTGGGCCCCCACATAGATGCCCATTCTGGTCACAGCTCGGACAGCAGCATTCATCCCTGGATCGAGGATCGTTGCATACAAATATTATGTAATAATATTGTGTGTATGAGTTTTCATTACACACAAGCTGTTACACAATTACCCAGCAGGGGGGAATCAAACACTGTGGTGGATATGACTTAATTATCGGTTACTGGGTGAAGGTGCCATCTGCTCTCTGGTGACAGTAACCAGAGTCCTTGACGAGCATTAATATTACTTTAACAGACCTGATGTGTGACCAGTAGTGAAAGTACAGCCTCAAAATTATTTGCGGCGGCAACATTTAAAGTGAAGCACCATTCGACCGTCCGTGAAAACATAATGATTTTCCTATCTGGCATGGGTTTAAATGGTGAATGGTTGAGTGTGAGAGACTGTAAGTGCGTGAAATGGTGTAAATACAAATGGGACAGCACTTTGCTGCGACATATCACGTTACCACGACAACGGCGAAGAATATTGTGTGCAATTGTGGGTATTTATTTTGACTTTTTATTCCCCGAATTGAGCGTCTTCCAGGGTCTTTCCTCACAAGATGAGAGGTAATTAGTTTTTGTCAAAACGGCTTCAAAGATAAAATGACATGTTTGAATAAATCTGTGTAAAATAAATAAATAAATATATATATATATATATATATATATATATGCTTCCATTCCTCTGATTTCATGTGTTTTTATGTTCCATCTTTAATCCATAATGTTTCTGAGTAAATGTAATTTTCCAGGCTGAACACCCATGTGCCGTTCTCTTTGTTTACCTTTTGTTTTGTTTACAATGCCCCGTGTTTAACGTCACTTTGCTATGAATTGTGGGTAATACCCTTGGGCAAAGTGTGCAGAAATGCGGATTTACGGAAAGAGCTCAACATGTCTGCTGGGCGCGCGCCTGAAATTGGGCCTAAACACCACGGTTGTCTTTCCTAACTCCTCATGAATTCTCCTTCACGTCTTTCCTCGACCCCATGACGTTTTACATCGAGGTCGAGGGAAAAAGGTCAGTAATAGACGTTAGAGGGTGGCTTTTGGACTGTTGGACAGCAGCCATAGATATAGATATGCGACACACACACACGACCTTTGACCCATTAACGTTACAGTCTTTACAGCTGTCATTTCTGATCAAATGGAATTCACTCCTCTCCATAAACAAGCTATTACTTCGTGCTTGTGTTGACATTTATTACATGAAGTTATCTTAGTATCCACATGTATTTACAGGCTACTAACTGATTTAGTATTGATTTAGTTAAAAGTCACCTTGTGCATCTCCCCCACTGGTCAACACTGCCATGGCTCGACCAGCCCCCGTCATCTTTAGCTTCTCCAGGTCCATCGAGGACATGTTGACCCCCCCCCCCGAGTTCACGACGAGACACCCGAGTGAAAGCTTAACAAAACCGGCCGTAAAGTAGTTAAATGAAGCGGTTCTTTGGGTTAATCCAGGTGTCGTTTCCTTGAGTATAACTTGAGTGAACGACAGCGGAACAGCAGTTAACGGGTTCTGGCTCCGCCCCGTTGGAAGCAGGGCTCGCGGGGAGGAGCGCTTATTTTGTTACTCCGCGCCACCCGGCAGAACGACGTTCCGCCTTCAGCAAGTCTCACGACGTTAACCCCGCCCCTTCCACGAGTTCAGCCACAGCACGTACACCACGAACTACTACGAACAACAGGTTTCATTACTACGACGCTAAAAATCTGACCAGAAAACACCTTTTTACACCAATGCATGTATATATAAAATATGTTTACACACACACACACACATATATATATATGGATATATATTATATATGGATATTATATCATAAAGTACATAATACATAGATTATACATGTAGAATAAAGGGAGGTGCACAGAAAAGTATTGTATTTCGTCACCGTTTTCATAATGGTGGGGACAAAATAATCTGAGGGCCCCATAATTAAGGTTTTCCTTTCTTTCTTTTTTAATTTAATTTAAATTCTATACCAGTTAGTACACACTCGACTTGACTGGGAAATACCAAATCAATAGTCATGCTTAAAACATTAAATATTTGAAAAACGTACATCTTACATTGACTTTAAAAAAAAAAATGTCATAGCTGCCCATCATGTTCTAAGTATTGTTTCTGTGAATTTAGTTATTCTTTAGATTTAGCATGTTTGTGCCTGGTGTTAAAATTTAAGTTACCAAATTCCTGGCAGTTTGGAGAGGACTTTGTTACACAATTTTATGTTGGGCGATACATGATTTCTTACAGTAAATATAGGTGAACACTTAAATGAATAAATATAACGTAGAAAATAAATTTCTTAGGGGTGTGACGTTCTGCTACCTCAGTACTTCTAAAACCCTGACTATGATTGGGTTTCATATTATTGATGGTATATAAAACCATAGCACTATGGGTACTGTGGCTTCTATAATACAAGTGAAACAGGCATGGAATTAACTTCTAATACTCAATAAATCAATAAATTACTATTAATATAAATTAGAACAAAAGAGGCGGACCACGGTGTGTTGGGTACAGTACATCAGCATTTATTCCATGCAGTTGTTTGCTCTGATTTTATTCTCCCAGATACCCATTGCACTGTACACTGGATAAGACAGGGAACTGACAGGATTGGTTGATCGTAATGCCATTCAACAGGAAAGGGAGTTGGAAATGAGAGTAACAAAGAAAACAGATGTTCGATACACTGGATGAGGCAACATGACGTTAACAATTGGAGACAATTTCACTGAAATTCAGATGTGAGTAACTGGTATTTTGATTAAAAAAAGAGGAAAGGATCTCTGCAGAAGTACAGAAATCAGCGTCACGCATGCCTTCAGCCGTAACATCTCATGTACCCTGCTGCGACAGAGCACTGCTTGGCTTTTGGTTGCAATAGTGATTCCTTATAGCCTTTGTCGAGATATAAAAAAACAAAAAAACTTTAGGAATGCCTGACATTGCTAATTAAAGTCTGCCAAATCAATACTTCATGATCTAAATGATGAATGGTCCCCTGCAGGGTCACAAAGACAAAGATGATGCCAATGATATGCTTTTGTTCTCCCGTACAAATACTGTCCTCCTCCCACACCAATTCATTGTGCTTCCTTTAAATAATACTTTTCAGGAGAAATCATAGATCATGACATTTCTAAAGCTGCCTGAAACCTTACCAGTCATTCATAATAAATTAATTCAATAATCACGTAGGCCAGCTACAAAGAAAAAAAAACAAGAATCAAAATTAAATTAAAACTTTACAACAATCAAACTTCACAGGATATATGCCAGAGAGACAATGTTATTAACAGCTTGATCGGACGACCCAGTTATTACAATACACTAGGTTATTTCACACGTACGTAAACAGAGTGGAGGAGGTTGAAGGAGGCTCGAGGAAAGGCAGCAGCTGCTTTCAGTATCAGGTGTAAGCCTTCCCAAAGCTTTCAAGCAAAGAGTAATTGATCCATCAGTACAGTTTTAGATTCACCTTGTGCTACTCAGTTCTCATGACTCACACCCTCCTGCAATGTTCAATACAGATGTAATACAAATGAAAGAATTTCCTGCTCATTTTCAACTAGTCGGGCTCATCATCGGTGACAGAAGGCTGTCAGAGCTGTGCGATACGTTATAGGGAGGAGAAAAACAGATTACAGTACATTTACAGATGTTTATATACATGAGTAACTTACACTGAGATGAGGTTGCTGAAAACCAAGAGCAGCTTTATTGCTCTGTGGCCTTGTCTCTGGCTTTTATTCCTAACTTAGAATCTCAGCCGCCTGCGTACACATGAGCTGACATCTTGACATCATTAACGTTAAATTCAACCCTGGCTGGCTAATTTTCAACCGCAGAATCAGGTGGATGATAAACACTCAAATAGGGATTAAAAAAAGAAAAAAAAAAGCTCTCACAGGTGCAGTATCCCCTTTCAAAGATAACAAGAGAAAAATAGTCATATTGCTGGGATTCTAGGATTTAGATTTCCAGAAAAATTACCTTGGGTAGAAAAAAAGGAATGGAGCCAGGATATTTATACAACACAAGCAAAGGTACAGTAAGTCATTGTAACTTTCCCCATCTAGTGGCTGTTGATATATTGCTCCTGCTCTCAATCAGCAACATAAACCCTGAGCATCAAAGGCAAATTCATGACATTTTTAAACATAGCATCTATAATAAGCTGTTTAACACTTGCTGCTCTCCTACAGCCACCAGCCACTGCTTTGTGTCTAGCCAGCTAGACGCCTCAGATCCTGAGCAAGGAACTTCTTTCTCACCTGAGCGCCAACCTACATTATTGCCGTTTTATTCACTACAGCACAAAAAAAAAAAAAAAAATTATTATTTTTGGACATTGTGTATCAGCCAGTAGAAATTACCCTGTTAGAAAATGGTAAATGGGAAACGCTGCACCTAGTGATTTCAAGAAATGGGTTACTGCACCTGGATTTCAACTAAAACGCTCTACATCTCTACATAACATTAATGTCTGTTACAGTAACAAAGGGTTGAACACCAAGGCTATAAGACTTATTTTTTTATATTCCTGTATGGTCCATATTATGTGCCACTCAAAGAAGATTCCTACGTACAATAATTGGTCCAGTCCAGTTTCTCACAGTCCTTGAACAATCCTGAGATGAGACTTGAAACTGTGATGTCTAATGGAGAGGAAAGGGTTTCGTGTTCACACACACACACGCACACACACACGCACACGCACACGCACACACGCACACACGCACACAAGCACACACACACTCCCTAAACTCCCTAAACAACTCTGGTCATGACATCTGATTGATGATGACAGTGACATTGGCGCGTCTCGGAGAAGGATGAGCTGGGTCACAGAGGAAGAGTCTCTTTGTTTTGTGTGTTTTATTTTCTTCTTAGTTGTCAGCTGAGTCTTCATCTCTGTTGCTCTGCTGGCTCGTCCGCTTCATGCAGTCTTCTGGCAGCGTTTGCGATTTGCGATCTGCACAGGCATGCTTGGACAGTTCAGCGGGGATCCTGACGACCGACTAGAAACGTGTTGGTTTCTAGAAAGGATAGGGAGTCCGGCTGCGAGGCAAGTTGTTCATGCTGGTGTTCACACTGTTTTCAAAAGCTCCCAGTTCCCCCCTCACCACGGTGGGGATGGGACGGGAGTGGTGGAGGTAGGGTAACGGGGATCTGCACTGTAAACTCATGATAAAGCAGGTTGATCTTACTTTAGTAAGAGGGGGTCCTTGGGGATTTCGGTCTAAAACAATAAGATGCTGAGAGCAATGATCAAAAGGCTTGTAGTGACACTTCTTGTCTGCGTCAGTCACCTGAGAGACCAAATATCGCAGTGGTGTAACTAACACTTCAACACATCCTCCTTATCATCATCATCATCATCATCATCATCCTCACAACACACACTTAGCCCATGCTCGGTTTAAAAAGTTTTTTTTTTTTTCCCTCTGAATGGTCAGAGAATTTACAGTTTTACCTTCGAAACTCAGACAAAAATAAATTATGAATGTTACACAATCTACTGTACATTATCATTCAAAAGGGAATCCCTGCCATGGGTTGCCTGGGTGCTGTGCAAGAGAGGAGGTGAAATGAGGGTTTATGAAGGGAAGGATGGTTTTTTTGGGGAGGTTCTGGGAGAGATTGCGCGGGGATTTGCTATAAGGAGCTTTGTTTGCAATGTCGTCCTCTTATTGCTGTATTTTCTGCAGGGCTGAGTGGGACACGATGGCCTCCAGGCAAAAACGGAACCGAGCCCTGGGGCGGGTTTCACCACGAGGAAGGAGCCCCGGCTTTGTTATTTCTAATGGTGGCATCGGAGCACTCCGCTTCTGATGTATCACAGTCTGAATCCCCAAACTGCAGTGGATTCTGGGAGAAAAACGAGAGTAAAAAGACAGATTCAGTATCTGCTTTACAATATCGATTGTATTATTTGATCATCACCAGCGTGGCTAAGATTAAAGAGCTAACACACATCCACAGTACCGACCTCGTAGCTGTGTTCGTCGGAGCACAGTTTTCCCAGTGAGATCTGGGTCTTCACCCGGCGCACAGCGCACTCCTTGTCAGAGAGGCCATCTGACTGGGTGGAGATGTCGATGGGGATGTCCGGTGTGTGTGACAGCAGCTCATCCAGATGTTCCTCCTGACTGGCGCTCAGCCTCTCCAGGGGTCCGCTGTGGGAGTGGTCACTGGTGTTTCCCTCCTCTCCATCAGACACCGACAGGTTCTCTGAGCTGAAGGTGGAGTAGGACTGGAAGCTGCTCATACAGCGATGAGGTCTGTGAGGGAGCAGAGGAAGTGGAATAAATGGTGACGCCGTTTTAATTCAGTAGTTACCTTAAAAACATGTCGGTATTACAGACTATAATGATTATTTTGGTTATGATGTGGTGAAAGGTCTTTCTTTTGTTGCACCACATGATGTAACTGTTAGAGCACAGCTAAGGTCAAAGTGACAAACTTAAAGCTAGGATAGGCAGTTTTCTGGACACAGCAAATAATTTGAAAATACAGCCCTCATCCCGCAGCTCTCCCCTCTCTGACCTAAGCCCCTCCCACCAGACGAGTACGGGTATACGCACACACTTAATACAGTAACCTGTAAGAGCACAAGTTATTCAGTTAAAACTTCATTACGATAATGAATGTGATCCTGATACCGTTATATAGTGGAAATTATATGTTCAATTACAGTTCTGTTTTCTTTGCAGACTTGTGAGCCTGTAAAGCCCCTTGTGATGACATGCTTTGAGGCTCTAGCGAGCTACATAGCCGCAGTCGCACCCTGAGCCTTTGCTATGGTCAGCAGGAGGCTAAACTATTAACAACATTTTCTCTCCATCTCTGAAACACTTTGCGACCAGGTGAGCTACGGGAAACCACGGGCTGGCCCCATGATGGCCAAAAGAAACTGCCGACCCCAGCTTTAACGAACTGTAACTGTATTTTACCTCTGTCTCCTTGGAAACTCCACTTCACTGTCAACCTCACCCTCTTCCTCTTCAGATGACTCGTCGCCA
This sequence comes from Ophiodon elongatus, assembly GCA_016806645.1. Taxonomy (NCBI): domain Eukaryota; kingdom Metazoa; phylum Chordata; class Actinopteri; order Perciformes; family Hexagrammidae; genus Ophiodon; species Ophiodon elongatus. The sequence goes on from JACSYO010001810.1 coordinate 5,250,702, forward strand.
CCCTGTAGGAGAAGCAATTACAGCTGTTAATAAATCATCTTTCACACAGTTTTCTTAACACAAACACCAACTACATACTAAATGATGGAAGGCCCCCAGCTTTGCTCACCTTCCGGAGAGGTCTGAGGGTGCGGGGCAGTGCGGTGAGCAGGGTGTGAGTGCGCTGGGATGCCTGTCGTTCTTGTGGCTGAGCCTTCTTCGTGGCCTCTCCGTCTAAGGCTGGATCTTTGCTGGGAGCCCCTAAAGAAGATGCGGTGCCTTCCTGGGTGTTGAGCAGGGAGTAGTGGGGCAACTCTGGATGGCTTGATGCAGGAGGGGTCTCCTGACAGTGTAGGCAGCCAGGGAAGGGGTGAGCCTGGCAGCAGGGACACAAAGTACCAGCACTAGCACCTGGAACAAGACTGGAGCTGGTGGACGAAGTCCGCTGTCGCGTGTCTGCATCCACAGCAGTGGATATGAGGTCAGGGCTGGATCCAGAGACGCGGCGCTGGAGGTGGTCTGTCTGAGGGCTACGGAGGGCAGCGGCGGGGCCGAAGTAGCGCAGGTTGTTGGCACAGTTGACAACGGCCTCCTCCCGGCCCTTTAACGGGAGGAAGGGCCCCTCGGTTAGTGGGTGGTGGTGGTGGTGATGGAGGAACGGCTGCTCCTGGAGAGACTGGGTGTCTTCTAATGCCGCAGCAAGAGGTTTCAGCAGCCCGGGGAACTCGCTGTGGCTTCCTTTACTGTTGGCCCGGCGGTGACGAGGCTTGCTTCGGTAACGGGCTTTGCCAGGAGGCGTGGAGACCTTCGGGCTGGCTGATAGCGGTGAAGGGGAGGGGAGTGGGTCGAGGCTGGGGATGCCATCGGAACGAAGCAAGTCTGGTCTGAAAGAAATTAATTCGACAACATTAACATGATGTATCTTAATGAATTTATTCTCCCCAACACGTATATCCTGGCTTTACCAGAACATATAGTAATTCATACGACTTTACTGAGAATTGTCACTTATTTAATGGATATTAATCATCTAGATGAACCCGAAAATGTTAATGATTGTAGAGCAGCTGAAACGGGAAATTCAAATCTTTTCTTTTACAATTCGCTATTGAATTGCTACGATTCAGACCTTTTAGTGGGCGGCATCCCAGGTTTGTGGGACATGCTTCCTTTCTTCTTGATGAGCTTCTCTACAGCGTTGGTTCTGACGATGGGTCTGACAAGGTGACGCTTATAGGACCCAGGATATTTCTTCTCCACTGCCTGCTCTCTCCTACAGGGATGGCAGAATTATTAAGGAGTTGAAAATAATGACGGTGAAAATAATTCACATTCAATTCTACGGTGAGCTGTACTTTCATTACTCCAAACTCTAGAAGACAGAAATCAAGTAAGGTGTAAAAATCTATATAAATGTATCTGAAACCAACACAGATCATCTTACTTTGAATTTGACTTATACTTTGTTTTATTTACTTCTTTATTTAAATTTTTTGGAGGGGAGCACACAAGACAACATACACAGGATTTATTCAGAAAAGGAAGGACATTTAGATTTTTTGTTTAATTTGAGTCATTTCCAAGCAAAAGCAAGTAATTGTCTAAGAAGTTTAAAAACGCCCTACTATTCTAGTTGAAACAACATTAGGGCGTGACCTAAAACAATTACTTTTTTTATTCTGTTCTTCTCACTAGCTGAATATACGGTCAGTTGTCTTGCCAGCCATTGTAATAATTTCAAATGTAAAAAATTACTGGAAATGCCTTTTATAAAGAGGAAATGATGGTATACACACAAGTAAGGTCTGATAATGAGGAAAGGAGCAGGACAGCAGTAAAGAAAGCTGATGACTACTGTGATAAAGGATTTATTTACATACTTCATTAGTTCTTTCTCTCGGACTTCCAGCTGCAGCATGATGGCACTGAGCTCCATGTAGAGGTTGTTGGCTCTCTCCAGCTTCCTCTCATAGTGCTCCCGGATGTCCAGTGCGTGCCTGAGAGTTTGAGAAATGCAGACAAATATTCATCTCTGCTTCAATTTCAAAACCTCATAATCAACACAAAGAAACAGGTACGTGCAAAAGTAATTAAACTCATGTTAAATTACACTAGTCATTTTGAAAATCAGGAGCTATAGATTGTAACATGTTTACTCTCATTTGCTTTTCTTGTAAATGGCCATGTCTCCTTCTGGCTCTCCTTTCTTACACACCTGAGTTCATCCCGCCTGCGTCGGATCAGCTCCTCGTCCAGCCTGTGGATACAGGTGCCTTCACTTTTGATCTTTTCAAAATGTTTCTTCACTTCCTCTCTCCATTCGGACTGTAATGTGGAGGGACAAAAAGCTGACAATCCACTCTCCAACACAAAAGCCATCAAATGACTCATCCTTGTACCTATAATATATATAGAACAAGTAAATACTGTCTAAGGGTTGTGAACTACACTCAATGTTGGTGCTCATCAAACTCATGCTGACCTGAGACTTGAAGTAGGTCTCCTGGGGAGCTCCTAACACATCAGCAGAGGCAATGTCGAGGTGTAAGAGGATCTGACGAAATGAAGGCCTATTCCTGGGCTTGCTTTGCCTGCAATCAGCAAATAACAGGGAAAGATATGATTAAATGAGAACGCTAAGAATGTACATTTAGGCAATCCTGTGTGATGCATTGTTAGCATTCATTTTGAGGTATAAATGCAGTACAAAACCTTTTTAACAGAAATATTCTAACATGTGCTGGACAAAGATGGTACGAACATGATATATGATCTGCACTCACCATGTTTGTTTCATGAGGATTTTGAAGCCATCCGGGCAGGTTGAGGGGACAGGAAGGTGGAGACTGTTGCTACCGACACCCCAAATGATGGCGGAGGAGTCCACATCTTTGTAGGGAATCTCTCCGGTCAGAAGTTCCCATAACACAACTCCAAATGACCTTCAACAGAAAAGTAAGTCAGGTCTCACTACAGCAACATCCACAGATGACTCTTAAAATGTTAGACTTTTATCTCAGATACACTAAAACAGTTGAACACTGCCCTAATGTCTTTCTTATTTCTGAAAATAAAATGTATTTGAATACTCACCATATGTCTACTTTTTCAGACACAGGCTCATTTCTTATCACTTCTGGGGCCATCCAGGCCACCGTACCCGCAAATGACATCTTTGTACTTTTGTCACTGAGCTCTTTGGACGTTCCAAAATCGGAGATTTTCACAGTGTCGTTGGAGGTGACCAAAACACTAAAAACAGACACAAACAGAAAACACACAGACTTGTTAGCCATGTCCGACTGTTTGATCAAGAGGCCCAAAAAAGACAGCATCTTCTCCAAGTTTATGCTAGTCCTTTAATAATCTATATCAACTGCACGGTAAATTCACCCTTTCATATTGAAGCCAAGGAGTGTCAGACCGACATTAATCCAGATCCAATGACCTGGATTAAAACATTCTGACCAATAGATTATAGTAAAAAGCTGTGACAGAAGCACATTTCCACATCTGAAACACCCCATTAGCTGAATGAGACTGACCTTTCCAGCACATTCAGCCTGCTACCGTTCTGCTGACTAATACAGTGTTTGGCACTGCAGCAGCATGATGATATTGATTAGAGAAACTAGAGGGCTACAGTGTGAAGAGGATGAGACCGGACACTGTCTTAAGTCAAGGCTACTAGCTTTAAATTCTGAGAATGGCATTTCAGTTAATGTCAGATTACTAAGAGCTGAAAAGGATGAATTGTTGTTGCTGCTGTGGGCTAAGACATTTTATAGAAGGCTGATCAGCTTTAAGAACGTGACCACAGCACCCGTGGGCTGCTGCATAACAGTGACAAGCCAAGAAAACAGACTGTACTCATTTGTAGATCAGGAGGAAATATCAAATTTGCTGCTTTACATACTGAAGCATTTTTATTTCAATTAGCTGTATTTCTTTTCAACAAAATTGTAAATGAGGCTCCTGCTTCATAGTAGTGGAATACACATCGGTGAGAGTAAAACAGGTACAAAAATCTAATTGAAGGAAGAATTAAAAAAATTATACAATATCTTACAATACCAGGAAAAGAGGAAACTCACTTGGGAGACTTGAGATCTCTGTGAATGATCTTGTGCAGGTGAAGGTAGTTCATGCCGCTGGCGATGCCTGTGGCCCAGTCCACCAGCATCCTGGGGGTCACTTTCCTCCCCGCTCTCAGCACCTCATACAGCTGGCCCTGGGCACAGTACTCCATGATGATGCAGTAGCAAGGCGCCTGAGTGCACACACCCCTAAAATGGACAAAACACATGAAACATATTAAAAGACCCACGTATCCTGATAATGAGAAACTCGTATTTAAAACTGTGTGTGTGTTAACAGGTAACATGCAAGATCAAGTGGTTGTAGACTTACTTGAAGCTGATGATATTTGGATGCTTGAGTTTTCGCAGGGGTTTAATGTCCGTCTCCTTCTGCTCTCGCACCTTCTTGATGGCCACCTCCTCAGACCGGAACTTGCCCAAGAAGACAGCTCCCTGTGCACCGCTGCCCAGCCACTGCAACTCAGAAATCTCCTCAAATGGCACCTCCCACATGTCTGCAAACAAGTAAATTACAGTTTGTCAAAATGAAAGTATTTTTTTTTTTTAATTGGACACAATTGTCTAATTTTGAGCTTTAGCATTGTTTTTGTTCATCAATATTCTTTGTCCAGTTGCTATAATAATAATAGAAATAAAAAAAAATGTAAGAAATAAACTTTGCGTTCTTTCTGAGAGTTTGATGAGTAGATTTTTCAACATAAACACGTGTAGAGGCAGACTGAAGCTCTCGCTGTCCCACTAATAAGCTTTCCTGAACCCGCCCGACCCGCAAGACGACCCGTCACTGCTATGCAGCCACCACTGGATCTTATTTTACAGAGAGTATAGTAGCCTACTAACAATATATGTATGTATAACATATTCAAATGTTGATTTAGTATTTGAATATCAACTTTAACAAAGCTTGGGTGCTTCAAGCTATTCGGTACCGCCCAAGTCCAAAAGGGAATAAAATCCACCGACCAGCACAGCTAAAGCTCACTAACATCAACAACTTATATCTTGTTTGTTTGTTTATTCTCTACAAAAACTCAAGTACAAAAATTACTGTGAAGACAAAAAGTGAAAATGAAATTGAATATGGCAAACTATTCCTTTAAAAAAAATGAAATTCTATCTTGAGGAAAAAACACAATCACAACACTTTCAAAATAAATGTCATGTACTTTGAGCTTCCTAAAACCATCTTCATGTAAACAAAGTATCTCAGAGTTACAGCACAATGAAAAACACACCCAACATGGTTTACACTAGATATCATATTTTATAGCCAGACTGAGCAAATATAACGCCCTGTGCTCAACTGCTATAACTGTCTAACAGTGAGTCATATGCTGTTCCATCCTCATTATGTGGTTTTGAAACCAGCAAAAAGGAGAAGCTATGCTACATTTGGACATTATCTGACCGACAACGAGACCCGGCCCTGTTGTCTGACCGTGACTCGATCCTGCAGCATCTCTGTGCAGCCTGTTGAAGGCAGCCCTGCAGCAAGGTGAGTCTACCTTAACCATGACCTCAATTCAAACGGACAGCTGTACAGCTTCACCCACTACAGCAATATGGTGATGCCGGGGGTTGGCTATTCAATTACAGTTTCAGACTATATCAGGAGAAACTGGATGGAAGCTGAAGTTTTTTGTCAGAAGCCTTAAAGAGACATGAATTGAACAACAGTGCACTTTGTTTCCTAAATTGATTCCACAAAGAAAGATAAAAGCCAGAAACTAACCTTGCTGTTGTAGCTTGTATTCTGTCGAGTAGGTCTTCCCGATGATGTTCCAGACAGGCCGAAGACAACCAAAGAGCCCCTCTAAGAACCCACCCGACCCAGGCCCCGCTCTCTGGAAGTGCAGCTTGATGTCATCAGGGTGGTGGTGGTGGTGGTGGTGGTGGTGGCTCTGCCTCCCATCTCCACTGTGGTCAATGGGACAGTCCCCTTCCCCCGTCTGCTCCTCCATCCCACTGCCACACCCGTGCTCACAGGAGGCCGGCGATCCAGCTTCCTCGTGGTCCTGCTCCTGCAGCTGGAGCACGCTGTTGTCAAAGTGCCCACCCTCGCTCCGTGTTGAGTCCACACTCAAGGCTGCGTTTGGGGGACTTGTACCCCCCAGCATTGAGTCCTCGTCCTGGCCGGGCGTCTGCAGCGTCTGCAGGGGAACAGGCAGGTGTGTCGGCGGCGCGAGATCTGTGATAATCTGAGGAGGTAAAATGGCCAGAGGGGCCTGAGGAGGCTGAGGTTGGGAGTTGGGCGAGTTTGATTTCTTCACGGTGTCCCCGACCACGGTCAGTTTGAGCTCCTCCTTCAGCTTGCCCACCAGCAGACTGGGGCAGGAAGTCCACGAGAGCACCTCAGGGGAGCTACCCATGGTGTCGTGCATGTGCATGGACTACCCAGTGATAATGAATCGGGTGCGTCCTAACACACTGGTTTGTCTTCTGAATGTTGAAAATCACCTACAAAGTCTGGAGATGGATACAGAACAAAAAAGAGGGACAGGTTAACTTTAATAAAGATGCAGATTAAAATAAAAAGCTGAGTTAAACCCATTTGGATGATTGTAGACACATCAGATACAACATGAACAGGATTGTAACTGTTGCCATGGGGCCCTATTACTCCCACAAAGAGAAATGCAATCCTCTCATTTCCTCTCATAGATCTGGGTTTGAGAGAGCTTACATTAATGATGATTATTTTTAACTATGGAGTGCAAACACTGCAGGGTGGAGGAGGTCAGAAAAATCGGATAGGCTTTAAATCAGAGAATAAGACAGAGTTGCTGAATGAAAGACATTGCGGAGTAGATCAAAATAATGTAATTCTGAGAAATTTCTGGGAAACAGTTGGACTAAACCAATAACACACACACAACCGGGGCTTTACCATGTTCTCAGTGAGGCAGTAACAGTATAGCAGAGATTAAAAGTCTTGCTGTGTATTAGGCCCGCTGAGAGCAAAACATCTGGCACACACAGCCCATTCTCACTGCTTAACCAGCAGGAACGGCTATAGCCACCACAGGCCACCAGCCAGCAGCAGAACAAACATACTGGTTCAGTCACTGAATCACTGCAAGTCAAATCCATACCATCTATTGGTGTATGTATTCAAATATATTGTGAGACAGACATTTTTTCCTGAAAAGTTAATAAACTGTTGACCTGAACACATATTTCTCAAACATGGCAAAATATCTCAGGGCAAATATATGTACAGCCAAAGTATGTGTTTCTTTCTTTCTCTTCATCTGGGTCATATTTGAGTGTTTATGGTGTGTATTGTTGTGCACTGCTGTCTGCCACAGTGTCTTTTTCAACATTACCACTGGGAGTCAGAAATGATCAAATCCTACACACGGGGGCTTTAATTTGTTGCAACTGTAGTATACGCAGTGTTTTCAGACAAACAGATGGCCATTTATCTACAGTCTGACTCTGCTTGTTTATCAAATCTTGGCAAATTAAACGTCACAAAGTGGTGAATCAATTGCTTTCTAAAAAGTTTATTTTTTTTACCCCCTTTAACCCAGGAGGACATGCCCTTAGAAATCCAATCAACTTTGAAGGGGCCGTAGAAAACAGAGTGTGAGGGAGATAGCGGGAGGCTGTACAGTGTGTACAGTCGGAAACAGGAGATCAAAGTCCAGGAGGGGGGAGGGAGGAGACAGAGAGGCAGTGAGTTGGCTCTGTGTTACGTGGAGGTTTCCTGAAGGGGACAGGCATGAAGTCCAACGGAAACACACTTTGTTTATGTCAACGCTTTGATCCCATGACCTCTGATGCAGATAACTTTGCTGCTGAAACGCTGCAAAGTCACGACACCATGCCTTGATTTCAGAGCCAAACATGTGTTTGTGTTAAATAAAGCATTTGTTATTTTGCCTTTTTGGGTACTTGACAATAAAATGAAGAATAGAAAAGATGGGGAAAGCAAAAGGAGAGTAAAAAAAAAATGTCCTAACAGGACTCAAAGTGGAGATGCTCACATTTACATGATATGCACCCTAATCCATTGGTCCACGCAGATGCTTGTGCGAATGCATGTACTGTATCTGTATGTATCTACTGGGGGGTAACCCGAGCGCTGTGAGAGTGTAATGGCTGCCAAAAGCTCATCTATAATGCAGGCCTGTCTCTAAGCAGGTTGCTGAGAGTGCAGGGGAAGGAGAGAATGCTCTCTCAGGTATCCAATAAATCTGTCCCTTCCACAGCAGAGACAATCGAGCTGTGCGAGTAGAGGCCTGTGCTGAAATTCCACCCCACGGACGATTCTTGGAGCTTCTGACGTGGGCTGCAAAGGGTGGATGTGGTCGGGGGGACAGAGACGCTCACGTTCAGACCCAAGCCTGCACACACAGCAACCCCGATAACCCAACTAAAACTGACTAAACGATGACTACAGAGCACAGTTTGACAGAAGAACGGATGCCTTTCAGCCTTTTATTATTTTCACCCGTTTGTACTCTCTCTCTGGCCGATCTCTTTCCTCTTCCCTGACAGGCGGAATCAGCACTGAGCCTCTGCATCTATATCTCAAGCCAAGAATAGGAAACGAACCTCTTGCTCTCCACCATTAATCTCTAATGGAAGATCTCTATGTGCATAGAATCCCATGAATAATGTCTGGGCCTCATTAAGAAAGGGCCCAGGGTTTCATTTACAGTCATTTATTTACAGGACTTTCCGAAAGTGCCGTGACTGGGCAAAAGAGCGCACTGGCTGTCCCTCTGATGTTAAAATTTAATTTTGTTACATGCTTGCACAAAGTACACAATGCTTCGGTGAAGGAAACAATGCCGATGCTCAGCAGAGAGGGTAAAAAGAATAAAGAGGGAGAGAGAGAGAGAGCTAAAGAGAGAGAGAAATTATCAAGGACTGATCCTTTAATCCCTCTACAGGGCTCTAGAGAAAAGCTTGTACAAACACAGACCCTATTCATCCCTCCCCCTCCATATATCCTCTAAACACTTCCTGTCATTTTCTTGCCTCTGTAAACGTAACCTAATGTCAATGACCAATAGCACGATGCATCACAACAAGTACATCTTTAGCATATGAGCACACTTACAGACGTGGAGCCGTGTTGGCAGAGAAAGACCTCACTGATATTGTTACTGTACATACTGTGTGTGTGTGTGTGTGTGTGTGTGTGTGTGTGTGTGTGGCAGCTGGTGGTGCAGGAGGATCAGGTTCTGAGACCACAAATGCACACACACACGCACCGGGGGCGTGTCCGGCAGGATCCATTAATCCCAATACTCTCAGCAATTCTCTGGGGGAAAGGAGTCTTCTTTTTTTTTTTTTTTGTGGCACTCAGCAAAACGCCAACATGGTTGTTTAGTTAGTGTGTAGACAAAACTCTCCCTTCACAAAAGCAGCTTGACAGTCCACGTTATATTAATGCAGCAACAAACAGACCTTTAACAAACACAGAGGTGCACGTTGCATTCATGCTCACACTCACACAGGAGCAGCAGCAGCATCATCTGTTTCTCCGTCACTCTGCTCCTCATTAAGGGAAGCCCTGCTGGGCCCCATAGGGGGAACCTCCTTTTAGGTGACAGCTGCGCCACCAACAAAGAACCAATTTAGCCGCTATACCACCTCATCATTCACACATTACCATGTCAACACAGCATCCGTCCTGACCTTCTGCTACCAGTCACACTCACTCTCATCCAACACTCAGGTACGGAGAGGCCAAAAGAGGCACGGCGGTCCATTAGGCGCGTCACACACAGGGAAAGCAGACTTGTGAAGTGTTTAAAGAACAACAACATAGAGGTCTTCACGAGAACACTGACTGATTTTCGCCCACGCGATTGTGGTCACGTGGGTGAAAATCACCCGACGTTAGTGTTCTAGGGTTAAAGTGAGGAGTGGGTAAAACATCCAGAATAGTATCTTGCATTAATCGGAATATATTGACCTTTTCTTTGAACAACAAAGTACATGTCATAGCTCTTTACCTCAAAAGAAGATGGGTAGAAATCTCATAAGCAACCAACACCTCCAGCAGATTTATAATTCACCTGACTTTCCTAATATTAGACAGCTAAGGCCTACAGAGACATATGACTGCAGTACACTCAGTCAGGAAAAAATATTTGCTTCAAACAACACAAATCGATTCTATCCCTCGTGACCTCTTCTCTTAAAACAAACATGAATGGTGAGCGCAGCACTTGTCTCCACTGAGCACTTCAAATAACCAATAAAAGGAAAGGCTTAGAAAGAAAACTAAATAAACTGGACAAATACAAGAGTCTCTTACCATCAGTAGCTCTGGAGTCTCTACAGTCTGAACTACACGTGACCATCTGTTATTCTGGGTCACAGTTGAACAGCTGAACTCTGGTATTTGTACTTCTTTCCCTCGTCAATGCAGACTATGGACTTTCATGGCCGGAGTTCATTGTGCAAGTAAACAATGTTATAAAACAGAAATCGCAAAAAAAACACTGCTCATAGTTAGTATTTCTTTGTCATTGGAGGCAGACAGAATTAGAACACATTTAGCAATATGAACATCAAATTCAGAGACCTCGGAAACATGACTGTGCCAACACAGCCACCCAGTTCTGATTTGATTGTCGGGATGTGGGCCGATGTCTAAATCAGCTTTCCCTCGCTACCATGGCCGTGAGTCCTGCCAGAGGGGATTGGGCAGCCTTATGTAGGTGGGTGAAAGTAATCTGCTGGTGCGGGCACAGCGGTGGCGGGGAAAATAAACAAATTCTGGCAATGCGTTCAGGCATCTGCCGTCACATGGCTGACATTTCCCTGTAATCTCTCTTTCTTCATAGTCTGATTCCCTCTGGTGACTCACCTGAGCTGACTTAAATACCTGGTGGTGGCTGGAGGGAGAAGCAGGACACAGAGTAATAAACCCTGCCTGCCTATCTGCCTGCTCAAGGTTCGACTGTTGTCGCTGGGCAAATAGGAAGAAGGTCAAAGCTGCTCCTGCTAAGGCCACGGGGAAAGTGCCAGGTAGGATCACCTGGTCTGTTGTGAAGGAGAGATTTCTTAGAGAGAGGAGGAGGCGGTCAGGTGGATGAATGAAACTGCCAGAGAGAGCTGACTGATAGGAGGATGAAAGTGCAAAAACAACAGCACCTCGCCTTTTCCTTCTGAAGTCCAAAACATCAAAGTCTGACTGTGCGGTTTCCCCCGAGCTCAACAAACAGAACTCAGCTGACCAACACGTTCTAGAGAAAAACACTACAATTCAGGGTTAACATAGCTGTGAATCATTAGCACTCCAAACACACACACATAACTTGTTCCTCAAATAGCCTCAGCCAGTGCCAGCCAGAACTGGAGAAAATAAATAACTGAAGGAAAGAGTGCGCGCCATCGACACGTCACACACTCTCCCTCCAGCTTCACTCTCCCAGCCTCTCAGCGAGGCAGCACTGCAACCACGACACACAGCCTCCGAAAATCTTTAACTTTCACACCTACTCTGCTCCGAAAAGCTCACAGGGCTTCAATATCTGCCTTTTTGAGTAAAGCAGACTCTTTGTTCCCAGCAAAGATTGACGATACAGCTTTACAGAGCTCTACTTATGAATGCTAACCAGATCCATTTGGGAGATGATGAATGCGAACGGACAGAAAGGGACGGTGGGGCCAAGGAGACGGTGGAGGGACAGAACGGCTTAGAGAAAAGTAGAAGAAGAAAAGCAGATTAGGGAGACAGAAAAGGACATGGGGGGAACGGGGGGTTATGAAGGAAGGAGATAGCGAGGACAATTTTGTTGCTGGAAACCAGGGAAGAAAAAAAAATGAGCGACGGACACAAAAAGGAGAAAGAGAAACTGCTTTTCTGCTGCTGCTCGCGGCATGATACTGTACTGACCACGCTCCAATGGGAAAGACTCCCAGAGCGACAACAAAGGACACAAGAGGAGCCGGCTCCATGTGAACTGGGCCTGTCTGCCCTGCACGGCCAGGAGACAGCAGCGCACACACACATAGAAAGACACGGGCAAACACACACTCAACACTGCACACCAGAGCAGCTGCTGCCACAACAATCCCCCTTGTGCTCTTTTAATAGGGACGGCCCGCCTGCACCGCCAACAAGGGCCGAGGAGAGAGACAGACAGACACACAAAAAGTGACACAACAGACAAACACCCATATTGCAGGAGACCGGCTGTGACTGACGCCATTTTAATGGTCGCAATATGGAAATACACAAAGCTACAGCGCACAAAATAAAAATGGGGCATGTGAGGTTTAACAAGAGGAAGTGGGTGTTGTACTACATGTCCTTTCTTCTGCCTAAATACAGGCTCCCACAGCAGAAAGCCAGGAAATCAATACACATTAGTGCTTCTATTAGCTCCTGGGTTCATATTATCCCTGTAACATGCACCTCATCTATGTTTTAATATTTAATCCGGTACCCTATGTTTGACACCCTAGAAATACAATCCAAATGGCAAACTCTACATGGATATGAATATGCAGACATTATTTTTAACACTCTGTGGAGAATGGATGGATGGAGCTCTCCCCTCCTCCTCCTCCTCCTCATCCTCCTCCTCCGCCTCCTCCTCTCCACTAAAGCCCGGCTGCCGGCTACTCATCCTGTGCAGTTACATAAACATGTTTAGTAGCAGAGGACAGAGGTGGGCATACACAGAGCATTCCTGCTGCCAAGCAGAGTAAAATAAAGAGATTGATGAATACGCAATTCGGGGGAGAAAAGTCAAATATGGTGAAGATGGACAAAAAGAGAGGCAGAGTTAACAAAGACGAAACCCCGGAGAGTGAATGTGATTTGTTTGTGACACGTACTGAAAAGCCTGTGGCTGTGCGCAATACACGTGTGTCCCAGAAAAGTCTGCCCACTCTGACCACCAGCGTTATAATGCCTCAGAGTATCATCTGGCTGCTCCGTCAGGAGGTGGAGGGCGGGGGTTCTCTTGGTGTATACCTTTACCTACATCTCAACCTGTCCTTCAGAGGGCACGGAGACGTACTGCATCAAAAAGCAGCAGCAGCAGCAGCAGCATCACCGCTGAGCCTAAAATAGCTCCTGCACGCACCGACGCACGACCACTCAACACACTCCTGCAGCACTGCTACTGAACAAACACTGACACAGCTGATCCACGTACAGTACAAACAGCACACACACTTGAATGTCTCCTTGCGCACACACACACACACACACACACACACACACACACACACACACACATCAAAGAAGTACAGTCAAAGAAAACAATATATAAAGACACGTTTACAAGCAGAAGAACCTCCACATCACACTGTTTCTACTGAGATGTACGGCAAAGACACAGCATCAGCAGATTACTCACAGCAGACAGAGCTCAGATTCATGGTCCTCGCACAACTCTGAGGCACGGATGGAGAAAGGAAAAAAGCCGGAGGGAGAGAGGCTGAACTGACGGTCAAGATGGAGAAAAAACGGCGAGAAAAGCATGGAGAGAGAGGGAGACAGAGGCTGGAGAGTGACGGACATTCCTCTAACTCCCGCAGCACCTGGGATGTGAGTGGGTGGCTGGTAGCGTCACCCGGTCGCTGAAGACCTGCTCACGTCACACTTTTCATGAATGGAGCTGTCTGACGCAGAGAGGACGCGGCTCAAAGAGCAGAGGAGGGGGGTGTGCGGGAGGGGCGGAGCCTTGTGCACAGACTGAGAGAGGAGGAGTAAAGAGAGATGAAGAGGAGAGGAGAAGAAAAGGAGGAGGGGGGTCTGGAGGGGGGGGATGCATTTCAAAGCAGCACCAGCTGGGAACAGCAGGTTAGGCTGCAGTGGCGTCTCTGTAAGTAGGACAGACGGTTTCTGCACAAGAGAAAATCCCTTTGTACGAAAATCAGTAATCACTTCTCTCCATGCCAGTTGCATTAAAATCCCACATATGACTGCACAGTGTTTCCTGTATTCTAGCATGGACTGTACATTTGTGACTAAAGATTTCATTCAGTTCAGACCTCAACCTGGAGTCAAATAAACTCTCCACAGGATGTAAATGCTCTGCACAGTTGGGCTTTCTCTTGGGAAGCTAAGACGTATGCGACTGCAAACTAAGACTTCAGTTTTCAATGTTTCTACAGAGCACGAAAACCACATTTGAGCATGTGTTCTCCATGTTTGAACATGACTTTATGTACCAATATCAGCTGAATTTGACCAATTGGCCAAGTTTCTCATGATGCGGAGCACTCAAATCATAAAGACAGAAGTCCACACTCAGGAAGAATAAGAAAGTTCAAGCTTCAGGGCTGAAGGACTACAGCAGTCAGAGAAAAATGAAAAGGTCAGATCCAGAAACCGCTCTTTTATCTCCGCAAAAAAGGTCATTTTATGTCTCTCTCACGATGTACTGAAGTAAAACCACTTCATTCAGCCTTTTAGCTTTTGTGCATTTGTCTGCAGGAGTGTACACGTACTGACCCGTCAGGTGGTCTCTGGGCATCTCACAGGCGAGTGTGGTCAGGGCTCAGGTTCGGCTCCGTCTTGCTTCTCACCTGCATCAACACACACACAGAGGTTCATAATTGAGTGGCATGTTAATCAAGTACAGACAGAGGACTGGTATGAATGAAGACGCATGAGTCCATACTATAAAATGAAAGAGTTAACAAAGGTATCGCCATCTGCAACATTTTCAGGGTGACATTAAGAAACATTTGAGTCAACAGATAATCAAAAGACTGGAGAGAAAAGGCGGTGCAGCTCAGACGAAGGGAGTGTGTCTGCAGTGTGTGTGTATATATATATATATATATATATATATATATATATATATATTTATATATTTATATATATATATATATATATATACACACAGTTTGTGAGTGGTGATGACAGTGATTCAGAATAGGTACTACCAGAGGGGGTATATCAGAAGAGACTGATTGAGAGGGAGGGTCTCTGTGTGTGGAAGGAAAGGCTCGGGGAACAGATGCTCCACCCCATCTTCTCTTTACAGGCCCAAACCTCTGGGGAAGATAAAGATGGGGGGTCGGGGGGAGAGTAGTAGGAATGTAATGATGCATGGTGGGTTGGGGGGTTGGGAAATTGGAGCAGCATTGTCAAATCTCCATCCTCAGGCCACACCCCTGAGGGCTGCCAGGGGAGAGGGTCCGGTATCCCGGGGTGAGGCTGAGGGGGAGACTTCCAAACACGGCCTATAAATGGCGTGAAATGACAGCCGAATGAGTCACGGTACAGATGGCCGAGGACGCTGGCTCTAATGGGACTGACGTTAGGGAATGGCGAGTGTGTTGAGCTGATAGTTGGACCTGTGAAAACTACACCTTTGTGATGCAAAGTCCAAAATGAACACAATGTCGAGCATTCTCTTGACCTTGAGGAGAACAAGAGTGGGTGTAAGCCGGAATTACTATTCTTGCCACGTTGCTGGAGACACGCTCTTGTAAACACTGCACACATAAAAACACAGCAGGGGAAGTCCAAAAAATACAGTTCTAGTTAAATATTGGCAAAGAGAGATAGAGAGGCATTGGATGTCCATAGGAGCATGGAATTGAAATACCTGAGCTGTTTGCTTAGCGACAACATCTAACTCTGCTCAATGGCTGAAATTCCAAAGGTCAGCAGATCACAAGCCTGTGGGCTCACGAGGAAACAAGCAAAGCCACATTGTATTACGAAACCTCCCCCTTCAAGTGAAATCAAACACTTTTAAAGTCAAGACAGCAAATTCAGTTTTGATGTTCATATTGTATAAAATGTCATGAGACATGGCCAAAGGATGCTCTATATTTACCACAATACCGACTCAAACTTCTCCCTCTGCCAATAAATGGTATCCTGTCTCATCACAGGCCACAGTGCCTTAAAGCCCATCTGTTCTAATATTAGCACTGACATGACATTATCAGTTTGTTGTTGTGTCTTTATTTGCAGTGTTAAGTCAAAATGAGCCACTTAGTCTGAAGTTAAAGAGGCTGTCCAGTGTTTTAAATATGTAGTTAACTTTTTAAAACGCTAGCCAAGTGGTAGCTTTGAACAAATATCAAAGCAGTATTGATCTGTGAGGACTTCATACCCATCCATACATCAAATAATAGGTAAACTGGACTAAACCAAAATAAAACAACTCATTTCAGTATCACATAAAAAAAAAAAAAAGAAAAGAAGTTACAGTGATTCGTGACGCTATGAGAGCCGGCTTTGATCTCAAAATTAAAGGTCATTCTCTCATTGCATTTCCTCAATCATTCATTATTAAAACACAGATTTGAATTCATTTAACTTTAATTAAAAGTTTCAAATAACTTTCAAATAGCGACAAGCAGGGCAGCTGAAATCTGAGGATCTTCATTTTCCACTTTGATTACAGCTTCCTCAGGAAAAAAAAACTGCCTTTAGGTATAATATCTCTTGATGATCAGCGACCAACCATCTGCCCTATTTACTTTTGCTGGAATAACATGGACAAGCCACAACGCTGTGCTGTTAATTTGTAGTGTGCAGGTAAATGCTCTTCTCCGTAGCGTGCCACTGCTTGTTATGCCGGAGGTGTTGAATGTCTTTAATCATCACCAATCACAAGCCACTCATGACTTTGTTAAACTACATAAAACAAAATAAATGAAGTCATAACTAAGTAGCACAGGCAGACAGATCAGACATCTGTCTCGATCATAGATATATTTTTGATTCACTCATAGAGGAAATTAGGACATTTTTGTAAAGTAAATCAGAATCCATTTCAAGCCAAGTGAAGTTATTAACACAACATTTAAGGCTTGATATTCAAAAGGAAAAACAACAATCGTCTAAAATGCAAAAAACTAAAACTGAAATCCACACAGAGCTCAGTGCGGCATCTCCAAACAATACAAAAAACTAAAATATTAAATCCACCACCCCATTAAAAACAATGTATTGATCAAAATCATTTTAGAGGGTTTAAGATGTCCTAGGTTGTGATATGAGACTATATATAGAGTATGATTTTGTATATCCCAATATACCAGACCCTCTAATATTTGCCTTTACCCATTTAGTCATTATTTTGTAAAAGCATCAACAGTCAACCCTTCAATATCGTCCCAATATCAATATTGATGTATTTGGTCTAAAATATTGTGATATTTGATTTTCTCCATATCGCCCATACAATTAGCTTTTCTACAGCGGTGGCCAAAGCCTCCTGTTCGGTCTCCATCACCGGTACACATACATGATGCACAGCCAGTCGGTGCTCCATGGGCCCCGGCTCGCCTCCGAGTCCAACAGGGCTGTAAACCACACTGGCTGAGCTCTGTTATACACACTCATTACTATTTCACCAGCAGCGGAACAACAGCACTGACAGCTCCTGTGTCCTCCGCATTAATAAGAGAAAAAGCACCATCGCAGTTTACAGTGGTTTACCTTTACAATCTGCCATCGCATGCAGCGGCCAGGTAGAGACACTCTGGCCCACACACACACACACACACACACACGCACGCACGCACACATACACACACACACGCACACGCACACACACACACACACACACAGGCACACACACAAATCCCTATGATTACAAAAACATAAATAAGACGTCCATGAAGGTCTGCTCAGTCTCTGCTCAGACGATCATACTGCCTGCCATGAAAATATTATAAAAGCATTAGTGGGAGAAGTAATCAAGTCTAGTTGTGTCACCACAAAAACCTGTCCAATGCAAAGGATTAAAAATTGTCACATTAGTGAACAATAAAATGTTTTTAAAAAACAGTATCAAAAATTTGATTTCTCTAAAAGTATCGTTCACTTTCAGATAGCTCCTCATTTTTGGAAACGTCCTGTAGGCCTGTCCCAATAATTACTATATTGGCTTATCATACAATATTTTAATATCATTGTTGTGTTGACATGCGTGTTTATTTACATAAGAATGTCACCACAAACATTTTAGTCAACATAATGCCAGAACAAACAGAAAGGTTTTCCCGCTATCCTTATAGGATTTGGGCATTGCACATACATTGATCTCTCTCTATTAAAAATGTTCAATGTGTTAAATGTGGAAATAGTGTGTGCAATTAAACTGTCAATAAAAGCCTGTCTGAGCCACTATGATTAGCTCAAGGTCTATTGTTGGCACAGCAGCAGTCTGAAAACTGAATCAAACTGACATTAATTTCTCAATCTATGTTCCCTTTCATGCAGACGGCAGTGAGCTGATAATGAAGATATGCATTACCTGTTCAGCTACATTATAATATACCCTTAAAAATATACAGTACTTCACTGCCCTGCAAGGCCAAAACACAGTAACTTACAGTAGGTTAGCAACATATTAGATCATAATTAAGATGAGAATCACACTTTGGTTTGTTTATATATCAAATAACTTATAATATTGGGAATAATGTAAATACAAAAAGCTGCTTAAAAAAAGTTACCTAACATACAATTGAAAGTGGGGGATATTGCTACACCTATCCTTGGTCAAAGCTAATTTCACTACCTTTTTTCTGCTATTTCCTGGAGTTGAGAAATGACTCTTCCAAAACTTGAAATAACTTACATTTTTGTTTTTTCTTGTAGAACTAGAATCACCGCCTCGTGGTGGTATGCCTCCAACCAGTCAGGTTTACATACATGTCGGTCCAAAATGTCATCACTTTTGTGTGAAATTGTCACATGACAATATGAATTCTTGAATTCATGAGAATGGGACGGAGGTGAGGTTAGACCTTGACCTTTGACCTTTGACCAAATCGGATCGTTCAGCCTCGAGTCCAACGGGATGTTTGTGCCAAATGTGCACGATAGTGAGATGGACAACCCGAAAACTGAATGCCTCCGGCCACAGCTGTCGCATAAATATCTTTGCGATTAGGTGGTGTGCCAGTGTGTTGTTGTTGTTGTTGTTGTTGTTGTTAGGACTGTTTCCATACTTTTACCGAATGCTTTTTTTCATACCATCTTTAAATATATAAATTACGCATCCCAGAGCCAGCTTGTCAGCCGTTGGATAAAATGGTGTAATTGGAGAGGGGAAGTACGATGAATCAGGGAAATGCCTCAACTAATGAGTATAGATTGGTCCTTAATGTGTTGACTTCATACACAAGGATGAACCTGTTTGGCTACGATGGATGATAGGAACAGCTCGGCCCATTGGTTGGTCTACAAAAGCAGGCATGGATGAGTGAGTCTTCCTCCCACAACAACCGCTGATTCTGAGAGACAGATAATGCTTGTGAGATTATCGTGCTGAGCCCACCAACAACCCCACAGCCTGACCAATCCACGCGGAGAGGAAATTACATAACAATGGCTGTTCATCACTCCCGCAGGATTCTGCCCGCACCACAACAAACCATCTATCCCGGTCGGTCGCCTCTTCATCACAAGTTCAGGGGGAGACAGAAAGCCTGCTGTGCTGTCCTCCTTCCCAACTGAACGCACCTGGTAATCCCGAGTGTGATTTATGGGATTGCATGCAGAGCTGTAAATGCAGTACACAGCAGCCTGTCTTCGATAACATAAAGTTTTATGACATCTCTCCAACCTTCTTGTGGCTAATTATTTCACTGAAGAGAATTACAGTGGGAGGAAAGGAACACACGCTGGGACGTCATGTTCACATACAGTTCACCTCCTCCCTCCACCTCTCTGGATGGAGGATGTAAGAAAGAGTGGGTGGCAGTCAGTGGTGGTCTGCCTGAGATCACAACTGTGTAGCTGGAGGTGTGTGTGTGTGTGTGTGTGCGCTGCTCACTGGAGTGAGAGGTGAGACGGATAAGTGAGGTTACACATACAGAGAGGGGAGGAGACTGCAGGGCAGAGCATACACTGTACATCAAGTCTGCATTGTATACAGCTGCATGATTATCCCAAAATAAAAACTAAATGACCTGATTATCAATAATGTTGCCAATATTTTTTCTGAAAGTCAATCAACTAATTGTAGCAGCTCTAGTTGTGTTTAAAAAATGTTAAACTCTCAATTAGGGCTAAACTATTATTGTCGGGCGACATATTTAGGCCTGTTGTTGCTCCAGTTCAAGATTTGTTTTTGTCATGTGGTGCATTAACATCTCGTCTTTGACTTAGAGAAATTATCCTTATAACATTAGACAAACGTAACTCATGGTCAAATACAAACGCATTATACTATGATCTACGAGTAACAGTGCATCCCTTTTATTCACGTATTATTCTACAGATGTACAGATCAGCACACACACACACACACACACACACACACACACACACACACACACACATGCAGCCTGTATAACTTGTGCATGTGCTCTGGTTCTCGCTCCTCCACTCGTGTGTGTTAATATGCTCCCCATGAGGCGCCGCAGGCTGCGGTAATTATAGAAGCTCGGTTAGCAGACGCATCACAAGAGAGGAGTACATTTAAAGCCATGTGCAGTTGCGTGAATACAGTAAATGCATACAAACCAAAGCACGCACACACACACACACACACACACACACACACACACACACACACACACACACACACACACACACACACACACACACACACACACACACACACTACCAAAACATTGTAGCTGATTGTATGGAAATGCATCATTGACGTTAACTGCATTTTTATCAAACTTTCTCACATAAAATTGCTCTCTTGCAAATGTTTTTCATAGTTTTTGGCCGCACTTGATATATATGATGTATAATGTTTCACTCATAACTAACCCAGAGCCAGTAGACACAGGCCACTCTCAAAATTCATCAACCATTACTCCAGGAAGTAAATCCTGCATAATATTAGCAGCAAAGCCCAAGCCCACTTAGGGTTCAACAATGCTTAGTTAATCTACCCCCCCCCTCCCCCCCTCCCCTCCCCCCTCACAGCTAAAACTGTGTAATACCCCAGCCCAAATATAAAGACACGTTGGACTTGACCCACTTCTAAACAGAATCCCAATCCTCAAACAGGCTGACTAGCACAGCGTCTGCGAGTGTGTCCATTAAACCCCTCTTGGCAAACGACAACTCCATCTCCGGGAGAGCCAACACAACGGAGGGGCCCGGAAGATGGAGGATGCTTACCTTCTTAATCAAGCCGAGTTGCCATTATTGGCATTAAGTGGTCTGATATAGATGGGAGGCGGGCCGGGCGGGCTCTCGGTGGGACAAGCTGGCCCTGCGTGTGGCGCACAGTAAGCTAAGGATGTGATGGAGGCAGGAGCTCAGACAGTGTCATTACAGAAATGTCATTCAGAAGGAGGGAAGGGAGGAGAGGGCCTGAGGCAGCGGAGGAAGGGAGAGGGTGAGTGAGTATAAAGAGGGACGGAGAAGGAAGGGGGCTAGACATTCATGTTCACATCCTTTGGCCCCACATTTGTTGTTTGGCTTTTAACACTCTACTGCCTTTCAATGAATGTGCTACATGCCATGTGAACATTCAGCACGTAAACCAATGACATGTCTATTTTTAACAGGCATTCATCATAAATCGCACACTAAACCTGAGGGAGATTGTAAATGATGCACTTTTTTTACTTTGACACAAACTTGTATTTTATGATCCACTTGTTCTAGTTTAATTTGCTTAATTGGGTGTAGGACTGATAATTAATGGTTTAGTCTATAGAACATCACAAATGCATGAAAAACGCCTTTTACAATCTTCCATAACGCATGTGAGAATGTTTAGGATTTCTGCTCGACAATTGACAAATTGTTGACGATTAATCATTTCAGAGCTTGTTGGGTTTACAACATATTACAGAGAATAAAAGTGCGTATCGTATTTCATAGAGTATCTCTGTGTGCCACACTTAGTGTCACATCGTCTAACTGGTTACTTGAAAATTGCATTTGATGGAAAACATTGAGCAACACTAAGCACCAAATGTAGCACTCAATTACCATCATGGGTAATGTCAGACACTTTTCTAAAAATAATTTAAAAAAAAGAGAAATTGCATTTAGTTTTACTGTACAAACGCGTCAATAAATTGCGTCAACACGACTGAAGAAACAAGCTGCGGACCCACAGAGGTGTTCTCAGGTATTCTGCTCTGATTACTCCCGCTGTCACGATGCCATCGAAGCTGACAACAGAGTGATGGAGATGTCAATCACGCAGTCTTATCAACCAAAAGTGAAAGCACCTGCGGAGGTGAACCATGGGGAGTAACTATGTCACGATCGTGAATTTCACGCAAAAATAATTGTGATTAACGATGTAATCTAGTAGTATAATAGTCTATTTCTGTTGCTTTTATGCCACCCAGCGGTGCTGTTGTGTTTGCTTTTGCAACTAAACCTGAATCCATGTCGTTAATTTAAATTGCTGCTCCTGGGAATGATGCGGTAATTGCCAAAGGAATGTTTCACCTCTTGCTCTGCTGCACAAAGGTTTAATAAAATCGCCTGTCCTAAAACTTTTGTATTGGCCTCCGCCGGCAATTTGACTGCTCATTTCTTCTCCGCTACGATCACCCAGCATAGCTTTCCCCAGAGGTGTCAAACACACTGCTGCACCCGAAGGGAAAACCGCCCTCAAAAGAGCCCCGTTATCATCACCTGTCTGTCATCATCTTCTTGCTTCGTAGGCAGCAACACACGCACGAGCTGTTCTGAGCTCAAACAGAAGAACCTGCCCAACAGCAGCGAGGTCTCAGCGGCCACGCTCTCTTTCTCCACGTTTTTATTCTGGACATTGGAGCCTGGTGCTCAGGGAGACGCTGTATTTATCCAGATGAAACGCACTGAATTCACTTTCTATTTGTTGCCACATTTCTAACACTGGCTTTAAATTCCCCTCGACTGTGGAATCCAACGATTATGCAAAATGTTCAAATAATCGCAATAAGGCGATTATGTAATAATTGCAACGGGCCGAGGAGTAACTAACGTAGACGAGAGAAAATCCCTCTCTCAAACATAAACCTTTCAAATCAGACAGTAGACTACTTTTTTTTTTTTTTTCCTTCACATTACAGCCGTCACGGTTGTAATATAGTAACTGATCTTCATCGGGGGCAGCACACCGCTGATGCCACATAAGAACCTGACATGTTTATTGTTGTTCCATCTTATGAAACACAGAAATGAGCTTATTCATTAAGCCTGATGGGACATGACACTGACTGGAGTCACCGCTGTATAAATGCGACTCTAAACAAACAAGCCGAGTCTCCGGGGCCGGGATTACCGAGATCAGACCAGCTGCGAGGCTCCACCGCTGCTGTCGCTACACATGTCAATTACATAAATACAGCTTCCTGTCTCTACGCCGGCACCAGGACCCGCCCCCTCTGATGCTCTGCTCCACGTGGTACTCAAAACTGTGGTACTCAGATGCACGGGTACTCTTGACATCTGGACAAACGCCATGTTGCCATGCAACAGCATCGCCAGGGTGACCCACTTCTTCAACATGAGGGTGTTTTGAGCGTTGAACCACTCAAAGAAGGGATAGTGTTATTCTAGATTTTTATTATTGTTAAGAAATCCCAAGAACAAAATGTGTTAGTGCGTCTTTTAATGCTCCCTCACATCCTGCCTGTGCCACGTCAAGTCCATTCACTTCTAATGAATATGTAAATCTTACTTAAAACATAGTAGTTGTTTTTTTAAAAGCGCTGTCATTTTCTAAAATGGCACTGTAGTTTAAAAATAAATAAAAACGGCACTCAAAGTACATTTCCTGGGGAGTACTTTCAGTCGCGGATTAATAGACATTTGGTTTGCTCGGGAGTATTTTTGGCACTAGGATGGTGTGTGCTGAGAAAAAATAAAGTACAATGCCCCTATTTATGGTAATAAAGGAACCCAGTTTAACAATGTCAAAGTTCTCTCCCTTTGGTGTTAAATGCCAATGTTCTCCCTGAATAAAAAGACTCCTTCCTACATTAAAAAAAAAGAACAAAAGAGCTTGAAAAGGCACAACTGGGCCCCACTTGTAGTCGCTCATGTTTTGCTGTAAACCTGGTGTCTCCGTGCCGTAGTTAAGAACACCTGAGAGGTGCAGCTTTCAACACGCTGTTAGTGGGGGGCCACATTTGGCTGATTGGGGCCCCGAGTGTGTGACCTGTAACTGCACCGCACGCGGGCAGCGCTTACAAAAGAGGCGATGCCATCGGTGACACACGTGGACACTTACTGGAAATGTCACACTCAGCACAATGAGGGTGGAACACGATGCTGCCGGCGTGACAGTACACAGCATCCACCGCTCAGACATGGAGACGCTTCCCACCGCTGAGCGACTGTCAAAGGACGGGGCAGAAACGAGCTGCTGTGACATGAAAGACGGGTGAATGATTGCGTGTGATTTGTTTCAGATGTCGGCTTGAGAGCCGCTCAACGGAGAGCACGCAGGGTGAGACGTTACCAGCCTCACATCTTGACGCGTCACCAGTTTACCAGGTAATACGACAACGATAGTCCCGCAACACATCCCATCTTCATGAAAGGTAGGATCTAAAGATACGGGGTTTTTTTTTTTTGTGGAAACTGTTTTACGTTGGTGTTGATTCTGACAGAAGTGTGGAGTCGGACTCGACTCATTAATCTGGTGCCTTTAGAATCATCTTAAAAAAAAGCAAAATGTTGACTTTGACCATCACACCACTGACTGCCACGTAGGTTTGAACTGTTTTTTCTTCTTTACTCGATAAGCCCAAAGATTTAATTTATATTATAAAAAAGCTGTGCAGCCAATCAACTCCTTACAAACACACTGTTTGAGTTGGAAAGGAAAGAAACATGCAAAACATGTGGCTCAGTAATGGCAAATAATCACTGGAATAATAAGACGAACCTGATCATTGTGGTTTTAAACCTTATAAAGTGTATATAAAGTAATAACTACAACTTTTAAAGGGCAATCTTTTTATTATAATACAATCACTCTTTTTTAATTACTTGTTTATGACTTGTTTATGACCTCGTAAAGCAAGACTCAAGACCAAGTTCTGGTTTGTAATGCAGTTTAAATGTATCACATTATACTAAGAGGTGTGTATAGTATCCAGGCTATAAATGGGGTGGACAAATTATTAGAAACACCACTTATTGTGATGCAATCCATACTACAGCCTCAAAAGTGACCACAAGCTTTAACATAAAACAGTTTAAACCAGAGCTGAACATTATACCTTTAATGGAGGGTTGTTGTGTTATATATTATATATTAGTTAAAGCCAGGTGTAACTAACAAACTGAGTGAATACACCAACAAGAAATAGTGCTCTGCATGGAAAAGACAGGACATTAACTCAGAGACAAAGGATCCACGATCTTTTTTAGCCACGTCGTCAAAAATACTAAACAAAAGTATATTCTGAGCAACACCCCCTTACTAAAAGACAAACACTTCTTCACCAATCACTATAATTTAGCCTCCTCTCCTGCAGCAGAAGCCTATAATTGCCAGCTTCTCCTGGTTAAAACTTTGAAGGAAAGAGTATTTTTCTAGTCCGATAATCAGCCAGAGAATCCACTCGGTTGCACAATGGAAGAGAAAAATAACTCAAACCTTTTAAAGCTTGTATGCTGGAGACTGTATAGGCTGCTTGACTCCTGGTTTTTAAACTAGAGGTGAAGTCTTTCTTTGTTGACACCGAGGTGTTATAGAAAAACTCGCTCACCAGCTGCACGAACAGTTGGTTCAGCGGTCCGCTGTCGTGTTACTGCATAACGTTACGCACCGGAGCTGCACAGCCGCACACTTAACGTGAGCGTCATCAAAACAAACCAATGCACGCGTGAAGTGTTTTAATGTCACCGTAATGTTGCGTTTCTCCATAAAAGTCACACCAAAAAATTGGGAATATTACCGTTAAGCTCCGTTGAATCTCTCAGAGGCGTCCGACTGCTTGGTCGCTCGCTCACGCTCTCTCGCTCTCTCTCTCTCCCGATGTCTCTCTCCCTCTCTCTCTCTCTCCCTCTCTCCCTCTCTCTCTCTGCCTCTCTCTCTCCCGATGTCTCTCTCTCTCTGTCTCTCTCTCTCTCGCTCTCTCTCCCCCTCTCTCGCCCCCTCTCTCTCTCTCTCTCTCTCTCTCTCTCACTCTCTCCCTCTCTCTCTCTCTCTCTCTCTCTTCCATAGTATGCTCTTGTGAACGTGCCACGTCACTTCCGGACACTCTTCGGCCCGTGCACCTGTAAACCGCTCACGCAATCGAAGATCGTGTATTAGAAAATTAGTCCTTGTATTTATAAAAAAAAAAAAAAAGATTGTTATATTATTTAAGTAGAAACTGTATAACATGTGTAAGTAATATCATCATCATCAGTTGTTGGCTCTTTAGAAAACAGATCACACAATGTAAACAGAGTTATGACTTGATAAAAGACAAAACAAAACAATAAACAATAGCTAAAATATAATAATAATATAATAAAGTATATTCTAATAACTTAATAATGTTACGTATTTAGCTGTTTTAATTTTCATAAACGTGATTCACACTACAGTGCTAGTTATCTCATAAAAGCCACCAATAGCGTCTTAGTACATTTATATTTATGAGTAAAAAATACCTAAAATAAACAAGTATTGAATAGAAATTACATTTTCTAATCCTCCACTATGATAAAATGTGAGAGAAAGGTGTTTTGATTGATTAACAGTATATTAAGTAACATAGTTAAAATTATTACATAAATGCATAATTATTATACCAATAATAATCTATATATAGAATATATATAACACTCTGAGTGGGGTCATTTTGAGTAAGGCATACTTTTACTTTTGATACTTTGATTCAATTTGATGCTAATACTTCTGCATTCTTATTTGAGTAAGATTTTGAATGCAGGGATTTTACTTGTAATGCAGTATTTCAATACTGTGGTTTTTCCTTTATATAATAATATAATATAAGGGGTGTTGTAGAAAGGTTGTATTTATTGAACCACTAAGTCACTTCACAGGAGCAACAATTGCTTCTGATTACATTGTGTTTATGTTTTGTTCACAGTGGAAAATTGACAGAATTCACAATTCTTTCAAATGCCAGCACGCCACATTAAAAGTGATTATTGTGTTGTGTAATGCAGCGTTCAACAACAATCCCAAGGACAAATAAAAGTTGCTTACAGCAGACAAGAATTAAAACAACAGCAATCAGTGGTACATCACTATTGTTTGCTATTTCACAGGTTTTCAGATTTAAAATTAGCATTGCAGTCACTGTTTGATTTTGTCATTTTAACTTGTCCTTTCAAGTAAAGTTATGCATGTTAATGTCTTCATTATTAACACAATAATGCAGAAGGCCTATACATTACATACGTCTTTCACCGTGTATACTTTGGAAATGTAGTATTAGTATAAAGAACATATTATATTCCTGGAGCATTATCATATAGTTTATCTGGTAATTTAGTTTAATCTTTACTCTCCATAGACATATATAAATAATAAATAGATTTTGATCTGAAATCTTTTTGTTGTATAAAAGGTGATCCAGTGATTCACTGAGGGCAGTGTCTCTGGTAAGTTGCGCTTTGCGTCGCTGTTCGCGGTATCGTGGAATACGAACAGAGTGAGAGCTCTTCGTTTGCGTCTCCTCTCTGACACTGTGGTTAAAAATAGCACCTGTATCTTTTCAATGGCGCTACGCTGCCGGGGATTTACAGGACAAATAATAATAATAAAGGCAGGAACGTTGGAACAGACATGTTAATGTGAGCAGGACTGCAGAGTTGAAGCTTTACAAGCAGACGTCTTCATTCAGGTGCCGGTGGGAACTTCAGTTGACCAGGCCACATGCGGCCTGACGCTTCACATTAAAGGCATTTCACAGAGTCAGGGAGCATGCTCTCTGACTTACTGATTTATATGAAGGAAGAAAACTTGCAGAGGAATGAAGAGGGTGTGAAACCGATACTGCACAGTCTGGCCACCTCTTCCTGAGCCAATGAGCAAACCGCAGGCGCTTCTCCGAAACTACTGCGAGGCTGCAGCTGAGCAAAAACACTGTCGGATATTAGAAATGATATTAAAAAAAAAAGGAAGATAAGTTCACTGTGCTGAGATGCATCACAAAGTGTTCAGTTTGAGTTTAATATCCCTGCAGAACAACGTGAGACAACACATTCTATTAAACAGCAAAAGAAGCCAAGACAATTCAATTTAAGAAGCTTTTTTAAATAGTTATTAAGGCCAGGAGTGATGATTATGTAACACGTGGAGTTAACTGCAATATACACAGATACCCTGATATACAGGAAAATTGAGCAGATTAAGTAATTTAATAGGGGACTACTCCGTTACTTATAAATATAAGCAACAGAAAGCTACCACAAAGCATTACAAGTGAAACTCACTCTGTTCAGTCCTCATTATGCAGTATGGTCCATTTCAGAGGTCTATATTATTATAACATTATACTGTAAATGTTGTTGTTGCATTATTATTGATGGTTGAGCTAGTACTTAATATAGTGGAGGGCATTTTGATCAGGAACAATGCATAATTTTATACACAGTAAGATGATGATTTGCATTTGTATGGAAAAAGTACTGTTATATACATGAAGGGAAGGAAAAGGTACCATATCATTTGAAGTACAAGTACCTCAAAACGTAGGTATTTATTGTAATGACTCCTTACACATGCATGAAGTGTAAAGCACAGTGTGTTGGCTTAACAATTAGTTGGCTGTCCTATAACATTTGTGCAAAAAAAAAATAAAAAAATCCCAGCAGCATACATTATGGCTTTATAGTGTCTTGTTTCAAGTGCTTTCAGTGCAACTGAATTAATACAAAGGCCACGTGAACGGGGAGAAGACACCCTGTGGATGGAGAGGCACATTTAAAGCTACAGCAGTGTTGAACATCAGAACTTCCTGTTGTGCAGCTCCGCAACCTGCCGCAGAGAGTCTCGTTGGTCTGCGCTCAGTCTGGTTTTGCCGCTCACCTCCCGCCACTGAAGAGCGCCATGGCTGCTCGCCACCTGAGACGGAGACAATCACGAAAACAAGAAGTAATTCTATCTTCACTGGAGGAGGGAGGCATGACCTGAATTTCATCCCCAAATATCACCCCAAAATGCAGAGGAAATGAATAATCCATCAGTCAAGTTCTTCCTGTAAAACAATCCAATTTAAAACCCTGAAATAATAATAATGTCCTCACCATACTGTTGACCTCAACCATCAACTGGCTCGTTCTGTCCAGGTGAATGTTTAGGACGGTGAGTTCCACCCAGGCGTTATCTGTGTTCCTGCAGTCATCCACATAACCCTCAAACACCTAAAACACAGCAACACAGCAGCTGCAAGTCAGAATCAACAAGTTCCTCAGTCAAAGTCAAGAAAAGCACGTTTATTAATTATCATTCATCTAATTCGTAAACAGTAATCAAATCAACAGGTTCGATCCCTCACAACAGCAGTGTGTTCTTAACGAGACTCGGACATGTTAGTGGTAGAGGACTTTGCTGTGATCAGATATCTTGCTTTTGTCCACCCCATGTACATCAATACGTGTAGGCTAAATGACAGAAACACCTGTCAGTATAATGATAAACAGTTCAACAGCAACACAAACTGCCGTTTACTAAATTATCCTACAATTGAATCAACACCTCTCAGTTTAAATGGATTTGCATGGATTGGCTGTTGTATTAAGACTGAATTCGTTTTAGCTCGGTGGACCTAGTGAACTGGTAACTGAGTGTTTGTTGCCCAGCAGGATTGGGTAGTAACTGATTACATGTAATCAGGTTTACATTTGAAAAAAATGTGCAATCAGAAAGGATTATTTGAGTCTATTTTAAAAAATAAAATTTCATTCTAAATGACACATTTCTTTTACTGTATATCAAAGTAAGTTACACCTCTAAAGTTCCCAGATTTGTTGGCTTCCATATGGGCTATTTTTTTAATCCCAATCAAGTCCACAAGACCTCTCAGATTATCTCATGAAGGTCTCCTTTTACGACAAGACCTTTTACTGACATGGGTTCTAATTAATTTCTCTCTCTGGAGGTCAGACTAGCAAACTATGTTGAGTGA
The DNA here is from genome assembly GCA_016806645.1 of Ophiodon elongatus. Taxonomy (NCBI): domain Eukaryota; kingdom Metazoa; phylum Chordata; class Actinopteri; order Perciformes; family Hexagrammidae; genus Ophiodon; species Ophiodon elongatus. Next base: position 5,280,761 of record JACSYO010001810.1, read on the forward strand.
TTAAAACTCATCTCAAGACCTAATCATTCCATAATCCAAACCACTCATCCTATTTAGGGTCGCGGGGGAGCTGGAGCCGATCGCAGCTAACATTGGGTGAAGGCAGAGTTCATCCTGGACATGTCGTCAGTTTATCACAGGGCACACATAGAGACAGACAACCATTCATGCTCACATTGACACCTACGGGCAATTTTGAGCCACCAATTAGCCTAAGCTGCATGTCTTTGGACTGTGGGAGGAAGCCGGAGAACCCGGAGGGAACCCACACTGCCCCGGGGAGAACGTGCTAACTCCACACAGAAGGACCGCCCGGGATCGGGGATCGAACCCCTGGCCCCTCTTGCTGTGAGGTGACAGTGCTAGCCACTACACCACCGTGCAGCCCAACCTAATCATTGTTAAATTCATTTTCTAGACAACCTCCTTGAATCGATTTGTTCTTATTCTTGAACAATTCTTGCTTGTCTTTGATTTAAATATGTAATCGAATGCATTTTATTGTGGCTTTACTTACTTTACTAAAAGGTTTTGGCTTTGTGGTTGACTTTTTCAACGAAATCTCTCCCATCAGCTGCAAATAACACGTGGCTGCCCCTATGGACATCTTCGAGCTGCTTTTTATTCGCCTCGAACTTAATTTCATATTCATCTGTCTGTAAACCAAATATCCCCTCTAGGAACATTCAAGCCCTACTCCATAAAGGCAAACCAAAGTGTTGAACAGACATACCTTTGTTCCTTCTGAAGCGTTTGCATTTATTTTTTCATACAGCGTCTTCCCCATGGTTCTCTTAAGATTCACTGGCAAATGATCAGCAGACTGGAGAGGTCCCTGAAGGTTTCAAAGCCACAACAGAAATGTACATTTACTTGAACAGCTCCAAAAGCAAAAATAGAAACTGTTGAGGTGAACAAACAGCAGGACTCACCCCAGGTAAGGCCAAGGTTCCCTGGCTCTCATCCCAAACCACCAGGTACTCCAAAACGGATCTCTCGCTGTCTCGCATGCTAAAAAATAAATTGTCAAAGTCATCGATCAGACCATGCAATGGTGTGGAACGACTTTTTTTAAAAGTACTGTAAGGACATGAGGGGGCCGACCGTGTAAGCACAAGTTCTGCATTCCGATTTGGACCAAGGCGGCTTAGTGCGCCTCGTCCCCTGATGCCGGTCCTTCCTCCCGGGTTTCTAACGACAGGTCAGAGACACATCAGACATTAAGGCATGCTTGTGAAGTTACTTGTGTGCTGTTCGATGCCTTGTGTATCTTATCTAGTATCATACCTGTAATTATTTAAGACTTCTGATTCTGATCTGTGAGGAGAAATAATGAATGAAACATAAGAGATAAGCAGGAAACTCTTTTGATATCTTGATAAAAACACTCATAATAATTTGTCTTAACTGCACATATATACACCTATAAAGCCTAATAGGAACAAAACACCCTGTATGGTCTTCTCTTGGTAAAAACATACCCATCCACATGGTCCCCACTGTCTTCAGAGGCATAATAAACCGGCATGTATGAGCTGAAGCTGACCTGAAAAAAAAGGGACATGAAATCAACCTGGATCCAATAAACCATCTTTTTTTATGCAGTGGTGCTGTGGGGAACCAGCAGCTTGTGGTTTTTGGGTGAAAGTGTATGTGAAATACCTCCCATAGCACCTTCTCCTCGGGCACAGGAAAGCGCTTGAGTTTGCTGGTCGGGTAGTGAAACTGACGGGCTTTGACGTGGAAGCCGTCCTCTTTCTCTGATGTATTTGTCAAAGTGTCAGGGGACTCGTCTGTTGTGGTGAATGCTGCAGAGAAGCGTACAAGTGAGCACAAACAAGAGGAAATTTGACCTTCAAAATGTTAACAATAATAATGAATGAGGAAGTCGGTTGCTGACTTAGTTGTGGTTGTGCTTCTTTTGCTGCAGAACCCCCACATTTCAGACTGTCCATAATCCACTGCAGGGCTTTGGCTGACTGGACGACCTGGTGAGACAAAATGAAAGTGGGTCAAAAACTTTTGACGACTTCTCAGACAAAACTGAAGATGACCGATTTTTCCAACGGGGACTTCTGGAGAGAATATCGAACACGTTAAGAAGTGTGTCATCTCTCTTTTCTGCATCGTGACCTGCTCCCACAGCGTAGTGTGACATGTTACAGAGACAGGTGCAACGTCAGTGACAACCAAATATCAGGTCACAACCTGCTCCTCTAGTCGAGCCAGTCTTTGAACCACGGCAGCAGAGCTCGTCTCCTCTTCCCTCTCCAGTCGATCAGTTATGGTGGTAACCCTCAGGAAACAAACAAGCACAGTGTGGGTGTCTGTTATTCATTGGAATATCACTCCGAGACTGTTTGACCTTGAATACTCTTTGTGTTGAGGCATAGTAGAACTTGAGCCTCATCAAACCTGACATTTAATTTAAAATACATACACGATGTTGCCGCATTAAAGCAATAGTTTGGCAAATATATTTCAGAGCGTTAGATGAGAAAATTGATACCACTCTCATGTTTGTCTGTTAAAGATTGAGCTACACTATCCGATCCGTCCAAAAATAACAAAATCTCTGTTTTGGTCTTTATGCATAATTAATCTAGTAGTTTCCTGGCTCCTGCTCCATATTCAACATGAAAGTGGAATTTATCTTCTCACCTAACTCTTGGCGTGAGAGCAAATAAGCACATTGCCCAAAACGTTGAACTATTCCTTTACAACTGCATTAACTGATTTCAGCTGACGACTGCAGTGCAGGGAGAACCAAAACAGTGTAACCAAAACAATGAGCTGAAGCTCCGACACCGTCACACATTACAAATAGATATTTGACCCATTATTGATACAAAAACATTGCAGCTTTAAAGTTTACTTCCAACTGGGTGTCAGGCTTTCGAAGGGCGTCGCAAGATAAATCTGAGGGGTCACAAGATGCTTAATGTTATCCAGATGATTTTAAAAAAATGCATATTTAAGGTGAGACGTGGAGTCTCACATAGACAGGTTCTGGAGGATTGTCATGCAGTTACACTGGACGGCGTTTCTGTGGGATTTTTACTTTTGCGCCGTGTCCAGGATGCGTCGCTCCATGCTCTGGCTCTGCTCCTGCTGTGTGGACAGCAGGTATCTGTCCTTCATCAGGGCCTCCCAGGACAACAGCTCCTCTTCCTCCATCTGAGGTAGCTCGCTCTCTGAAAAACAGCGATCCTCCCTCATAAACCAAACCAAAATTTCATACTTAGGTCACATGACATTAATAACTGAACCGTCTCCGAGACGGCAGAGTAAACTTCCCCTGCTGATGAAGGCCATGAGATGTGCCTGAAAGCTCGGGAAAATCTCCATGAAGTGGATGTTGTGCTTGAGATTTCTTTGTTTGTTAAACTACTACTTCCAAGGTCAATAATGAACCTTCACACTCCGATTAGAGACACATCCAATGCTTGTTTTGCCAAAGCAGATCTGGGAATAGGACATTTTGTATTCAAAGATTTGACCATAATGACTTATAAATGCATCATTGTTGTCTAACAATCCGTAAGAGTGTTATTGTTTGACACATAAAATCTTTTAACAGAGTGATACAATTAGAGAGATAGTCTGCAGCATATAACCTCCAATTCTACTTTCAGAATGGGCAGAAATAAATAAGGCAATGCTTACTGAACTCCTTGCTTCTGATGGGGGGCCTGCACAACACTATGTTCCTGATGAAGAGGTAAAAATGGCTGAAGATGATGAAAGGAGGAGGGGCAGCAGGGCGGCTGTGGTACTCCTTGATCAGCTCGTATCTTTGAAACTTCCAAATTCTGTCCGTGTTGTCCTGAACTGTCTGGAACGTAAAGCTGTGCAGGAACACAAAGAGATGCAGAGGACGACAAGGGGACTCTGGGACATCGAAGCTATTGCAGAGAAAAGCTCCGATTATGACTGAATTAAGACTCAAAGATGTGGAGGAGAACTCACTTGAAGATGGCTATGAGCAAGTTGAGCAGCAGTATGTTGGCAAAGAGCAAGTAAATACACAGCATGATGATGGTGAGCCACTCGGGGAAGGCTGGCGTTTGGTTTTCATTCAGCACAGGACACTTGGGCTTCAGAGGATCGGTGCCATTCATGCTGCAGGAGTCTAAGTCAAACGCAGCATCTGCAGAGGGCAAAGAGGTGGTTTTCTTCGTAATAATATATGAATTAAACAACAAGGTCTGAGCCTCGTAAATGTGTTTCGACGAAACTCACAATCAATATTTGTGGGGAAATTCCCAAATATGATGAGGTACGGCTCATAAACTGCCCCGCGGACAATCCAGTCCAGCCGATCGTCATTGTGGATGAGGATGCCCTGTTTGGCCACTCCGTACGCCACCACCCAGATACTCAGCAGGAACATGAAGAAGAACATATCCATAATCTGAAGGACAAACGCACATCAGTCACAGAACAACTTGGACACATGTGAGTACTGCAACCTGTGACATGTATGTACAGTGGAGACTTCATTTTCAGGTGGGTGACTTTTACTGAGCTATGTTTGCAAATTTTAAACTTCAGAGAGTTGGATTTGTCAGTCTGCACGCTGCCTAAAGGATCACACTTAATACAGATTATATACTTAACCATGACAAGTTTCAGTATTTAAAAGGTTGCCCTGTTGCTCCACATGTAATCTCTGCACAAACAATAATGAAGTTTGACTGACTGATTGGGAACAAGCAGACCAGCTGCAACACTTTAGGTCAAAAACACCTTTTATTTAGCACATAATCATCTGCAGACACCAGATGGAGGCCCAGTGAGGCAGAAGCCTCTCTTTGTATTAGATAAAAGGTGTTTTGGAGCATAGCATCTCTCTGCAGTTGCTCCCACATTACATCAGGTCGGCATTCATCACATTTGTATGTAAGCCTCTCACCATCCTCCTGACTATGATGATTTTGGGTCCCAGGGTTCTACTGATAGTGAAGATGGCCATGAAACGGAGGCAGAAGACCACAAAGTCGATGCAGAGGAGGATTTTACCCGCATAGAACAGCTCAGTTGTCAGCCTGAAATAGAAAAACTTGGTGATTTATATATCACCAAAAGGGTGGTGAGCACTTCCATGGCCTAAAGGGATTGTCTGGGGTGAAGGAAACGTACCTAAATGCGAGGCCAACAATAAAGAGAAGGATGGACAGAACATCTAAAATATTCCACAGTTCATTGAAGTACATCCTGGCTTTCTTATGAAACCCAAAGCCATCAGGATCATAAAACAGCTGAGACAGAAAAGACACATTGAATTTGGCAGTGAAGTGATGTAGTGATATAGATATTTCTTAGAAGAGGGCATACTCTGGAGGCAGCAACCGCTCGTGTGCCAGGCTGCCATCTCTCACCTGTCTGACCTCCTCACACACCAGAGAGAGCAGCCAGATGTAAAGCAGCACCTCCCCAGCCGAGGGCGTAGCCTGGAAGTCAATCATCAGCACCACAGCAAACAGGAAGAGGAAGGCAAAGTAAGACACGATATTCCAGTAAAACTTGACCTGCGGAGAGCTGTACAGATGGACCAGCCGGTACCAGCAGCTCAGAGGCTTCAGGCGCTTCAGGCCGGAGGGGTCACTGTGGACAGAAAGGCCACTGGGGGTCAGAGACACTCTTTACTTGCTTTCCCCCAAACTGACCTGCAAAATCACTTTTGGAATAACAAAAATGTTAAATATTAAGATGTGTATAAACTTGTAGTCAGGAAATTGTCAAGCAGATAGAAAGAATCCAGGTTCTTTTTTCCAGTCTAGAGCCTAATTTGCTGTTAGTATATTAAAAGGCGACTGCCGACTTACAAGCTACGAGAATTCGTTCGGAGTGTACTTCCTGTCACCGTCTCCACTGTCTTGATCTCCTCCTTCTTCTCAGCTTCTCTATGAATGATTTTATCGCGTCTAGGGAGAATTATAACTCATTAACAAAACAATACGCAGTAGCACAAATATATTAAGACATTCAGAAATTAAAATATAAAGAACTTGTATCAGTTATGGTTAGCAAAGAAAACAATAAAATATGTCTTACTGCCATCAGTTGGAGTCAAATAAATACAAATGCAGATAGATGTGTGCACTTTTTAAGAAAGAAAACACTACTATATTACACAAATGCATGCATCTATAATGAATGGTATTATTTTTTTATTAGTGTACAGTATGTGCAAAGTAGCATTTTATTCAGCAGAGGTAATAAGAAGTATATTGACTCTTCTGCACAACAGCTTCAGACCTCATTGACATGCCGTCATATAACTTAGTCCTAAACTAATAAAGTAAAACTTTCCAGCATGTTTCCAAAGAAGGAACGTTGCATGTTTTTTGGAAGATGAAGGCGGTGGACTTGGCTCTGCAATATAGAAACTCCTTTATGACACTGATGTGATTTTTATTCTTGTCATTAAAGGGAGGCATAAAAGGCATTTGACTTCATCCAAATATTATAATAACACTGTTAATTGTATTGAGTATCAATGGCGGCATTGTTATCTGAAGTTAATGTGGCAACATTATGTGGCTTTAGATGTGTTGTGGCTGTCGTGTGGCCATGCAGAACAATCACTGGCCAGAGTGACATCGAGAAGTTTCACACATGGAACTGAAACGACTCACCTGAAGACCAGAAAGCGAGTGTAGATCAGTGGGAAGAAGACCATGCAGATCAGCACTCTCCACACTGGGTTGTCCACTGAAAGCTCTCCACACCAGATCTGTGTCAGAAGAGCCTTCAAGACAGACATTTTTATCAGACGGAATCTACAGCAATTAAATGCTGCTGAGATTAAATACTGATGACTCATATTTAGGTTTCATTATGACAGTTAGGTCAAATGCACTGATCCCTGTTTTACTAAGTTTTGAATTCAACAGTGAATGTTCCAGGTTTACGGTGCAAATAGATGGCAAAACATACAAGTCTCAATATTAAAATTGTAAAAAAAAAAAAATGAAAGTTTGCTCAACCTGAACACCTGACTGCGCTACAAAGCTTTTGTCATCAGCCTCCAGTGCCAGCCGCAGGCACGTCGTCCTTCCCCAAAACGGAGACACGCGAACCAACAACCTCCGAGCCCGCTCTTGGTCGCTGTTGTGGCACTCACTGAACACACCTGTGGAACACACGCAATGAGGAGACGCATGCTAAACTTGTAACATCACTCATATTTCACATCAGTAAAGTTGTGTGGTATTATACCAATGGCATGTTTCTCATAGTGATCGGCGAGCTCTTGCATTTCCTCTGCCTCGTCTGCATCACTTCCTTCCTCCGCCATCGTCTTCAGGATCTTACTGGCGGCCAGAGCGGCGGACATGCAGTCTCTACACTGTGCACATGCAGATGCAGATACAGAAAGATGCAATACCATATACACACACACAACTATTTTCAAACGTTAGTCTGCATAAGGGTAAGTGTTTTGATCACCAGCTCCCAGGCAATCTCAGCCAGCTCCTTATTGTTCTGGACGACAGCCCAAAGGAAAAGGTCTCTGCCTGGGTCCCTCTGTGCATCAGCATTGTCCTCCCCGAGGGGCTCTTGGGAACCCGTCAGACTTTTAGACAGCTAGATTAAAAGGGCAGTGATATGTTGCATTAAATTAATGGTTTATGGATGGAGCCATATATCATAAGTCCAAATCCTCCTAAGGCATGTACAGACATCAATTGGGATTTTTCATACTTCATTATTTTAGTTAACTGTTAAAGTATATATCATTTTATTTTCAGTTCATACAGGTTACACACTACCTCAAACTAGACAAGAAATAAAAAAAAAATAAAATAATACATAACATAGCATAACGACTCAGACTCTGACAGAAAGCATACAAGAAAACAGCACAGACATAAATCATAAATCATAAATCATCCTCCATATTGAACCTGCTATAACAATTATATATTAATGAATATTGTGCACTTAGATCTCCGGGGGTCCCTTGGATCCCAAAGTTGCAAACCCTCATTTTTACCACCATTTTATTTTCAATTTATGGAGGCCACTCACCTCCTCTAACTTATATTTCCCAATGTGAAGATATGAACGTCCTGTCCACCATACTGAATTATGAAATAAATAAAACTAAAACTCAATTATAGAATGAAAATCCTCGCATTGAAATAAAACCCCCGGTTAACAGAGGACACCTCGGCGTCACACAACCCTACATTGATTACAAGGTATGCATGAATCACTTAGTTTTGTTTGTCAAACTGCATTCATTCAATCGTAGATGATGGATAAACAAACTCACTGATACAGATGTAGACATGTCGAAGCGGTAGGCCATGTCGGCGGGAGGGTAGATGGCATGGGTGAAACTGCCCAGAAGGTGGCGCACCTCATCAGACACATGAGTCATGGAGATCATTTCCCCTTGCCCCAAGCGAGCTCGACGCCGGATGCGTAACGCCTTCCTCCTGCTGCGGCACGAGCAGTGGACCCGCTTGGCCAGCTTGCGGAGAAAGATGCAGCTGGGCAGCTGTTTGTAGAGCTCGCACAGAGTTTCCTCGTCCTGCAGGAAGTCCCTCAGACTCACACCGTTCTCCAGCAGCAGACTAACAAACTGAGGCTTGTTGCCAACCAGGGCGGAGAACATAGCCCAGTGGAGGTCACTGGACTGGATGGGAACATGCCAGGAAAAACACAACAGGTTTTTTTTCAGAGCGACACACTTTTGTAATTTGATGTAGAAAAGTTGGATGTCGAGGTTTTCATGCAGGAAGGATTGTTCAAAATTAGACAATTATGTAAATTGACTGTAATAGCAGTGTGGAGCGAAAGACAGTATTGTATGATACTATTCATATGTCACAATAGTCCAATTCCCCTCATATCATAAAAGGTTTATGATACAAGAAATTGGCTTTATGCTGCTTTTGGTTGAAATCTCCAACTTTTTGCTTTTTTATCCAATGACTGCGAAAAAGACTATTACCATGGGATCACTTCCCATGATTTCCCAGTCAGTCCATCACACTTTCTTATCTAAATAAATACAAGATTGGTTGCAATACAGGGTCAAGTTCAGGGGCCTTTATCTGTCAATCCTGACGGTCTTACAAAGATGGCTGCTGGTGATGGTGTTCCAGTATGTTGTATAACAGGCAAACCCACCTTCCACTGGCTCTCCTCGGTGAAGATCTCCGTCTCAGCTAAGTCCACCCGGTTCCAGGTTATAGCCAGCTCCAGCTGCCTCTTCCAGCTCTCGATTCCCAGTGTCTCGCTGGTCCTCGAAGCTGAGTGGACAATTTATAGTGACAAGATTTATGTGACAATGAATTCTGTTTTCAATTTCAATTATTCAAGTACAGCTATGTGGGCATAGAAATGGAGTAAAGCAGCAAATCATCAAATTTGAAAAGCTGGAACGAGTTCGCAGTCTTTGCTTGATGATTGTCTTGCTGGTGATACATTTTAATCTCAATCAACAAATCAATAAATTAACTTACTCTTTGACATGACATAACCTAGGGTCACACTGCACACCCAAGAAACAATGATCTCATAATTAGCAGACAATCTTGGCCACAGACCACAAAAGACAACGGATATCCTCGCTGAGTGGGCAGGGCGACTGACGGGAAATGCTTTTCAATTCCTCCATCATTAATAGCACAGCAGTTTAACTAGAATAATGAATCATCACAATCAAAACTCCAATGGCTATGAGTGTCTCCTTGTATAGAAAAGCAATCTTATCTGCAAGAATATCTGGCTTAGTTTTCAGTCTTGACTTGCACATTTGATACCACAGTCCATTCGATTAGTCTTCTGAGAAGCAACATTATACTTCCTAAGAGTTGGTTTGGCACCAAGCCTTTCCATCTTATTATATATACACTTAAATACATTATACGCTGTGTTGTACGCTTATAGTCGGGCTGGTCTGGTACTGAGCATGAGTGTGTGAAAAACAAATCCCTACCTTTGAGTAGTGCTTGAAGTATAGCCACATCCACATCTCCGTGATTGTCCTCGCTTATTCTGAATATGGTCAGCCAGTGAGACATCCTGATGATGTCCTGAATCTGGTACAGATAGGAGACACAACGAGTCGGGTTTCACATGAAACCTGGAGTTAGGCCGGCCAGGAGACCCGTGGTAGGGGATCTTAGGCTCCGGTCAGGTTCATAAGACATCAAGAGGCATCGTGTGTATTTTGGGGCTAGACTTTTAGCTGTGAAAGTAATCAGTACATTTGTGAAATCAATTCAGAAATCAACCGGTACCCTGAGAAGAGAGGCTAAGACAGTGGTGATGTGATAACGTCTCCTTGAATTTGTTAAGATCCTTAATCGAGGGAGAGAGAAAGCAAAAAACAGTAGAGGACCTACAACTGAGCCTTGTAATACACCACAAGTGAGATGGGAGGTGGAGGGCGAAGCATCACCGACAGAAGTAAGGAACATTCTATGATTGAGATAATATTGGAACCGGACCAAAGCTGAGTCAAAGCAACTAAGCAAGATGTTATGGTGGACAGTATCAAATGTAGTCTAACAGTAACCAGTTAAAAGTTCCTCACAGTAACTTTAAGTTAGTAGTAAGCTGGAGTAAGACAGAAACAGTAGCTTGGAAATTGGTTGGGACTTGGTCATTGTTTTTGGTCGTCAGTATGTTCACATACCTTTTTGGTCCATTCTATGATCTTGAGGTGGGGGAAGCTTTCATACTCTTTGCCAAAGAACTTTTTCATTAACTGGTGGATGAGGGCGATGGTGACTCGGGTCAATGGCAGTCCTGCCACCTGGGCAATCACGTCTGCTATTCTCCCGGAGCCCTCCATGATCACACACGGTGTACCATTCAGCATGGCATTATAAATGGTCTGCGAGGAGACACACAAGTCAGTGAGACAGAGACAGAGACAGCGAGAGACAGAAAAGTGATGACTCACATTTAGAGTGCCGGGTCCTCCGTCCAAAACCACACACACCACAGGGATTGTCACGCCATTGTCTGGGAGATAAGACAAGCTAAAAATCAATATTAAAAGCAGGAGAGATAAAAAAAAAAAAAAAAGAATCACATTTGAGACGTTATCTGTGACATTGCATCAGCAATTTTTTTTTACCTTTGTTTCCAAGACGCTTTCCGGAGATGCATTTCTCCAGACAGCTACGCAGTTCAATCTCCACTCCATAGTTTCCGTGGGTCCCATCATCCACCAGCAGGAAGTGGGTGTGGTTGTTATCAAGGCAAGAGAGCCGGCCCTGGCCCTTGATGTCCATCTCATAATGGGCTGGGAAGCAACCCTGCAGACAAGAGGAGGAGGAAGAGGAGAGAAAGGCAGGAAAAAAGAAGACTTCTGTAATGTAGGTGATGAATCTCACCAAAAGAAAGAGACGAGTTAGATGAGTGAATATGTTTATCATACCTCTGAATGCACCAAAGCGTCCCTGTTGTGAATTATTCCCCACGTTGCAACTCCGATAGCCACAATCTGGCCCTGCGTGGAGTTGCTCAGAGCGTGGTCCCTCACGGCCTTCCCCACGTGCTTCATCACACCTGCGTGCGTACCGCCAGTGATGATCCACGCTCCTGTGTACAACACATACATATACATGTCCATATGTTTATGTCCATAAAGTATATGGGCAGTATGTGCAAATATTATGTAAAAATATGTGGATATACACCCAGAACTGATAATTGAAACGATGAGGATTAAAGGAATAGGTTGATATTTTTTCAAATCTGCTGGTTGGTCACTGTTCACAGTCAATGTACAGTCCCACCCATAACCCCTCATAGAACCTCCACTTGTCTTTCTTACACTTTTACAATTTTTGCACGGATAACACAAATGAAATGTTAAATCAGTGAGTTTTGCAGGTACTGGAAGGAAGATTTTATTATCTTCTGAGAGAGCCAGGCTTACTGTTTCCCCCTGCTCCCAGTCTTTATGCTAAGCTAAGCTAACTGGCTGAAGCCTCATATATAACAGACAAATGTGAGGGTTCTATCAATCATCTCATCTGACTCTCAGCAGGGAAGCGAATAAGCGTGTTTCCCAAAATAACAAAATATTCCTTTAATATGCAGCTATACAACCCGGACTTTTCAGGGAAGTCTTTCCACAATATTTTGGCAGCTACAGTAGCAACATGGATTTGCTCCCATTTAGCCACAAGAGATCGGCCACTGATTGGATTGGGCGATAAGGCCGAGCTCGCAGTCGGTGTTTTGATTTTTGACACTATATACAAGTATACGGTATATATACCATATACTTAATTCAGTTAGAATATGAGCAGTGTGAAATGGGATGTGTTCAGTAAGATTAGTGAGCAGTAAATGAGGAAACACTGCACTTTAAATAGCACGAGGTCGGGCAGGAGGATTGTAAGGATGTAAAACATGCATATACGGTATGTTTTACCACATGCAGACACCCGCTCTCCATGAATACACATGTACTCGTAAAACACATGCTTTCACAGGCTCTCTGGCTAATAATTGGTCCACCTTGAGATCTGAGGCTCACCTGTGGTCTGGGCCACTTTGATGAGACCTCTGCGGAACATGTTCTTGAGTCGAGCCTTCAGGTAGAAGTTCTTGGCTCCTCCGGTCACTGAGATCAGCAGGTTGGGAGGGGAAAGCTTCCACTGCTCGGTCAATAACTGGTACAGGATTTCTGGGCTTGTGTCTGTGGACACTCGTGCGTACTGAGAATGACAAACACATGCAAAGGCCAGGATGAAAACACACAGGCGTGCATTCACATGTAAACGTCATTATAGAAGAAGGAAGAGGAGGGTTTCACCTGGCCAGTCTTCTGTCCCAAACCACCAAAGCTGATGTCTCCAAAAGCATCCGTGGGCACTTCGTGGACATGTCTGTGTTTGTCCCAAGACTCGCCTGTGAAATCCTCTGGCTTGATGGCTTCATCCACATGATCCGTCTTTGCGTTGCCACACTTACAAAGGTCCTCTCTAGTGGAGAAACAAAAGCTAATGGTTGTAATATTTCCATGCAGACAGACAGTTTGAGGAAAGTGAGAATGGCTGGAAACAACAAACTGATGTAACGAACTCAACATTGACACCACTGCCCTCACAGCGACCGAGGGCGATGCCTGCCTGCTCATAAACACAACAGAGGGCAGACAGTGTCTCTGTATCGCTGTGCAGCAGCGGCAGCGATCTACAAAGTCAGTTCGGGGACGCTCATCAGCAACACAGCACAGAGCAGCTTATCCTACCTGACACCTTTTTCAAAGAAGCAGCATTCCCTCTTGTGGATGTTCTCCCTGGTCCAGGACGTGAGGGCGCATCGCTGGAAAGAAGGGGAGGGAGAAACACGCTTAGAGGGTCTGACTGCGCTGATTGCCAGAGAATGAAACAGCCGGGACTTAACCACATCTTCCCCCATCCTGAATGCAACATGGGAGGGTGGAGGGTGGTGGGAGGGGGGGCTACAGGATCTGGTTCAGGCGGAGAGCTCCCAGCATGGCAGGAGAGAGGAGCCTCTGCAGTCAGTGCTGTGGGGGCTGGCTCACTCGGCACTGCATCAGTGATGTCAGAGCCGAGCTTTAGCTGAGCAGACGGCTGAGACCCGACAAAACCTTCCACCTACGGGACAGCAGGGGCGCGAGTTCTGGATCGATAGACGCAGATGGAAACTGCATTACTGAGAGTGGATTAATTACCCCGCCTCATTGAGGGATACATCGTGTGTTTTGTAAATGATTAAACACATTAAATCAAAACTAGTTTTTGTACTTGTAAGCAGGGGATATAGTTCAGGATTTTCACAAACTGACAAAAGTATCCAGTTGTGGAAAGTAGCTCAGTACATTTACTCAAGTACAGTAATTAAGTGGACTTTTGAGATACTTTACATTTAATGGTACCTTGTTCCTCTATTCCACTGGATTTTTCACAAGATATATTGTACATTTGAATCCCCTACATTTATTTAACTGCAATAGTTATTTCTGCTTTGCCTACATATTAATCCATAAATAATGATGATCCAATAATATAACATAACACTGACAGGGGCCATTCTCTATGATAAGTATAACACAGTACATAATAAAAAATAATCTATACTTTAACTTAAATAAAATTCTAAATTCAGGACTTTTATTTGTAGTTAAGTGTCACACTGTCTGATGGCAAGTACAATTAATGAGACAGGAAAAGACTCACCTCTTTAAAACAAGTAACCACTCGTTTTAGTTTGAGTTTGTTCTCCCGCAGCCGCTCGACCGTTTGCTGCGGCTGAACCTTATTCTGTAGTTTAGGCAGCATTTCTGAGGAAGTAAGACAAAAAGGGTCTAGTTGAAACCACCTGCTTAGAAGAAGTGCTTCATGTGGAAAAAGTCTGAAGGGACAAGTGCAAGAGTGTGCATCTGGTCAATTATGGCCTTTTAGTCTATAAAACCAGCAGAGCCTGAAACCTTTAGGATCCTGACATTCTTTATTTTGCTAACATGTGACCTGTTCTGCATCATCTTCCTCTACTGAGGCTCCTGGAATGGCAGGAAACTCTCAACTGAAACAAATGGATTTTTTTTTTACCTGTAATACCACATATTTAAAGTCCACACTAACCCTTTGACTCAGTCATCAGATCCTGCAGTGACACTAAATCCTTTGAGATCTCAAATGTCACCCTGTTAAATGGCTCCACCCTCTAAAAACAACATTAACCTCCTCCCATCAAGATAAGCCAGTCACATCACCACCAAATGATTGTAATATATATATATTTTTAAAAATGGGAGCTTAACACAGTTTGATGCAGTTTTTCATACACATACCTTTACGCATTTCGGTCAGTGTTTTTGGACCGTAGGTGGAAGGAGAGAAAACGTACTCATTCTCAAACATTAGTAAAAACAAACAACAAAAACAGAAAAAATTGATCATAGTTCACGTTACCCTTTTTGTTGCCTTCAGATATTCCTTTCACTTGGATGAACCCCAGCATGAAGTCGGCTCTGCTGTATAATTGGACATAACACACACTTTCGGGCGTGTGGATGAGATCTTTCCCGTCCTCTGCCAGGCGTTACAGCCCTTGTTGCTAGGTGACATCTCCAGAGCATTCAACTGGGGATCTCGTTACTCAATGGAGTTCTGATTGGCTCCTGGTAGCTATTATATACACTTGTGTTTATGGTTGCCATTCGTTAAAAATATCACAGTTTGTGAGTTTAATAGCAACTGTGCTTGACGGTTCAGCCATTTATAGATTACTGGTCTGGTCCACAGCACTGTTCATTCATCTGCTTTGTTATTAGGATAAACTAAGTTAGCAGTTATGACAACTACCTGATTTTAGAAGCTAACCAGTAATAACCAGTAAGTGTTGTTAGAAAGAATATTTAAGAACATATTGTGAAGATGAACTTGAAAGCTGATTCACGACCTTGGAAACAGCAGTTAACAAAACAATCTCACAACAAAGTTCATTTAATAGATGTTGGTTGTCATGGATTTTGTTTAGTGCTAATTAGCTAAAGTCCTCTTCAATATAACATTTCTACAATAAATGAATATCTTATACTGGTTCGAGGTAAAACTATGTTACCTGAGAGCAAAACAATTCTGTAGGTCTTCATTTTAATGTTTGACTCTATTAAGACCGGCCCCTGCTGTAAAAGGAGAATATGTAACCACCGGTGAAAGGGGCCGGGCCCCAGCCCTCCGAGGGCTGTGGGGGTCAGCGGAGTGCAGCAGGAAGTGAGCTGCGGTTTGTTCATGGGGTATTTGAGGCGTGAGAAGTGCAGCTTTCAGGCTTTTGAGATCAAATCAAAGTGTGGCAAAGCACAACGATGGAAAGGAAATCAAAATCACAGTCTCTGCAATCATGGGATTTATTCAAATTAATGACTTTTTTAAATATCAAATAAAGAAAACCTCAGTTGAATTATTATTATACCTGAATTATTTTTGTTTTTAGTAAGTGTTATGTAATTTTCAGGTTCAATTGATTTACGTGCATAGCGACTGTTGTTCTGAATTACCACCACTAGATGTCAGCAAACCACTGATCACAGCTCCAATCACAAGCTGGGAGCCAGCTGAACTCTACAATGAAGTATGAAGTCTACTTTTCTTAGATTTTATATCTCATTGCAATACAATTTACTCGGAGTGTGGCAAATAGCAACAACTTAAAGTTGCTTAATAAATATCTTTGAGGTCAAATTTAACAAAAGAAATAATGTCTGACCAAAATATAAGCTCAATTTACATAAGCTTAACAAAACAAAACATTGAATTGGTCAAATATAAATTCCATGCTTCTTATTCTATTATCAAATATACCAATATTATAATGAAGGTTGTAATTAACTATTATTTTCATTAATAATTAATATGTTGGTTATTCTCCTGATTCATCGTTTATTCTATGAAATGTCAGTTTATTATGCCACTAGACAAAGAAGAATCCTCATTTTTGAGTGTTGAATTTTTGTTAATTGGCTATAAATGGTATGCCTATTGGTTATAAAATATAAAGATAAACATAGAAAAAACCCATTATATTTCAACATTTATTGCATCGTCAGCTGCTATAGGAATTATTTTTTCAGGTGATATATCAAATTGTACAAAATAATTCAAAGGTTGGAAAAAGATTAGAGCTTCTGTTTGTAATTAGCCTCAAGCCTTTTATATGTTGGATAAGTCACCTAGTAAAACTACTCTTCACTAGGTGACGTATTCAAAATGTAGCAGTAGTAGTAAAACTAACTGTGCTGTGGATATTATTTCAACCCACTTTCATATAAGAAGCAGACAGACACTCATATCCTTTACGGCACAATATTTATTCAACAATATACAGATTCATTTCTCTCTACATCTCAGACTGATCTGCAGTTTTTATATTTATCTTGCTTTCCCCTTTGTACATTTTCTATATACAAGATTTAAAATAAGTTTCTCTCCATTTATACAACATCAATAGTACAGTGTTATCACATCGTTCAGCGGCTTCCCTCGAAGCAACTGGATTAGATTCATCGTTGATAATCTGTTTATATTTCATACACCAACTAACGTCTTTGAGCCACAGAGCAGCAAACTGACAGAAGGGCTCGACATGCACCAAAAGTCCCCGTGTGGCTTTTCTCTCTCTGAGGGCAGTCGGATGACAAATGGATGGTCTTTTTTATTTCACCCACATGAGAGGTCCTTCGCTCTGTAGCACCACGACAGGGTGCAGAAACAGAACCGCTGAATGGGGGCGCTGTTGAGGACTTGCACCTTTAAAAAAATCAGCTTAAATGCATGTGCCCCGTCCCACCCGAACACGGATCAATAAAAGCTGGTCACACCAAAAAAGAAACGAAAAAGGGGAAAACATGTTGCATAGAATCAATTCTGACTTTAAGAACAGAAATTTTGGTGCTGCCATTTTAAAAGTGTGGCTTTTTGATAAAACTCCTGAGACCTTCCAGACCCCCGTAACATTTGTTTTTTTGGTTTTGAAAAGAAAAAATAATAAATAGCTGTACCCTTAGACTTTAACAAAAATAGCATTGTGTTGGATGTGACATCACATAGAAGTACTACTTTAAAGAGACTAAAACCCTGCATTGAGTGTATACACGTTTGCACATATACAATAAACAAATATATATATATATATATATATATATATATTTATATATATATTTATATATATATTTATTTATTTATTTATGTATACGTATACATATATATATTTTTATATTTCAATAACTATCTTGAGGAGAGAGGTGGATGGATTAAAGTGCATAAAACAAAGCCCACAGTTATCACATGCAGGACAGGAAATGAACTGTCCACCAGCGACAGTGGCTGACCAAGTACAACTTTTTACTCCCATATTGAGACGTTTTTTGAAATGTAAGTGGACCTTATAAGGAGCCGTCTTTAGCATATTAGTCTACTAAAATGAATAGCAGATACAATTTCAAGCCAGAGTCAAGTTGTACCAACATTCACTGGCTGGTGTTCATTTCCCGCCCTGATCACATGCAAATAACACCAGACACTGAGGAATAATTGTCTATCGTTACTCTAAGTCCACATACAGTACCAACATGGCTGCTGGTCACCTTGGTCAGGGGCACTCATATTAAATGACATGAACACGTCACCAGTTTTAAAACAGCAACAAAAGAAAAGAAAGGTGCCACTCAACTCACAGCAAAAATACAGCAAAAGGGAACCCGGCTCGTTGTGAGCCACACAGCACGAGGATGACAGCAGACGGACCGGCGAGTGTGAACCGTAGCTGCACTCCTCTCTTCATCCTCCACAGTCCAGTCCAGCGGGAGGAGGAAGAGGAGGAGGAGGAGGAGGAGGAGCATGCGAGTCCAAAGAGCCGAGGCTTTCTGGGCCTGAAATGTTTAAGGCTAAAGCGCAAACAGGACTCACTCGGGACCAGGAGCAGCAGCCGAGAAGGTTTCCAGCACAGCAGGAGCTCGGCTGTGTGGGATGTTCACTGCTGAGCGAACTAACTCTTATATACATGAAATCACTCACTCTCATTTTTAAACCAGCACGTGAGCAAGACAGGGGGAAATGCAATACAACAGCGGACATCTACAGTACACGGACGCATAATATACTGCTTCTACATGTGAACAGCAAACAGTGAGTGTGTCACACACACACACACACACACACACACACACACACACACACACACACACACACACACACACACACACACACACACACACCTGTGATGAGCAAATTCATGGCAAAAAAGGTGAAGCTGCATCTAAGGGCATGTTGAGCCATACGTCCAAACATCCCTTTTTTTTTTGTCCCTTAACTTTTAAATAAGACCAGTAAACAGAAGAAAAAAAAATAGGCATTTAAACTTAAGACACCCAAGCAAAACATAATATCCTTAAGGAGAGGATGTGTATTGGCACATCTGGCAAAGACGAGGACGAGACTTGGGTTTGGCTCGCTGGCTGTTTCACACATCTGAAACAGCGGTGCTTTGCAGGGCACTAGACATGCAGACAAGCACGCCATGTTCAATTCACTCAGCCTGGGCAGGGAGCACTACAGAAGGCTAGCTAGCACTGTTCGCAGATGCAGGCATTTAACAGCAGAGATTCCAACTCCATGCGCATGAGCATAAAAAAATAAATTGCACTTCAAAAATCATTACATAAAAAAAAAACAGAAAAGAATAGAAGCCGGACAGTTCTAGGGAATTCAAATAATCAGGTTCATCCCGATGTGGGTGTCGTTTTGATATTTGACAGAAAAACCTGGAGACAGTCGTGTTCTTGTTTTGCAGCTAGGTTTAGTGCGCGGTGGGATTCAACTGAAATGCCGAGGCCGAGATATTCAGTCACAACCCCTCACATGAACGCGCACACAGGTTTTACAGCGTCATCACAGTTCGGTCCCCACGGTTTAATCCCCCAAACTGTGCGAGCGCTCCAGTTTCAAACCCAACGGGGTCTTTAAATCCTGCGTCTGATTGGGAGACGAGTGTCTGAGTGGCAGGGTGAACACACAATGAGGTAGAACAAAATGTTTCATGAGCGTCCAATCGGAGCACAAAACGTGAGGCGATCGCCACGGCGACTGCTGATGCGCAGCGACTAGTACGAGCCTGCGGAAGGCAGTACGTCACCGGCTCAGACAACACACACACACACACACACACACACACACACACACACACACACACACACACACACACACACACACACACACACACACACACACACACACACACACACACACACACACACACACACACACACACACACAAGCCAGAGCCCGGATAAACACACCTACAAGACCCATGAAATGGTTTGAACCATCATAACAATCCAATATAAAATACAGTCATTGCCTTTTAGCTTCAGACCCAAACCTGCAAAACCGTTTTTTAATCCAGTTCTTCCCAAAGATTCACCTCCAGATACTAAATCAAGTCACAAGAGGAACTCATTCCTCTTGTAGCTGCACAGTAGTGATTTTATTCAGATTTGTCCGGCTAAAAGCTCGGGGTCCGACAAAACCCCAACCACATTTCAGTTTGGGTTTACAACAATTTTAAAAGTCTGAATTTACAGATCAAATGAGAATATTATAATTACTGAATAAAAGAAAGGTCATGGGCTAAAAACTAGAGAATCACTTTGGTCCGACTGATTTTTGCCAAATCACTGTCAAACAAGTGAAGAAAAACAAAATGTTACTTTCTTTGGATTGTGATAAAAACATTTAAAAGGATTTTTATTCATTAAAACCATTTATGCCTCATTAAAAACAACAATTAACAAGGAAGATAATCAGCAAGATCGATTGCACGTGAGCCCGGGAATGAAAGGGGAAGGAATGAAGAGAAAGAGCAATAATCCTCACTCTTCTCAAACATGAGCGACGGTAAGTTTTATTGCTGATTCATTTCTGGCTGATTCAGTCAGGAACTCAAAAATTCTGAAATGTTATATATATATATATATATATATATATATTATATATATATATATATATCCCCTACAGCTAGTGTGGCATCCTTACACGTCTTCTCTCAACGTTTCCTCCTTTTGAGGCGAGTTTCTATGTGGAATGCTGAGCTTGGTCAGACGGGAGGACGCAGTGACATGCTGGACTGGAGTTACAGCAGCGGGCAGCCATCTTTTACCGCCTTTCTCTGGTTGCATTTTCAGTAACGCTAAACCCACCAGCAACGACTGCAGGTCACAATTGTAATAGAGGTTGAAAGGGTGGACACACAACTCTTGAGCACGTGCGCACGCACACGCGCACACGCACACACACACACACACACACACACACACACGCACACACACACTAGTTGTTAAAAGTTGCAGAGAAAAACTGCATAAGTGTGAGTGTTATGAACCGGTGTTTTGTGTCTGTGTGTGTCTGTGTGTGTCTCTGTGTGTGTGTGTGTGTGTGTGTGTGTGTGTGTGTGTGTGTGTGTGTGTGTGTGTGTACCATGCCCTGCACTGTGTTGTTAGACCTGTGATATGATCTGCATGTTGAAACTGGGGGAGCGGGACTGCTTGGTGAGAGGAGCTCCAGGAGGCAGGAGGTCCTGGGCGTCCTCTGGCCTGATGAGGTGCGCCTCCTGCAGGCTAATGGTGGAGTGGCGGTGGGACCGGCCTGCTGGAAGCCCTCCTTCCTTTTCAGAGCCCGCCGCGACCTCTGGCTCACCATCCCCTCCGTTCAGGTTGAAATTCATGCAGTCAAAGGACTTGCTGGAGGAGGTGCTGCCAGTCCGCACCAACATGGGCCCCACAGGGAAGCTCAGGTGCTTCTTTATGGGGCTCAGGTGGATGGCATCCAAGGTGATGCTGGCTGGAGGCGACGGCTGCCTCTGGTGGTGCCTCCTCACAGCAGCTTGGTGATCCGCTGCCAAATCCGCCTGTTTTTCCGCCTCCGCCTCCCTCTCCCTCTCCGCCTCCGCCTCCGCCTCCGCCTCCGCCTCCCTCTCCTTCTCCCTCTCCTTCTCCCGGTCCCTCTCCCGGTCCTTCTCACGTTCCCTCTCCCGGTCCTTCTCCCGAGACAGCCGGGCTGTGATGGCTTTCTTGATGCTGCTGCTGCTGCTGTTCAGGCTGCCGCCCCTCGGCCCCATGATGCCGCCCGCCTTGGTGCCGCTGGGCTGGCTGCTGTTGGACGCCCCGGAGGAGAAACCCTCGTCTGGGTCGTTGATGTTGAAAGAATCTTCCCCGCCGCTCATCCCATCGGCATCTGAACATGAACATGCACAAACATAGACAGAGAGAAAGCATGATAGACAAAAGGAAAGGTGAGCAAGGCAGGCGACTGAGGTTATCTTGACACATTTTAAATCTGACCATAAACAAAACTTTTAACCTTAATACTTTAAATCTTCTCAGTTTAAAAAAAAGAAAGAAAATCTTGACAGCATCTGCAAACAACTTCCAAAATTACTATTAATAGTTAAGAGCCCAAATTCAGAATCTAGACAAAATGTCATCTTAATCCAGAGAAAGGCTTCTTGTTTATTATGATGCGAGCAGGCCTGCAACAAACTCTGATTAATCTGAGCAATAGGATTAAAATGCTTAGTGTTTATAAATAATGCATTATACATTAGCAGATGGAATGAATAGCCTTCTAGCAAGCCACCACTAACACCCACTAATTAACAGACCAGGCTACTTCATTAGCGCCAACATTATGCACCAAACAGAAGTACAAGTCAATACGGTACACGATGACCTTGAGCTTTGATCAGCTGATGTAATTCAGATCGACTAAAAACAGACTAGTTGTTTGTTTAGGAAAAGTGAGAGTTCAATAACCTGCCGGATAAGAGAGCAGAGCTTATCTAGCAAAAGGTGTCATATAAAAAAATATATTGGTTTAGAATATTTCCGGATAATTTGACGGAACAAGCACAACATTGACATCCAAACAAATGAAACATTTAACAATCCATCTATGACGTCATTGTTGGAAGGCTGAAAGGGAAAAAGATGATAAATTGAGTTAGAAAAAAAGCATGTTATTGACATACAGTAAGCAGGCTGAAGCCTGTTAAACAGAGGAGACAGAGGATCAACCGTCTGTCTCCGTCATGCATCGTTGGGACAAGCAAAATTGGACGACAGGGAACCGCAGGCAGCACCAGAAAAAGAAATGGAGAAACCGAGAAGAAAAGGTCTGGACTGACATGCACATAACATGAGGAGAAGACACATGCTCTCCCGCCCCATCCCTCGTTTCTCCTGCGGCACTGGCCCAGCGGTCAGATGGTCGGCCGGCCGAGACGAGCCTGCCAATCTGTGGAGAGCACCGAGGCGAGTCCGTACACCTCATCAGATCAATAGAGCTTCAGTGAGAGCTGACAGCCCACAACACTAAATGGGCCGGTCTGCGAGCCATTACAACCCAACCCCAGATGAAGAGCTCAAACTTCTTCAAAGCCTTGCAATTAAAGAATTGTGTTTTTGCATGTTTTAGCCTTTTAACTACAGTTTGCCTATTTGTGCAACTCATTTACTGCCTATGCTCGCTGTTGGTCTCTGGTCATGGCTCCAAAAAAAAAAAAAAAGACAGCAGAGCCTGAAATGTGCTTGAGACAGATATCGTCTAAAGCACATAACGAAGCAGCAAAACTCCAAACCTGCTGCTTTGTTCAAGTCTTTAAGTGAAAAAGCCTTTATTACCGTGGCTACATTATCAACGTTATGCGTTGGTCTTTGTCATTTCTGGCATTAAAAACATTTTGGGCAGCCAAATTAACAAAACTAAAAAGATCCATACATCCTTAAACACACCAATAGTGAGTTAAACATTTTTCTCCCCTTTTCTCAACAGGAGAACAAAAAATAAAGTGATGAAATATTCACTATTAGAGTAGCTTGTGCAAGTCTGCACATGTTTTAGCTAGATTGAGCCTGCACATTATTTTTATTTTCACTGGGATGTAAAATCAATAGAAACCAATGGCTTCCAAGGAGGAATTGAATTTACCCAAGAAGGATGCACTTCTAAATCATACACGTATTGTATACCGTGAAAAAATGGTTGACGTTGTGAAGTAAATGCAATTTGTAGTAAACCGGATTAAAAGATGCATATTCATCAGTCTGGTAATTTTCAATATCACTGCAATGCAGCCCCAAACTAAAGGACACGTGATTAGGTAGGTATTTCTGCAACAGAATGTCCAGTAGTTGTACACAGACAGTGATCGATCATCTTTACAATAATCACAGTTCTCTCTTAACTGGGTCGCAGATTTCTATGTAATGAAACAACTTTAAGGATTATTTCACCAGCCGCACAGAGTTTCATGTAAGATCATGAAGATGGGGGTGGCACTCAGACAAACGCTGACCGTAAAGCCAGGAAATGAGCCGATCTTCAGTCATGTCAAAAAGGATCTCAATGAGGTTTCAAAATGGGAAAAACATGTAGCAACCACACGTGGATACGGACACACATTGAACGAGACAAAATGGGCCGCGTGACAGGCCCCGGCGCTGTAGTAGGCTTTGCAGTTCAAAGTATTGGATTTGTGAACCGGGACAATGTTCAGTCTGCTCACTTGGCCTCGTCATACGAGAGGTTAGTGTTCCAGGGTTCTGTGTTTTACCTGACATTTTTTTCCCGAAAAGCTTGCTGTAGCGTGCACATGCATGACGAGAGGCTCGTTCCCACTCACTGAGCGGAGGAAAAGAAACGTGGCAGAACACAAACAATTTGCATACAATAAAGCTGCCGGACAGAAAAGCAAAATGGACGGACCTCTTCCTGCAGAATGGCGGCAGCAGATGGTCGCTGCTGGCCCGAGTGACCCAAAACTTGTGGCGCTGTCAAACACCGTGAGGAGTACAACGGAAACAAGATGACGGGTGCTCTGTGCCAGTTTTTGTAAAACGGATGTATTTTATAGAGAAAATAAATCTATAAAAACAATCATCAGACATGGAGAGTTGTGAAAGCCTGGAGTAAAAGGTCAAGCTGCAGGCTCGGCACTTAACATGCTCAGTGAGTGACAAGGGCAGCAGTCTAAATACGTTGGAGGCATGATGAGGTAAAAGAGAGGACATATGACATGATGACAGGCCCATGCAAAATGGCCACTAGCCACACTTCCTTCAAACCCAGAATAGGCGACTCTTCCTTTGTTGAGACGAAGAATAGTAGTGGTCTAAAGCATAAGGTTGTTGGCCGAGGGTCTTATAGACTGGAGGAGTTAGTATACTCTGGGGAAGTGAAGAGGCAGCCAAAATAGGAACGGCACAGTTAACGGCCCTCAAGTTGAGGAGGGGTAGGAGGAGAGGGAGGAGGAGGAGGGTGGGGAGGATACAGATCGAAGGGGCACCTCCTCCCGAGACCCTCTCTGCTCTGAGTGTCCGCCCCTGTCCCCTACCCTCAAATGTGATGGGGGGAATGATGCTGCTGCTGCTGTGGTGGCTGTGAGGCCGCCCTTCTCTCTCCTCTTTGGCTGTGGGGTCCCAGGGAGGAGGGTGGTGGTGGTGGTGGCGGTGGTGGTGGTGCTGGGCGAGGCTAGGAGGATTGACGATGATGCTCAACTCTGCTGCGGTTGAGTAGTCAAAACAATCTGGGAGTCAACAACACAGATGGGGAAACGTGTTTCTTTAGTGGCAGCAAGCCTCAACCGATTTGGGCCTCATCATGGGCACAGCAGGCCTAACAGCCCTTTGTAAATTCAGTTGTAAAACACAATGATAGTTTTTAAATGAATTGCCCCATTTATCGCTTGTCTACTGGGTAGAATGGAGTCAGTAGAACCTACAGGCACCATTTTGTCGTGGTTTGTCATAAACTACGAGCCTTGAAGGTTACTGGTGATGCAAAGATCAGCACACACTTGAGACAAGACGAGAAAATAAAGAGCAATAAGGAGCAGTGAGTGGCACAAGCACTGCAACACAGAGACTACTTAACTACAATTACACACAATAACTGACATGAAACACCACTTGGACGATGCTAATGGTGTGACTGGTTTACACAGACACGGGGTTCCCTCTCACTGCTAAGGACAAACAGCAGAAGAGTAATTCTCTCATCGAATAGTTCCCTCTCGTGGCATTTCACTGATCGGAAAGAAAGTTTGTAAGTTTACAGCTTACATCATAACTGAATACTGGTGCTTTTTCTTGCATACAACATGAAAAACGTATTGTAATGGATCTACTGTGCCGTCACATTTACTGTGACCTCTTCCTGCACTGAGGCCTGGTTCACTTCGGTGACGATGGCAGGTCTTCCCGTTTCTAGGGCTGCTGCAGTCTTACCCTCTCTCTTCCAGCGGTGGCGTCGTATGGAGGCAGTAGTGATGGCTGAGATAGAGATGCGGCTGATGGTGGGCGTCACCTCCACCTGGAGCACTTTGCGCCCCCGCGGCGCATCTGGAGCGCTGGCTGGCAGCGAGTTCTTCATGGCGTTCGCCAGCTGGAGATGACACATGCACATGTACAGATTGATAAGCAGTTACATGATTACAGCAGGGTGGTATTACAACATTTGAAGTCTGATTAGAATCGTCACTGATTTTAAGGATTGCAGACAGCCTGTGGTGATTTGTGTGAAACATGGCAGAAGCATGGTTTTACTACAGTGTTCTGTGTATTTGAGTCAAGCTCACGAAACCGTTAAAGACGATGTGATTGACTTCATAGGCAAAGTGCTGTGGTTCTTACCAAGAGAGGCTGGGAGTAGAGCTCCAGCTGGGCTCTGTACAGAATGTCCTCCAGAGCATCCCGTCCCATCTCCCACTCTCCATTGTATCTGCACATCACAAAACACAAATGCATGCACACCGACGTTTAACAACGTCATGTGGTGAGCTTATTTGAGTAAACAAGAGTGTCTGACAAGATGCCTTGATGTCTGAGTCACATCCCTGTGAACTATTATTAGTTATTTAGTAATGGCTGCAGCTTCAGGGAGGCAGGGAGGGAAGGAGAAGAGGTCCAGTCAGAGTGAATATACCTCACTGTCACGCCATGTCTGTTTAACCTGAGATAAACCTAACCTAAGTGTTTTGGAAGAAAAGTTTTTACAGGGAGCACATCAATTCCTTGGGAATTCTGTAAAAATCACAAAAAGGCATGCACAAAAATAATGAAAATGTGCAAAACTTCTAATTTGAGTGAAGTCCATGAGTTCAAATGATATGCAAATAGTGTGAATATTTATGTTCATCAACTGGCACTCTGCTATAGATGAGGGATGTATTTAGCTTTGCATAAGGTGTCACAACCTCGTAGTCAATCAAGAGTGATTAAAGAAACAGCAACCAGAAATAAAGACAATACAAATAAAAAAAAAAAAAGATTTAAAAAAAGAACTGCACGCCTCAACTTTCTTTGATCCGGACAAATGCATGAGTTTCCCTTTAGACTCGAGATGAAAAGGATGGAATGAATGGGAAGGTAAAAAAAGACACTCTGATGTTGTGAGGGCTGGAAAATGGGTCCAGAATACATTTCAAACCTGATAATCACAATAAATTTGGCACCTCCATTTGTTCTGATATCCCCGTGTGCCTTTCCCTCTCTCCCTCTCCATGTGGCATTACTGCGCTGCAGCATTAGCAGACATATTAACCTAAATCCCTTAGTATCCATGACGAATGGCCAAGGTCCCTCTGCATGTGTGGCGCTGTGGTTCGTGTTTATCTGCCTTTCATGAGCGCCTGCTCGAGCTAAGGGTGAATGTGAGAGCTCAGGCTGGCACTGAGGTGACCCATGGTCAGGATTACTAAAAAGGCTATTATTTTTACACACACACACACAGTCTGTTTTTTTTTTTTTCTAGCTGCACTGACTGCTCCAATCTCCAGATTGCTGGTGTGAACCCTCATGGGGGCGATGAGGCAGAATGCATACTCATTCTCCGCTACCCCTCTCCTTGCTCCAAAATCCTCCACAGTGGTGATTCCAGTCACGACCATATCAGGGGATCCATCTACGAGGACGAGCTATCATCGAGGAGGCGTAATCAGCTTTGCAACGACTGTCCTCGTAGTGGATGAAACACAATGCACTGCTGATGTAATCAGTCTGTACAGTAGGGAGCTTCTATCCTTGGTAGAGAGCTAGCATATGTTGTTTGGAGAATTACTGCAGTATATGGCAGCAAACTAGAATAGAGACTTGCTCATTAGAGACACAAATAAGAAACATTGTGTTATGTAGCTCAAAAAAGGAACTCATTAGGGTTGTCCACTACTAAAAAAAATTCTTAGTCGACAAATTGATTTGTTGATTCAAAATCTACAGATCTGTAAAACTGAGTTTCTCCATTAACAATCGAACAAAAGCACCACTTTAAATCTTTTGTTTACCAGAGATGTGCTCATACGTTTCTTGGAAATAAGTCAGTCAGCGTGAAAAAAAAGGCATACAAAATTACTAATTGACTAAAGTCTTAGTCAACTAAGACAAAAACGACCCTAGCAGCCATAGAACTCATCATGTGCATGATATCTGTAAAGATAAGCAGTAAACAAGATTATCTTCCTCCTGATTATGTGCAATTCAATGATCTTGCAATAAAGAGTGGTGATGTGGAAGCACATGGATGAAAGGCACTTAAAGCAGCTATAATGGATATCTTTAAAATAACAATGTATCAAATGACAATGGAAAAAGAATGTGACAATTTGAAAGGGGCCACTTGAAGTGATGAACCTGCAGAGAATTATCACTTGAATCTGCAGTTCGGCTTAACAGAGATTTATAGCATCTTACAGCTCATTGTTAAGCTGTCTGGCTGCAACTTTACTGTTTTCTTCTTTCAATGTCACCGCTCTCATAACATATTTAAATCGGATTCTGATTTTGTCTGAAGCAGGCAGCGTTTTTTTAATAGAAAAAGCTTAAAAAAAAACAAACACTGTAGACGACATAGTTGGCACCAAACAGCAGACAGACACAGTTAGTGCCTAGCTGGTGGACATAGTGGAACATTTAGCAGCTAAAAGAGCCAGATATCTCCCTCGAGAGTTAGTAAAGCAGAGCTAACGGAGAGGGAATATTCTACTTTTCTCCATCAGGTGGTCCCAAACACAACTCCAAAAGAATTATAATGTTGCTCCGTAAGTGCTGGATGTGTAAATGAGCAAATGTTTGTTAACTAGTTGGACGCAAGTATCAGGAATTGCAGCTTTAAAAATACATACATGGCGTGATAAACGGCAGTCAGCATCTGCACCATGAACTCGGGGTCCAGCAGCACGCGGTTGCACGGCTCCCTCCAAAGCTTCTGCTGCTGTCGGGGGAAGCCACATACACACAGCCTGGAAAGGGAACACAGTCACGTCAGTGAGGTGAGTGAAGTCAAACAGCAAAAGAGAGAGATGAGCCATGATGAGGAAAAAAAAATACTAAAAAGAGAACATCAGTCACTTCCAGAATAAACTACAAAAAGAGCAAACGCATCGAGCGGTGAGCAAGAGGAGCAAAATGTACACTTGTCGAGGTCAGGCAAGGTTAGATGACGGGGTGGTTGGGGTCTGCACATTGAGGCTAAACTCAAACACTTAGCATTGTGCGCCGTGCTCCGAGAGCTTCACAGTCACAGTTTGCTGTCTGTCTAGACCGAGCTTGCTTCAGGCGTTGTCTGACTGCTCAGGCACAGTAGGGAGGTCTTCATATCCTGAACGGTCTGCGTGCTGCGGTGGAACAATCACCGGGCGGCGGCTCCACTACAGAGCCTCATATGGTGAATTCCACATTGATCCTTTCTCTTAGCTCCAGGCCATCTCGGTGTTTCCTAGACGGACAGACTCAGACAGGTATCCAGCCGCGATGCTTTCATCTGGCCTTTCAACTGAGCCCTAAATGAAATCGTACTTATCAAATCCTCCTGCAACCAGGACAGTCCGTATCGAGGTCAGTGTATGGCTACAGGGGAGGGGAGGTGACTTAGCGCTCGGTTCAGTAGAGCAAATAATGGAGGAGGAAGAGGAGACGGTGCTCACTAATTGGGTACAGAAAGGACAAAACTGTTGGTGATATAAGTAAAACTAAAAAAACTAAAATACGCATGGTTTTTACATGCGTGTTCCTCACCGTGAGCTCATTCTGCAGACCGACTGATAGGAAGAGAGCGGCATGTACACCACAGCAGAGTTGTAGCAGAGCATGAGGAAACACAGCACTTCAAACCTGCAAACAGAAAAAAGTATGAATCAAGCAGAGTAACACAGACTCTTATATGGGTCAAACTAGCTCATTTAAAAGGGAAAGCACCAATATCATATAAAACGTCAGCTTTAACCTGATTTCAGCTAAACCCCATTCCATTAAACACTTTTTGTAACACCTTTGCTGTAGACAATTATGGAGTGCTGCTGAAGCAATTTATGAACTATGAACTGTAAAATAGTCTGTTAAGCAAATGCCTTGTCTCAGCAGTTTTGTTCATTGTGAACTACTGTACTGAATGTAGATGCACACACATCCCACTATACTGCAGTAATCACCCCGAGACTCTCAACACACACCATGTCAGTGGTGTAGAGTAACGGTAAATGCAGGGCGAGTGATATTATAGTCGATTGGTACAGTATTTGCCAATAAGGCAGTGATTGATACTGAAATTGAGTCTGACATATTGCAATTTATGAGTATGATTCAACTGTTAATTATAAGTGTGCCCCTTTCAAACCCATAATAGGCCATTTCTATATAAATGTGATGTGGTTAGGGCAAATGTAAAGCAGAAATTAAATATTAAGTGATTTGTGATCATCTCTTTTGACAGACTCAATATACTTGAGAGCGGTGCATTGTTTAGAGATCAATTAGGACAGAAGCAGTGTGTGTGTATGGCATCATACTGTAGCCAACACTGGTGCTTATGGTGAAAAGATAAATGAGAGCAAAACAAAACTATCTACTTGAAATTATCAATTTTCAGATCGTTACAAATATCAATATTGTGCATTCCTATTTGGTGCATGTGCGTTTTAGAGTGCGTGTGTTGATGCTGGACAACCAGGAGGAGGACTACGAGTGTAAGGGCCATAATTGACTGTGCGCTGGGGGAGGTAAATGTCCTGGTTATATATCATCAGTCGGAGTGAGCCGGCACCTCTCGGGAGCTTCAGGCTTTCTTCTCATAAACACCATCTCAGACTCAGGCACACAAATGGGTCTCCAGATAAGCTACGAGGCTTGGCCCCGCTGAAATCCATTCAATATATTTATGACGCTGGATGTGCATCATGGCCGAGCGCCACACTGCTCTGGACAAACGTGCAGGATAACCCGAGCTATCTGTGCTGCTCTTCTACATCTGATGTCAGAGCTGCTGATGCGCGTGTGTCTCTGCGCATGTTCCACTGCAAACAGCAGAACCGTTTTCAGGCAGGGCTTCAGCATACTTCATTACTATGCTGAGATTATCATTCATCCACAGAAGCAGAGAAAATGCAAAGAGCCAAAAAAGCTTTCAGGCCTGCCGAGTCTGGCCAGAGGGAGGCTGAATGAGCGTCGAGGGTGATGCTCCGATCATCTCAAAAGGTCTTATTCATCTTATGGGGAAGGAACAGGGAAGGATGAGATGTGAGGCGAAAGCAACAACAAAAAATAAGTAAGAAAATGATGACAGCCTGGCAGTGCCACCTGTGTTAACTGAGGCTGAAAGGCCTTGAGCGCTGCCATTTCTCTGTATATACAAAAAGCAACAAAAGGTTTCACCCTCCGGTGAGTCATTCAGTACGATAGACTGAGCACAAAGTCTCTAGCCTGCTGCAATTTAATCTCTTTTGTGACGTTCCTGCGTCTCAGATTATTGCCTCTCTGTTAACAGCTGCTGGAGTCAGAGTGGTACCTGTTCTGAGCTGTGAAGGTCTCTCTCTGTGGGTGGAGGCCGCTGTACACCACTCTGATCAGGTCATGTTGACAGAGGGCCCCCTCTGTCAATGCCATGGATCCCAGGCTAGAAGGCTACACACACACACACACACACACACACACACACACACACACACACACACACACACACACACACACACACACACACACACACACACACACACACACACACACACACAAAAGGAAACAAAGTTAGATTAACACTTTGATGGCTTACTCCATGCTAGTAAACCGACAGTGATAATGTTGCAAACAAGCCGCTGTACCCTTCAAGTTGTTGATTGACAATCTGGGTTTTTGCTGTGCTGTGATAAATGATCAGACTTTATTACAGTGGCATGATATTACTACTGGACCTCTGCCAAACTCTCACCTTTGACTGAATGAGCTGGCAGCTCATGACTTCTTTCAGTTTCCAAATTTGGGATTTGTTTCCAATTTTAGGTGATAGATTGCTGACTGTACCACGACTCCATTAAACGTTTCTACAAAGTCCTTCACGCAACATTAAGCTCAGAATTTCTGCACTAGTTCCTTTCAACTAATAAATCCATGTTTCTATTCGAGTCTCTCCACTTTCTTTGGCGGCTTCTGCACACCTATACTGACAGGTCAGGGTTTCCTGCAGTGTTTTATACTCGAAGAGAGCCACCTCAACTGAAACATGAAAGATAATATATTTTCATGAAATTAAACATTGACCTTTTTACACATCAAATGACATTCCTTTATTGAGCAAGGCACCTAAGCAGCACAAAGCTGATCATGAGATGAGATTCGTCAGCAACCTGGTGGCTTACTACTTCTGCTAAACAATTTCCTACTTTTCTTGATATGTCAAATTAATCTTAAATCTTCTCTTTGGATCATAAAATAGAGGAAGTGGGGAAAAAAAAGGAACAAATGATGGATTTATGTCTAGCTGAGAAAATACCACAAGGCCACTATATTCTGATGGTGCGCAGAGCAAAAGTCGCTCCTAAATTGAATTGATATTCTGTGTCTCTTGGGCGGTTCTGAGCAGAGGAGGAGGGGAGGATGGATGAATTCACAAAGAGAGAGACTGGAGTGTATGCTAATGCTGGAGGCCTGGGGATAAGGCCCCGTGATGTGAGGAGCCGTACTACTCCCTAGGATGCTTGCTGTGATTCACGCACACACGCACACACACACACACAAAAAAAACTCTCTCTCCACCTCTGATTTTTTCATTCTCACAGCGTGGAGGAAAGACCCTCTGAAGCTTGTAATTACAGCGATAAATCGCCCTCAGCACATGCTGTAGTCTCATCAACACTCACTAACACACATACTAGCACCCACTAAGGGCCCTCAAACTGTATGAAAATATACTGCACACAGTAGAAGCCTGTTCTGTCAAATATCTCCTTAGGTTCAGGCAACAAACCTAGTGTGTTAGGAATTGGAAAATATCATGGTTCCATTCCCTTTGGGCCGCAGGAAAAGAAAACGGGCCAACAAGACACACTGCTTCTTTCTGCCCTCAGTAAATAGTCCTAGTTCAGCATGTCCTGTTAAAGACCTAATGAATTCCAGTTCAACACAATAGTCAATACTATGCCCTGTTTTAGCAGTCAGGTCAGAAGTTGGGGAGTTTGCACAAACCCACCACGACAGAGTGACTCACTAAAACTGAATAAAAGAGGCCTGAAAACCAAAGTTAAAAGTCACCTCATTTCAAAATATATATGGAAAGAGAAATATTAAAAGAGAAAAGTTTGAGTATAAGTGCAAACTGTGAAGGATTTATTGCTGGCCTGCCCAAACTTTTCATGCTAAATGTTTTCAAAGTCAGACCCTCCCTGGCAGAGAGGAATTTCAAAACAAAATGTCAACACTCGAAGGCAGGGTGATGAGCCGGCCGACATAGAGAAGGACACAAAAAGTGACAGAAGTAACTGTGTGGAAATCCCCCCAGTTCCAATGCCAGAAACACACCGACACCTTAAAACGCACAGACTGATATGCCCTGGAGGTGAGGTCAATGGAAATTGACCTCCTGTAGCGTTGGGACACTGAGGTGGTATCATCTTCCAAAAAGCCAGTTATATAAATCTCTATAACGCTCCAACAGTCAGCCGGAAGAAGGCAAAGACAGAGAGGAAGAGACAGAAGCAGCCGAAGCGACGACTAAATACACTGAGAGGAGAGGTAGATAGTCCAGAACAGAGCCCTACCTCGTGATATACCGACGGTTTGGACAGAGATGGGATTGTGAAGGAGAGGAGCTTGCTGTTGCCATCTTTGTCCACGATCTCCTGCAAAACCAAAGAGAGGGGGGAAGAGACAGAAAAGCAGTGTCATTTATAATTAGAGTCAGTAAATCAGATTTCTACCTCCATAATTTTAACCCAGTTAAGCCCTGGGGAAAGTCCACTGTCCCTCACACTGTTGAGCTGGTGTTAGACCTTTCTGCTGGTGCATGTTATTGACTCGGACAGATTAAATGTCACTGCCAGCACCCACACCTCTCAACTCCAATTTCACACTGCGATACACAAAAATGCCGCCATTTCTCGTAGTAACACTTGATTATCTCCACCAGTCACAACCTTGGGTCAAAATTATAATGACTACAACCAGAGAGACGTTGAGCTGAGCATTCTTCATTTGGCAGAAAGCACTTGTCATTCCTACTTTGCTCTGTAAACTAATTATGTGGAGCTGAGGAGGATTCAAGTGGTGTGTAAGAGTTATCGAGGCAATGGTTTTTACTGCATGCCAGCATCATAGGCATTGTTAACTAAATGAGAGGCACAGCGATATTCAATGTTTTCTTTGAGTGTATAACGTTCCTCTGGTTTATCTTTATAATCTATGGGACATGTGGATGTTGGGGGAATTATATCCTATATCATATATAAAATATAATTAAATATGGATGAATGTGCCTTTACTGCAATTCTTTTTCGAAATGTGCTGATCACAGTTGTCAGATTTTCTGGCTTTGTGTAAGTAATGATGAACAACAAACACCATATATCCATCCACCTGTCCAAGCATCCATAATCTAGGTTTTGGAATGTGGTACCAAAAGAGCTTTATCCTTTCATCTCCCATTCTCCTCGAGTGTACAATCGGTTCAGGACTTGTCCTGCCCTTCACTGCCTCACAGTATATCTCTGAATACCTGATGGAACTGCTGAGAGCAAAGCTGTTTATCAGAGCTCAGTCATCAATGAGAGAGGTCTATGAGCATGTATGTATGTGTGTGTGTCCGATTGGTATAGACAGAGGAATAAATTATGCATGGTTATACCTTTAGCAGTTCTGGCTGACATGGAGCTCTTTCTATTGATATCTCAAGCTCTTAGGCTATTTCCCCAAGGGTGTTTCCTGGTGATGCAATCTATCCTGGGTCTATCCATTAACCGGGGCTTTCCCTGTAGATCGTCTTTAATGTCAACAGATGGTCAGCCTCACCATTGTTCTACCTGGATTTGGTCTCAACGACAACCAGGGATTTGCATATGAACGTTTTGGTGCAGACAGAGTCACCTAGCCATAGTCACGGTTGTAGAAACAAATGTCATCAGATATGTTTCAAAGAAAATCACAGCCTCTACTCTACAAATATCATTAACTACCTATATTCATTCATATTGATCAGTAAGAAAATGTGTATACGATTAGGCTGTCCTTAAAGTATGATACTGAGGCTCCCAATGAATCATGTACAAGTGGAATGAGCTCTGGACAGAGGTGAGTCCGTCTTTGTCGACGGACGGTGATGTGGCAATATCACCGCCACATCATCCTGGTTAGCCAATTATTGCATCATGTGTTTGAGGAGTAAAGTTCAACTGCAGGAATTTGGACACTGAGGCCATCCCTGCTGGCCATCACCATAATAATGGTGATAACAATGGTTGATTCTCTGTCAGGGTCAGACACAGGGCAACATCCCTCAAGCTGCAGGGACTCACAAGTTTCCCGAAAGGATACTTTACCTGGATGATGTTTGCAGTCACTTCTGCACACACAATCCATGTAAAGGACAATTATCCACGAGGGTAGTTGGAACAATACTCATTTTCTCATTCTTTACTGATCATTTGTTCTGTTGTATATTAGCTCCTTGTCTCCAGCCACCTTGCAGTTGCTTTTTTACATTCCTCTTCGTAACCAAATAGATACTTGCGAGCAAAATGGCTCACAAAAATGTATATCAAAGCCAACATGTTGGAATTGATTGCCTCAAATGGACATATTGTACGAGGTCTTGCCTTTACCCCCCTCAAGCCCCACTACAGACACCCACCAGGTTGTAGATGCCCAGAAGGAGGGCCTCAATGCACCCGTTGCTCTGGCGATCCCTGCTGGCTGTGACGCGTAGATATACCCACACCAGCTCAGGCAGGAACTGCAGGGTGAAGCGGCGCAGGCGGTCTTCAGAGCTCCGGTACAGCTCGAACAGTTGGTGGCAGACCGGCTCCAGCAGCTGGATAGAGAGGGGTGGGGTATGAGTAAATGCAAGTGCATACAAGTCAATGTGAATAAGTAAAGGTCTGAGACCCAAGTGGAAATAAAATATTCATCAAATTAACATGAATGTAGGCCTATGGTGATAGCAAAATCTAAATAACCTGCCAGCTCTTCTGAATAACCATCGGAAACACATTGAAACAGTGTCTTTGCGCCAAAGCTCTTATTTCAATGAATGAATGTTATCCTGACTATATACACGCTCGGATAGATGGAGGGAAAGTTTTGCTGCAGGTCAATAGTGGGATGTGCGCAGGAGCTGATAAATCACTACAATAGAAGTCTGGTCAGATGAACTCTCAGGGGAGTTGGTAGCTGAGCCAATGTGTTTATACTGTCCAGGGGTCAGAGAAGTGCGTGCGCTGGACTGTGGCTGACCCTGAAATAAGCGGTAACTCACTAATGAACTTGGCAAAGCATTTGGCCCTCCATGTCATCAGCAAAAAACACCCAAACACGCAACAGTCAAGCACACTTTGCAACCTCTCTCTCTCTTTTTCTCTAACACACACACACACGCGCGCGCACACACACGCACGGATCACTTGTCCAACCATTAATGGGATTATGCAGGCAGATTGACAACGCTAATGGAATTTAGATCCCTGGTTGCTTGACGCCCAAATTCGACCATAGAAGAGTGAAAAAGGGGGGTGAAGAGAATTTGGAGGCACCAACTGTATCATTAGAGTGACATTAAAGTCCCGTCTCAATGAGTGCTTCAGGCCTTTGCTCAAAAATTGTCATCAGGTCCTTCAAAGAGAAGATACTTTTTTGTGTGTTGCAGCACACTTAATATTAAACTGGGTTTGTGACCAAGTCTGTGTATATAATGTATCTGTGTTTGCATCTTTGATTATACATGCATCTTTTCAGTATGGGCAGCAGATGTTCCAGTCTGTAAGAGTGCTCTGTGTGTGTGTGTGTGCTCGTGTTTTAATGTGCACGTGTAGCTTGAAGACACAGTTGTGTGTCAGTTTCTTGCTCACTGCTGACTACGACAACTTCATATGAGTCACAAACAACAGAAAACAGCCATACTCGGGACTCTCTCTGTGCCCTCTCACCTCATTGTTGGGGTCCTGGATGACTCTGTAGAGAGCTGGCACCAGGGACTTCTTCAGATGAAGGCTGCCGGCGTAGCTGGGGATGTGGGTTTCTGGTAAGGACTGGAGCGAGAAAAGAAAGAAAAAGGTTTGCTGAGCAATTGCAGACTTTTTTTTCCCCCCCGTTTACATTTCTTCATTATAGTGGTATGACGCATACCTCTGCATCATTTCCCCTTGCATCCCTTGAAATAGTCACCATTATATTTTGCATGGCCAACAGCGTTTTCAAAATAAAATACGCCCTACTGGGTTTTAACGTCAGTGGACAAATGTTGACATTTAGATTTCCGAGATGGTCCTTTACAACTTAAAGCCAATGCACTCAGGTGTTTTCCCTAATGTAGCCGGATTAGACTACTTCTTCTCAAACTGCGAATGATTGTCATCTCCCTCATCACTTTGTTGCTTTTGTTGCAAATGTTGGGTCAGGACAACTTACACCATTATCATTAGCTGTGTCACCACTCCCTACATAATAAACACTCAATAGCTTGTAAAATATGGAGCTGTAAACTGAGTTTTTGGACACTTACTATACCAATCATCATCATTTTAAGTCATTGCTGACAGGTTTAGGACCACATAAATGTAATCTACGGATCTCTAAAATGCAATACAACTGCATTGTGGGATTGTTGGCAGAAAGAAGTGTAAATGCTGTGGGTGCTTCGTTTTCTTTGTGGCTAATTTTCCCCAACGTCAAACTGATGAAAGGTCTAATCTGCAAGAGTGACTCAAAACACCTGTGTGGGTGTAGAAGCAGATACATCAATTTTTCCACCAGCAGCTGCCCAAAAAGATAATAATTTTCATCTATCGGAAGTCTATTGTAACCCTCATGCTATGTTAGTTCTAAATCACTCTACCCACCGAGATCTATGACCCATAGCCTGAATGGCACAAATTCACACCTATATGCCTTTTTTTTCACAGCAGGCAAATCAAAGGTGTTTCCAATAACATCAACAAAGGCTCGGTTATTTTCAAGTTTCCCAGTGAGCCAGCAGGCCTGAAACTGACCCTGAAACTGAAGGCAGCTAAACTGAATTCGGTCATCATTAATTTTTCACATTCACATTTTTTCTGCTGTGACATGTCAAAAAGCCTGTTCTCTTGGGTAGTGTTAAAAAGCATTCCCGGAAATGTGAAGAAAAAAAAAGACAAAGAAAATCACTGACCGGGCAATTCAGTGAGGCAGGCTAAGTAAAGGTGGATAAAAGTCATGAAAAGGAATCACAAAATAACTTTTTTTAAAGGGACTGAATGTCAGAGTGATGATATCTGACAGGCTCAAAATACCCTGTGGTGAAATTCTTTAAATGGTCAAGACTGTGTGTTGGTCTGCAGATGACAGAAGGCAGCATTATCTTCTCCTAACAGCCTAAGTATGGTCATTTTGAGGACAGAACACAATGTGCCTGGTCTGCACCAACTCACACAATGAGTCATACCAATCTACCTCCCTCACTATTCATCATAGTGATAGTATCGCTCTCTCCGCTGCACTATACACCAATTCCTTCTTTTTAGCTCGTCTTCTTTTTGCTTTCCTTAGATCTCATACAGATTAATTCAAAAAATTGCAGCGGCCCTGACCCATGTGTTGTCATGTCTACCCATGTTTTAGAAACGGTACATTTCCAATATTGTTTGGAGTTGTTTTGTGTGTGTTATAAACATCCTGAATATTCCTTTGCAGCTGATTTATTATTAGTAAAAGTAACTGATTGTAACAGTTTGCTGCTGTGCTTCATTCGTTTTATTGAATGTATGCAACACACTGCCTCGAAGGAAAACAATATAATTTCTTCTGCGACAGAGAGGGTCAATAACCAATAAATAAATACATATACATACATACATACATACATACATACATACATATATATATATTTACAGATCTATGAGCATGTACAGCGCGTGTGTGAATTGTGTGTCAAAAATAGACCTGTGAGTAAAGACATCGCAGTAGTCACTGGAGGTGAGGTCTGTGTCAGTCGGAGTGCTGCACTTCCTCATGTTTAAATAAACTTTAAAGACCCGGCTGTACTTTAGTATGAAGCGAAATGTAGTGAAACACAAAGCTGGATCCCAGAGAGCAGTAATCCATAGAGTTTATAAATTAAACCTGGGAGTCACCTTAAGTAAATGCTGGCAGTAATGGCAGATAGGTGAAAGAACAACTGAGTCTGGGTGCAGCATGACCATAAATCTATGTTAAAATTAACTTTAGACAATAAGTAAATCAATGTAGCTTTGCGCAGTCCATACAGACTTGGTTTTGTTTCACATTCAGACATTACAGCCAGGTAAAAAAGACACAACAAAACAACCAACAGCAGGAAAACTATTGTAATCATTTTATCATGACAACAGTCATGGGTTAGTGAAGTTGACTAATTCATAATTTTTGGTCTTTTTCATGAGCTTTTCACACCTGAGAGAACATTATGAGGCTGTAATGGTTGGTAATGGTGTTTGGAAACTAAGTGACAATCTGATCTGAATGACTGCCTGTGTGTTTGTAACAGCATAACTTCTCATACAAGTTTCAGTGAAAGCATGATGATACTGATAATGTAATCAAATGAAGTGGATCTCTTCTGTGAGAGGGAGTTCAGCTCACACTGATGAAAGTAGAGCTGACCCTGAGGCTTAACTGTCTTAACTAAATGCCTACAGTTCTTGCTTGCTTTTGCTGAAATTAGTAACAATTTACAAAGCACTGAAATGCTCAAGAGGTGATATGCAGAAACTTGCATGCTCAACACCCTTTCATCACAGTTGTTACACCCACAGCGTGTGGTTTCTGTTAAAAAAAAAAAAAAAAAAGGACGACCTCAAGGGGAACATTTCATTGACATGAGTCATGATGGACAACAGGGCAGAGGAGGGCCTTTTACCTTGAATTCTGAGAGCCATTCTTCGACAACACCGCGCTCTGAACTCAGCATCTTCCTCAGAGACCCCCCCCTCGGCTGCCTGGAGGAGATAGAAAACGACAGAGGACACGGGGAGAGAGGGGAGATAGAGATAGAGTGAGAGAGGGAGAAGAACAACAGAGATTGTGAGAAAGGAGGAGACATGGGTGGGTCAGAGTGGAAGAGAAGCAAAGCAGACGATGGTTAGAACAGTGAGTACTCACTCCACTTTCAGATGTGCTCGCAATGACAGGAAGAGGGCTAATTGGGCTTTTCCATGTTTGAGATCATTTGCTCTTTTCAAAGTAAATGCACTTCATATATGTTATGGAAATTAACCTTTCCAATCTCCAAATGCCATGTGAAACACTTAAATGTCTTTAAGCATTTATTGAACAGACACTTGGAATAATTCAATTGAAGGTCTGACCCCGAAAAAAAAGTCTCTCTCTGATTCAGAAATACAAGTTACATCTACGAAAGCAATATAATACATTTTCCACCACAATATACACAACACGATAGCATTTTGCAAGTTTGCAGGTTTTTTTGGATGTACTTCATTAAACCCTCCATCTTTGCTAACTACATCTTAGCATTTCTTACCCTCAGGTGAACATAAACTACAGGTTAGAAACTTATTTTTAAAATACAAGCATCTGGAATTATCGATTATCTTATTGGAATCCGCCATGTAAAGCAGGCAATTATTAGTATCGGCTCACAAAATAAATCCTTATTGTGCATCCCGAATAAAAAAAATTTAAAAAAGTAAAATAAAACAAAGGAAATTAAATATTCACCGACATGGATTACCTGTTTTAAGTCTTGCAAGTTGAAATAACTAAAACACCTTTCCTGCATGGTTAACAGTAAATAGTAATCTATAAATAACTATGATATGCTTTGGAAAGTGGTCAACAGCTATGTTAATTGTACAACATGAGTGTGGAAGCTATGATGCTGACCACACCGTTACATAAGGAGCTAAGTGACCTCGCATGTCACCATGGATAAGAGATGACATGAACATGAACCACTACAGGCAGTCGAACGGGCTTTCCCTTGAGAAATTAAATCTGTGGTGGTCAAGCCAGAGTCTTTTTTTGGTCCTCGGCTCATGTGCATTCTTATTAAATCTTGTGAAACAGACACAAAACCCCACAGCTAACCCCTGATTTGACTAGCAATGATGTTAAAAACATAAAGCTAGAGATCTGAATTTCCTAAATAATCACACACATTTCATCCCCGGCACATCAGGAGAGATGAGATAACATAAGACAGTTAGTCCCGAGTCTCTTTATGTATATATATATATTCTGAGCTCGAGCTACAGGCAGTGGCACACTGTTATCCTCGGTCTGGTTCTCTGTATCCAGCAGCTAAAATTAGCTTCAGCCAACTGCCCAAAATAAAAAGCCATTTCTCCTTCAGACTTCATCACATGGAAAATATATTCTCATTACTTATCCCATAAAAAAGCCAGCTATGATGGAGAACCGTGTCTCAGTAGGTGTGTGTAGATTGGTGGAGCAGTCAGACTCCAGCGACAGTTTGAAGACAGACTGGAGCGATAACAAGAGACACAGTGTGCCAAGCTGCCAAAATGACATAAAAAATGCTTCTGTAATTTTGGAGGTGGGGTACATTTTACCATAAATGGAAAAATCCTTTCACACAATTGGACAACTTCAGACTGTCATTATAGAGCCACCATTGTTAGCATTTAAGAAAGCCAGAAGCCCTCAAGATAAGCGTGACAACAACCTGTAACAAAACTAGTAAAAATAAAATATATAAGCCACAATGTTAAGTACATTTTATAAATCAGCAACTTAGACTGGGTGGCGAAGTCAGAAAGATATTAAAAGGAAGAAATTGGATAATTGAATGGCAAAGCAAGCAAACCTGAGCTACACTACCAGCAACTACACACAACTGGCAAACTATTATAGATACAAATCCCTGATTCTGATCTCAGTAATGTGGGGACTGTCATGCTCACACTGGAGCCTTTCTGTAAACAAAATCTTACAGTTCACGTGACATGTCTAATCTTTTGATTATGGAAATGCTTGAAGTTTGCGTGATCGTCGATGCCCTCGACATTTCAAGAACACGTCGCTCCTGTAAAAACGTGTTTCTCTGACTGGAGTTGAGTTCCTTACTTCTGTCCCCCATACAGCCTTTGCCTTCAGAAAAAACTGTGTGGCTCGTAAAGTTGTTGTGGTTTTGAGTTAGCGGGATTAGGGATTAGGATTAACTCAATAGAGTCTCATTTCAAAGTGGGAAGATCCCACATTACATTTAAGGGAAAAGCCTCTGCTGGCTGATTGTAAGGTGTTCGTGTCAGACGTCAAGACAATTCCCTCGGTTTCAGCTTTTTAATCAAATACTGCGGATGTTCGATTGTCATGAATTAACCGACTATAGTATAGAGCACATTGTGTCAGATGACACAATGGCACCTGTGATCACAAACGCATTCTGATAATGTTGGTCACTGCACAGATGCCACAGCCTTGACAAAAGATAACGAGACACTCAACTGCTTTGCAACGAGCCATTTAATTAAAGCATATGCCTCTCCCACCATTAGAGGGATGACAGTCTAAGATCTGACTGATTCACTTGTCTCTCTGGCCTAGCCTCCTCCCTTTGACACATGCATGTGCCCCCACAGTGAGCAACATGTGAAGAGTGCTGTCAGTAAACTCATTGCAGCCGTATCTGGGTCAGTGTCCTCGGTTCATTTTGACACACATACAGAAACTGAATAAAAGTCAACGCACAGAGATTGCAGACAGTTAAGATGTTTGAAACAGTTCAGATTCAAGAGGCGAGAAAAGCTGTGTGGGCACAAAATAGGGACTATGCATACGCAGACTGTCAGATTTAGCAAACCCTGCTCATAAGATGTTCACGCGCTCTTCCTTTTTGTAAGTACCAAACAATGTAAAACTGTGTGCACAGTACTAATTTTCACTCCCACACTAAGCCATAATGTTGACACACCCCTGTTTAATCATATTTGGTACACCCAAATTATTATAAAAGCCAGAACATTTGCACACGCTTTAAGGTTTCTCTGGATTTACATTTCTCATGTTTCTGACAGCATTATATTTCGCAAGACAAGTTATGTAAACTTTCTTACTTTTGCTGGCAAAAAAAAAAAAAAAATGCCTGGCGGTAACTGTTCAAATAAATAAATGCAACAATCAAAGCTGTATTCTGCGAAGTACGATTTCAAACACAATGTAGTTAAATATAAATAAAATGTAATTCCATTATTTGTTATTAGCCATATTATATAACACTGAATAAACAGCTATTTATATCTCAACTGATATAATGTGAGTATTGTTTTAGAGAGGCAAATCTAATTTTCTATAAAACACATCCCCTTCAAAATTCTACCTTGGACTACCTATTGTCTGTACCCTGTAAGAGTTTAAAGGCACTTCAGTGTTTCTAACCAGAATTTAGAGGTTATCGACTTAAACAAATCCAAAATGAAATGATGCACGGCTCTCTGAACTGTGCAGATAAGCCTGAAAATGTTACAAAGCAGGCTTAGGGGAGCAGAATATCCTATTTGCTGTGGGCCTGGAAGAGACAGAGATAATGTTCGCTGCTCAGAGCAGATGACTATCTTAACCAGTCAAATCTTTTTGTGTGAGCACAGTCCTTAAGTTCTGAGTGTGT
Source organism: Ophiodon elongatus (assembly GCA_016806645.1). Classification (NCBI taxonomy): domain Eukaryota; kingdom Metazoa; phylum Chordata; class Actinopteri; order Perciformes; family Hexagrammidae; genus Ophiodon; species Ophiodon elongatus. Next base: position 5,324,389 of record JACSYO010001810.1, read on the forward strand.
GAATTGAAAAGGCTCCATTTAGTAAGCTTGTTCAGCTCTTCATGAAAGGCTGACTCATTCATTTCCTCCGGCTTGTCAAACTGTCAAAGACTCGCTGATGTGAAATTCTCCATTGGCAGGGCAGGCTCTTCTGTTACCATGGGAACTGTCGTCAAATGACTTTCAGGCAATGGCAAATATCCACCGAAAAGAAATATACTTGGATTATAATGCTCTCATTACGTATATAAAACACGGGGGTGTTGTAAGTGTCAGGTAAAAGATGAGCCGATACTCTACCACAATTAACATCGGACAATTTAAGAAACTTGAAAATAATTTTGTTGTTGTTATCTTTCAAATTTCAGGAGCACCACGCTGTTAAATTGTGAGGGCTAATTTTGTTCTTTTTTGGTTGAATTGCTCGAGAAGGCAGAGAAAACATTCAACCAGAGTAAAACAAACCTTGATGAAAACATCTTTAACTGCAACATTAAGGAAAGAAAGTGAGATCAACAGCTCGTATTTTAATCTCATTTGCAGTTTCTGGCCTCGTGAATCAGATTGCGCAAGTCATTTTCAAGAGTAACGTTTCACATAATGGATAATGACAATCTATCAATCCATATATAACGCGTGCACACCTTCGATTTCCACATAAAGAAGAATGAGCTTACCTCAGTGTCCCAGCCAGAACTCAGATCTCCACGAGGAGAGGCAACTGGTTCTCCGCAGTGTCACACATCTGTCAATCACTGAGGGTCACCTGCAACAACAAGGAAACATGATCCATCAAGCTAACGTTGGGAATCTTTAGAAACTAACAAAACGCTGGATTTTTTTTTTAAATGATCCAACTGAAGAATCCAGCCCAGTGTTGCCAATTCTTCCAATAAAAGTTGCTCGCAGCATTCGCTCCAAAATTCACTCAATTTAACGAGAAAGTCGCCAACGAGGACAACTCGTCCCTTCAATATTTTGGGCGTGGAAACATGTGTGAGGGAAGCCTCTGTGTGTGACAGAGAAATTGTGCTGCTTTAATGACACGAGTCCGTGCTGTATACTAACCAAGAGGCTAAAGCACTCCTCTGGTCACGGCGGGTTGAACCCCTCCCCCCGACTGAAGAGTTTAATATTTGCTGTTGATTACTGTCGAAGCTTCGAAGCCCCAAAATATGGTATTTGGGACAACCCAACATTTTATACTTTTCTGAAGTTTTATGGACCAAACAATGATTTAATTGTTTGGTAAAAGAAAGATTGATGACTTTGAAAAGTTATTACAAATGAACTTCAAACAATGCTTCAAAGAATGGTTTTAAATATTTTTGTGTTAAAAATAGAAATTCTATTGGCAGCAGTACACACCATACATGACAGAGACTGAGACAAGACAATGCACAAAGCAGCTGACAACGAGGAAACAAACCGACGGTTGCTACAACAGCGCGGCCCTCCACTAAAGGATTGCACAGTTTCAACATTAAAGAACTGAGATGCAGAGAAGCCTTACTGCATGCATTACGATTATTAACAATAACATGCATTTTGTTTCATAATAATAATAATAAAAAAATCACTTTTTTTCAACAAAAGCTTAGTTTTAAAAGGCTATTTTGGGTATGGTATGAGGAGTTCGTTTTCCTATTGTTGCATAGCAACAGTCAGCTGGCCAAACTTGTTGTCCTCTGCAGCTAAAAAGGCATCTTAAGGATCCACAGCCATAGTATTTACTGTACTTGGCAGAATGAGTCAAGGCTTCAGTGGCACAAAAGAAGACACAATAGAGAGCCGGCTCTGCTCTGCTGCGGGTCCCTGAGAAGCACTCCATCTGATGTTAAGCATTTTCAACAGAGCCTTGTGTTTATCTGAAGGACTCTTACATTAGCAATTCATCACAAAAACTCGAGGAAATTACCATGCAAGTCCCATCTGTCCAGAGTGATGTGGTATTCATTTTTGCTTTGCCAGATAAAGCGTACTTATTCTGTATGACTCATCAAAGCCGAGGGAAACAGGTCGAGTAAATACAGCAAAGGGAGGAATGCGGGATGAATAACACAGCACAAACTTGGATATATTATGTATTAGATGATTCATTATGCAAGTTAAAGGTTTGACGGGAACATATTTTGAGTTCTTTAGGAGATTAGCACCCATTAAATGTGATCAACCTAATTTGAAGTATCTATTTCACTCCATAAAGTCAGTAGAAATTAGGTCTCAGAACTTCACCAAACAGTAAAAGCTGGCTTAAGGTACATTCAGTTTATATCGAGTTATTTCTCCCTTTGATATCGCTGGGTGTATAAGGCCATTGTGGGCACTGGGCATCCAATGAGCCGGGCTGTTTGCCAATATATGATTTTAATGTTGCTTTTCATAAGTGTAATGCAGTGCTTTGATTTATCAGCCATTTAAGTAGCTGGAATAGCCCAAACCAGTAAATCCATTTGGTTATTTTATTCAATACCTAAATTGAGTTAGCAACAAATGTATTATACAGTTTCACGGTTCTATTGCTATTGCAATATAACATAACATATACTGAATAGAGGATTAAATCCACAATGCCAAACACGAGAACAAACAATTCAATGGGTGTTTTTTTTTTTCATTTTTACAATAAATGTATTAGATAGCTTTTATAAGTTTGTCCCATTGTCTATTTCTCCCCTGACTTTTCAAAAGCACAGCTCTGTAACAATAATGAACAGAGTATGCAGGAGGTATCTCCACCAATAAAGTCTCCATGAGGACCTTAAGGGGAATAACAGGTAAGTGAAAGAAACCACCGAGCTGCACTGGATTGGTCTTTGAATTGTTCCACAAGTCAGACAGCAAATGATACGCTGCAAGATAAATAAAAAAAAAAGTATTGCACTATAACAAAAAGAACATGCATTTTCTTTGCTGTAACAATTTCAGTCTAAACAAAAAGGGTCTTCACCTTAGGCCTCGGCCATCGGTTTCTCCTCATGCTAACCAAAAGCCACAGTCAGTGAAAAACTGCTATAAGAATAAGACTAAGTAACAGGAATAATGAAAACGACCCTGTCCTCCCCTCTGGTTACAGCAATACATAATAAGTGGGAACCTTACCGTGGGACTACAGTGTAATTCCTCCCCCCCTTTGCATCCATCTCACCCAAGTATTTGTGTGTCTAGTAACAACAGTGCTCCCCAGTCAGCCGTCACTGTTGGCTAAATATATGTCATACACCTAACGAGGCCTGGCGAATTACAATAAGCTAAGTTTCCTTCCAGGGCTGCTCTTCCTCTGTGAAGGACCTGCTTATTGTCCTGTGGCGAGGATCGCAAAGGGGATAGGAGAGAGCCAGCCCATCCTGTTTACGGCACTTCAAACCCCAAATCACAATGGCGTAGCTAAACACCCTGCTCAACGGTGTACACGGTTGAAACTAAGCCAACAAGTGTTTTGGGGGAATTTAGTTTGAAGGCGGAGCAGTTAATTGACACACAATATGTTCCGATGTGAATTTGCAAATTGTGTGTCAATCCATCAAGCAGATTATGAAATATTTCACTGGATAGGTAACCTGTTGATGGCACTGAAGGAAAGGTTTAGGTATCACCAAAGTCAAATATAAAAACAAATCTAGCATGTCAAATACTGTCACGGTGAATCATATTGACATGGTTACAAATAGCTGTTGCATTTTTATTTATTTTTTTAATCCATCACGGTGCACAAGCTTTTCTTTCTTAGTCTCTATTCTTATGTTGATCTTATGGGGCGAAGACAGTTGAACCTTTCAAAAGGGCTACTTATTAATACATAACTGAGAAAAAGGCTAGTGAGCAGCCCAGTCAGGCAGCTGTCGCATGCTCCATGTTGTTCTAACTGCACTTACGAGGGAGGGGACAGCGGTGTTCACTGTTCACCGACAGAGATTGTTTTCAGTCTGGAACCTCTGCAGCCTCATGACTCAGTAAGTACTGTATTTGGAAGCTAAGCTGGTAAATAACAAAATCCCTTCATGCAATCAGGCAAGTCAGTGCTAAAAATCCAAAACAACAACATTCAAGATTAACATCTTTGAACGTTGGGGCAGGACTGCTGTGAGTTTACCGTGACTCCACTCTTACCTACACAACGTCTCTGCCGGGGACATACAGGACTAACAACAGCTGCGGCATTAGTCGGCAGGCTCAAGTACAACTGATGAGGGTGCCGATAAAAGAACACGTAACCAACAATGCACATCATAAAACCATGCCGCTTTAGCCCACAAGCTATGCCCCTTACTAACCGGCCGTTTTTAAGTGAGTACTGAAAGGAGGGCTCCTCAAGTGCCTAACAATGCTCATCATTCATTACAGACGGATGAGTCATACGAGTATCCGTGACTAAGTGACTCATTCAACCAATGTAAACATACACAAGGTCACAGCCTTTCAAAGTACAGAGATCTCCTCTTAACCACTGCTGCACTCGGGACAGGCGGCAGGAGCCGGACGTGGATGATGTAAATAGTTGGTCTGTCCAAGTAGAAACTGTCCTTAGTTATGCAACGCCTCGTTCACGCTGCACGACTTAAGCCCTGAATTTCGACTCGCTAAGAGTTTTTGGAGCTCCCGGATTAAATTGCCCAATCAGAGGAAAGATGTTGTTGCACTGAGAGGACATTAAATAAAAAAGTAAAGACGCGTTGAAACGGGCCAGTTCGTGACCACATCTGTCAACGACAACATCAACAAGCGTGACTAAATGCATGGTATTACATCATTAAACATAGTTTGGAGACCAGACTCTGGCTACTGATCGGGGAGTCCTCCTGGGGAACGATCTTATAGTGTGTGACTCCCGGTTGCCAGTCAGTCACGTCGTGTGAAAACCACGACTTCAGGTCTGAATTTGGCTTTACCAAAGATAAATCAATAAATACTGAACTTGTATTACTTATCTTTTGGGGGACACAATTTCCCTTCCACTGTTGGCAGTTTTGCTGTTTTGGCTTCTGAATGAACCACTGAGATGAACTGCCTTAAAAAAAAAAAAACCCACTGAAACATCCAACACAATCAATGCTTGTTATTGGGGTACATTTCACAGAGGGCTTTCCTACTGAGCATTGCTGCAGACGCTACGTGAGCGAAAGAAAAAACAAACGTTTTATTTCCCCACAAAGTCAACTACTTTCACCACATGCGGCAGTTTCAAACATGAGCCTGCAAAAGTGAGTCATCGCAACAGCCGTCAAAAGCAGGGGCAAATCTATGAACTTTTGGAAGAAAAATAAGTGTTGCATGGTTATTACAAATGCAAATGTGGCAGGAGCCTTCGTCAGCGGGTGTGATAACTGGGTGCAATACTTTTCAGCATGACGTGTGGAGAAATGTCCTGCACACTCGAGGAAAAGGCCGTCGTCGTGTGCTGCAGACCTCCCGACCGTTGGTGCGATCGCACCACAGCTGAAAAGCGTTTGCGTTTCCATGTTTTGTTTGTTTACGTCGCACACAAAGCACCACTTGTAATCAAAACTGATATCCACACACAATTATTTGCGCGAGTTAAATCATCAGACTGAGATTTTGCAAACTGTCGTTCCATGGGACTCGTGAGGAAGAGGAGCAGAGGAAGAATGGGGGAACACATCGGATTTCAGTCCCTGTTACTTTAGCAACGCATGATGGGTCTGTGCTTATTGCCCTTGTTCATTTTCCCTGATGTTTACACAGTACCAGGTGCTGCAACAACACATGCTGAATATGAAAATTTGTACAGACTGTAGAAGTGTTTGCAATAGGTGACATTTTATGGCTATAAAGAACTGGATCTTGACCAGCAATCTCTTTTTTTATGTGCTTTCTCACAGTAAAATCTCTTAGAACAGAAGGCAGGCTGCGTTTCTTTCCTCACTGTGACACAGTGAGTAACATGAGTCTCACATGTGAACTCAAACCTAGTAAGAATACAAAAAAAGAAAAGGAAAAAAAAAAGGCAAATAAAGAGCACATGTGAACTACAGTGAGGAAAATCCAAAATGAATGCTCTTTGTGACAAGGACATGCCATGGTTGATTCTCTTAACATGCATCAACAAATATAAGAAAGAAAACGGATATGAACTGAACTGAAATGAACTGTTTGCGAGTTTGTATCTGTCTGTCTCAACGTCTCCTCTCTGCCCTAAATGAGCAGTGCCAGGTTTCAACAGTCCAACACTGGGGATTTTTCAAGGTCAACCTAGCTCAGTCAGCCATGAATTATTGAGCCTGAGCTCTGTGCCTGTTCCGTTTGTGCCACTTCTGACGCTGTCCGTCTTCCTTTCGAGTTTGTTTGCCGTTACCATGACTAAATATTCGACAATGATGGTGTGACAATTTATTATTTTTATTAAATATTATTTGGGGGGGAAATTTTCTTTGTGCGTTTAACCTCTTCAAAAGAAAGGTCAGATCTTGCTGTTTCAATAGTGTGACGCTGTTCTCATACAGCACGTACAAATATTGTGAGATTTTAATATGTTGTACTTTCTAAATCAGAGCCATTTGACTTCTCCAATCAGAAAATATAAATTTAGACCAATGATTAAACTGAAGTGAGACTACACAGGCCACGTTTTACAAGAATCTGGGGCAGGTTCATGACCACTGTGAGTTAGTTACAGTCTGCTGATTTGGACATAAACACGTAGCACAGCCCAAACGCATAAGCAAGCACAAAAACACACACACTTGCGTGCACTCATTTTGCTTCCTCTCTCTGCCCAAGTATTGCTCTCACACATTAAGTAGCCATTCTTCATGATACACACAATCATACTACACACACTTTATCCAGACACTTTCCCCTAGGTAGAGGGATTAACTCTAATACCTGACCACAGTGAACCAGTCTGCTGTAATCTCCATCCCTGTTGCCTCTCTCATTCGTAACAAGAACCAGCTACTCACCAGTGGAGTATTCTGTCTGCACAGGAATAGAATGAGGTTTATTAATAGCAAATACAGCACTACAAAATTCCCCCTAGTGCCTGGTTTTCTACACAGAATAATGGCTGTTATAAAGATAGTGCGACGACAGCTGACTGAAAGGACTTTTGGTCAGTGAAGGTCACCAACAGGCAGGCAACAGTGACTCGTGTCAGAATGTTAAAATACATACCACAGGTAATAATACAGAAGGAATGAAAGAGAGATAGGTACACAGAATAGAGGAGAGAAGGAAAGAGTGAAAGATGGGCTAGTCTTTCTCCCTCATCCTCTCCTCATCTCTGATAGGCCAGGCGAGGGGAACTGAGGCGTACGCACATCCTGGGCTAAAATTAGCTCTGCTGCAGCTGCAGGGCCAGACGTGTTGGGATGGGCCCGTGTTGCAACTAAGCACACACACGCACACACACACACACACACACACACACACACACACACACACACACACACCACACACGGTTCCACCAATTAGACAGGGTGAGCCACAACACACACACGCACAGGTGACTGCCAACAGCATCCTGCCTCCTTCCCCTCGGCTCTTCCATACAAATGCTTGCAATGCAAATGCTGCGTGTGTGCACATCAACATACAGGATATACACGTGCCGTCCACAGTGCCCCACACTAACCTCACTTACACATATTAGCGCTGGGATCAATTCAATTCATTGTGTATAGCCCAAAAATCACAAATTTGCCTCAGAGGGCTTTACAATCTGTACACATACGACATCCTCTGTCCCTGGACCTCTCATCGGTTCAGAAAAAACTCCAACAAAAACTTTAACGTGGAGAAAAAGGGAAGAAACCTTCGAGAGAGCAACAGAGGAAGATCCCTCTCCCAGGATGGACAGAAGTGCAATAGATGTCACGTGTACAGAATGAACAGCATAACAGAGTTACAACAAGGAGGTGATCAAGGAGGAGGAACTCTTTTTTTTTTTTTTTTTCAAGCATTTAGTTTGTGATCTTATCCAGGATAACATACAATGGGTTGTTGTGTACAACGCCCTAATTTGTGTCATGATAAACAAGTGATTGTATGATTATTATCTATTGTAGTCCCATTGTCAAAGTCGTAAGTTGAGAGTTCTTGTGCATTTCTAGAGTATAGTACATAAAATTTCAATAATCCCCCCTTTTAAAATAGAGTAATTCTGGAGGGACCACTGTGGCGCAATAAATCCTCATGATGGCTTTAATGTTCAGTTGTTGAAACTGTGTCAAAGAATTCTATCTGTCAATTTTCTAAGCTGTTGTAAGTGGTGGGGTTTTACTGAATTGCATTACGTTGAAAGGTATTTCTAATATTAAGTTTCCCTCAAATATAGAAGAAGGACACGTTCCAGAACACCTTATCATAGTGAGGTTCACTCGCTACATCCTGAAAGAATACCATAGAGGTTAATCTTCGTTTGTCTAAAGGTGTCAACAAAAACTGAACATTACAAGATTTACAAGTAGGATTTATAGCAGGGCTGTTGTACTGTTTTGCATACGTTTGTACAGGTGTACGTAATAAACACTGTAACTCCAGAGCCATGAGGTGGAGGGGATCGTTTCTTCTGTGAAAGCTTGGGCAGTCACAAGTTCACTCGCTGACAGTTCAAACTACGGACACAAGACTACAAATTCCACAGTACTTAGCACGGCTGCTGACTTGGTGTGCGGTGTGTGGAGGGGCTCTTAAGCATTTAACTTCACTCCAGAGAAACGGAGGAAAATGATTTTCTGCCAAATAAGCCGCTCAGCAGTCTTCTAACAATGGGCCACCTTGAGCTTTTGTGACATGCCAAGACCACTGCACAGCCCACCGGCCTGCGACCGCAGTCTGCGTGACCAAAGGATCAACCAGTGGGGAAAAAAGAGGAGAGTGGGTGCATTATTAAACTACCATCTCAGATGGAGGGTGCGGAACCGCTGAATAGCAAGAAAATCAAGCCGGAGAACTTGGCCTCTCAACTTCCTCCCACCCCTGAGACTTATAATGGTTGTTAAATCAAATTGTTTCCTCCAGTATGAAAAAGAACAACAATGTGGGCGACATTTTGGCTCCATCTACAGCACTGCAGCAGGCGCAAAGAGATTACACTAGCTGGACAATGACAGAGCTCTGCGAGAAACTTTACAGTTAATACGTATCACCCATGGAGCCCTGGCCAGACGTTTAGCTTGCCAAGGAAACACTCAAGTATTTTTTAGGATCTAGACACCTAAAAAAATGTAATTATGCAATGCAAACTGTCCCTTTTGACTGAGTTTTAACTGTCTAGATTTGATCAGGTTGCCCCGCCCCCCATGACCGAACAATGCTTTTGTTGACATGTGCCTCACTCTCCAGTAAACATAGCTCACAGCTTGATCCAGCAAAAGCCCCCACTTTCCTTCCACGCCTTTCCCATCATATCATAACAACAAATAACTGGCAATAATTCAAAGGCTCCTGGAATCAACCGGGCTTTGGCATCTGTTCAACTTCACACAGGCGCCGAGTCGTGACCGGCAAGCTGAGCAAGAGAGCAGAGAGCCGATCAACGGGAAGGCAAAGCCCAGCAGAAAACAGTGGCTCCGAGAGGATGATGACCTATTATCTAGGCTTGAGCAAACTGTCCGTGCTGCCACATCTATGATACAGAGCTTGTGTTTCCCCACTGGCATCCAGCACAACAGTGGGAAAGATCAGGTGCCTTTCAGTCTCTTGTGAATTGTGTTCAGGTCAACAGCAGGATAATTCATTTCCTTCTATTCAGGAGTTGCCGTTAGCTTGTCAAATGAGCCCATCTAGTCAAACTGCTTAATGCAGATGTAACTTTATTTTGGCATAGAACAGTCTAAAATAACAACATGACTCATTCAACACACTTTATGTGGTGACTTCTTTGTAAAACATTATGTAAAAAAAAAAATGTTTTTTTAAAAATCCCAAAGAAATGTTTCTGTTTCTTCCACACAGTCCTTTAAGTGAGTTTGGTTGCAGTGTGCCGAACCTGTGTGATGTTCAACCATGCGAGCCATGTTGACCTCTGGGGCACAACTACCGAGCAGCAGGGTTGGTCATTTATCAGCCAAAAGTGTCAAACATTCACAGGCTCCAGCTTCTCGTGTAAGGATTTGCTGCTTTCCTATCACGGTGAATTGAACACTTTGGGGTTGGTTCTGTTGGTCGTAAATAGTGCTGGTCAGGATATCAATTTCATTTTAGCATTTAGAATTTTTGCTTTTGCACCATGAGTAAAATGTCTACATTGTGAAAATGTTGTTATTGCAACTGGCACAAAGAGTATTGTTTGACAGCTTGAAACATTACCCGTCAATAATCCCATTATTTGAAAGGAGAATAGTTCCACAGCAATAGTACAGATTGGAAAAAAAGACTCTGCACTCTGACCTGAACTCTCCATTTGTGTTTGTTGACAAAGTCTTATCTGGTTACCAGAAGTGTAAACACTGGATTCAAATGAAATTGGTGAGATTTTCACTTCGTTGAGTCCGTTCCTGTCGGTTAGCTAATGCTAGCTTGTTGTTAGGAGATGAATAAGTATGTTGAGTTTTGCTCTCTCGCTCTTTTGAAAAGGATTATTAAGGATTATTAACTAGATGTCTCTGCTCTACCTAATTTAAGCATCTACTCCACAGCTGTGAGATCTTCTGTAGTTTGCGATACATCATCAATTTAATTACTTTCAAAATAGAACAATTATAGCTTTACGTATGTATTAAAGTGTCACTTCCCCCCAGGTCTCAGCCTAACTACACACACAGTATCATTTTAGAAAATGCTTTTTTTTTTTTTTTTTTTAAAATGGGCAAGGGGCTGAGAGGAGAGAGTTGCTTTGTGACATTACCTGGCTTCTGATTAGAGGGCATTAACATGTTTTTATGAATATAAAATGCATAACATAGAATAGTTCCAACCTGTGTTTCATCACTGTACAGTCACATAATTTAGTTTACAGATAAAAAACATTTCCAGGTGTGTAGGACCTCTAATAACAATCATTTATTTTTGCTGTTTATTATCAACTGTGTATCAGACAGATTGGGCTAAAATACGTGCAGTAAATTAACAATTCACTGTGTCCCATCCAGAGTGGTGGACTGAAGGTTGCCCACTTGATCTGCCAACACAGCACTGTATTGATAATGGAGGGTTGCGAACATAGCTCCCACTGAAACGAACTGAAGGAGGTGAGAGTCTACGGCAAACAACCGGTCATACCGTACAGCAGAACAATAACAAAGCCTTTCACCACTTCCATGGGAACTAGGCATTTCCCCGAAGGGCTAATACAGCTGATCTAACCTAATCAAAACATTCACACACGTCCAGCAAACCAGCACTCCGATGATGGCGGCATGGTTTAGCAGTACGGGGCACTTGCCACATATCATGCCGGATCGTTTTATGTATACATATTCCTCTGTCACATGTCAACCATGGCAATTTGTACAATTTGTTCTCTTTAAAGAGGTTATTGATACACTGATAAAAAGCATGGATGCTTTTTATGAATTTCCTGTACCAGTTTGCAATTTTTTTTTTTTTACAATATTTGAGATACAGGTGTGGCAGAGGTGTATCCATCCACTACTACACGTTTGATGCTGCCAACATTTCTGCTTCAGGCAGTTCTGCCCTTTTACAAATTTATGGCTGTTACTTTTGTTATGATTTATTAGTACACTTTTAAATGCTGGACACTTATACTTCCTCTAAAATTCTGTAAAACTGAAATCATAATGCAGCAACTAAATCCTATAACTTCAGCAACACAACTAGAGCTGTAGGGATTTGTTGAATTAGTTGATTTAACAAAAGTAATCTGCATCTATTTCATGTTTGATTAATTGTTTTTAGTCATTTTTACATAAGAAAAACACCTAACATTCAGGTGTTCCGGTTCCTTAAATTGGAGAATTTGATGCTATTCATTGTCATGATATGAAACTGATTATATTTGGGTTTTGGACAGCCTAATCAATCCATTGAGAAAAAAAAATCTGCAGCTGATTGATATTGAAAATACTGTTTGCTGCAGACCTAGACACAAGTGTTTGCTCTTCGGACGTGCATTGCATTTCGCAGAATTACCCGTATGGTAATACCGTCATTAGCCGGGGCAATATATCCTGGGATTTCCAAACCTTGTTGCAATCAGTTTTGAAAGCATTGATTCATTTACAAACAAGAGAGTACAGACATTATGCTGCTCCACCTCTTTGGAGCCCCGAGAGAAACAGTATGAACTCGTGTTTGGCTCTGAGTAGGGGGGTGCCGGGGGAGAGACACGCCATACATCATGCAGACAGCCAACTAACAAGACAGACCTCATACCTGGCAGTGTGCAGTGAGTCAGCAGCACCACAGCTCTCTCTGCATGCCAACCACATGTCCAGCTGATTCTCAAGACTGTCTGCCACGCAACACGACCGGAACTTATTAGTACCGCAATCAACTTAAGAAACGCCCCGATGTCCAAACTCTCCGGGGGAGAATATTGACGCGTCTCGTTTTGCTTGGCCTCAAGCGGACAACAACAAACAGGGCAATTCAGATTTTCTCGACTGGAAGAAGAGGAAGGACAGTGGGCTGTCTGCCTGTGTGATCCTCTGGCTCTGTGGGAGCGAGTACAGTGGAAAATAGTCCCCACTGCTAATCCATGGCAAGCTAATTACAGCTTTGATCCCCTAGGCGTGTGCATCACCATAGGTGGGAGGGAGGTAACACACTCTGGGGCTCAATACACTTACGGTTAGATTTGTTTTGGTTTAAAGCCGTCTCAATAAGCTCACATCTGCTGCAGACATGCTGGCAGAAAACGATAATGTTGTGCATTATGAGTCAACTCAAAGTTCAGAAGAGTTTCCCTCAGCTTCTAGTGAATCCCCTTTGAAATTTTTAGGCAGGCTTAAGCGTTTTATACAGTACATGACTTTGCAACCACTGTATGCTAACTAAGAACATGATCCCATACATTTCAGGGCCTTCTGCTCATCAAAGAACACATTTGTTACGCTGAGCAATAGAAGAACCTCAACTGCTGGAAAAAGAAACAACGATTAAGTGGGTAAATGGAGTTTTTATCTAAAATAGGCCACAGCGCCGATGATAGCCTCGTCCCAAAACACATGGTGGCAGAGATAGAGCAACGGAAGGAAGAGAGAGGAGGAGGATGATGATGATGTTTGAGGGTGAGCAGCAGATGGCGAGGAATTATCTGCATCTTCAGCTCTATAGCTTTTGCTCATGATGATGCCATTATTTGAAGGGTAGTTCACATGTCATCAACCGATGTCGTTTTCAAAAACACCAGCATGGCAACAGCAAAAAGATCAACAAGTCAGCAACTCGGTACAAGCCAAAACTAGGATGGCGGAGCAGAGAGGAATTGTGATGTTGCCATTGTCAGGATTGTTGGTTGCCGTTAACTTGGAAATCTGGACTACAAGTCTGATGAAAAAACCCTGTTCTGTCCAAGCACAAGCCCTGGCTTCAGGTGTGTAGGAGCCTCGCTTAAATACCAGCTCCCTAGAGGAAATGTTTCCAGGTGAAGAGCTCAAGCGCCACCAGGCTCCCGGTCAGAGATGATGATTTAGTGAATTAACACATGTCAGTTATGTATGTTATGTGGACATACTGATAGGTATGATGACGAACTACTGAAACATTCAAGTCACAAAGCCACTCGGGGTAATTTAGGGGTAACTTTGGCTATCCAGAGACGTTAGCTGTGTGCATGACGGTGATTTACGACGGAGCAAGTCGTTTGAGGGAATCCACGTTGGGTCACTACGTGTCAAGGTGTAATAAATGAACGTTTGCGCTGCTTTTAGCACCAAAAAAAGTTTATACATAATCTACTGGCGTGTAAAATTGAGACTTCCGCTCACAATTTCAAAATAAACCCAACGTTTTCTTGTTGTTGTTGTTGTCGAGTTCAACTTCAAGAAGCCACGGTGGAAATGATGTATATTTTTATATTTCAGAATAAAAAAATGTGACGTTAAGTGACAACGTGCCGTTTAACCTTTGACACTGAACCGTTAGCTAGCTAACGTCTCATCTGGGTGTTTCTACGCGGATAGTTAACTGCCCGCCGGCGACCGTTGGTTACAACAAACTGCCACGACAGCCAGATCCTGCACGTCAACGTTAGCAACCGTAGCTTGGCTCGCGTGCCCGTTGGCCGTTGGCGTGCCCGTTGCTAGTCAGCAGCTGGTGGACATCCTCCTCCTCATCCTCCCCGTTTCTCACCGGTCGTGACCGAGGCCGACACAGACACGTCTACTCTTTAAGACAGTTAACTACCACTCGTGTCGTCACCGGCCAGCCCGCTAGCGTCGAAAGCGTCACAGCCGGTGCCGGTGATGTTCCAAGTCACCGGCAGCCGTGACTGCGACTACCTGGGTAAAAAAAAATTCGGCATGTTTTTTTAACCAACAACCAGGTAATGAAATACTCACCCGGACTGAAGCTGCTCGCGGCAATGTCACGCGGGGAAGTAGGGTTGGTGTTTGCTCAGGGCGGTCACCCAGGTCGAGTGTCTTTCTTCTAAATGGCCCCCTCTCTCTCTCAGCAGGCTACACCTCCGTAAGATCTCTCCACACTGCAATGGAGCTGGAGCTCAGCGCGACACGATTGGCCAGAGTGAGCGGAACTCGCTGCGCTTCGGTGGGCAGAGAGCTCCGGCGACCTGCAGGGGGAGCAGACGTGATGCCTTCGAGGTTATCGGAAAACGCAGTATTAAGGGTTCAAGCGTGTCGCTCCGGTGTTAAAAAGATACATAATCATAATGGTAATAGTTATGTAAAAAAAAAAATTACGAAACAAATCAAGGATTTTTTTCACCACACATCATTTGATTACAGAGGCCATTGTGATTTGTTAATATAGACTACAAAACATTCTGCTTTAAAATATGACTGATTTAATCAATAGTCTTTATATATAATAGTCTGCTTTATAATATATTATGTTAATAGATAGATACGATAGATACTTTAGTAATCCCGCAATGGGACATTTTTTCGCTACAGTAGGATTTGTACATACAGGTTACGCAATAATATATAAAAAAAATGCACAATATATACAAAAATGTAATAGAATAATAAGAAAAATACCCAATATTATTTCCGTGGTATTTTATTATATATTTAGTGCTGCTTTTTAATATGGCACCCTTTATAAAAGTTTACTGAATCTAATAGTTTACTAATACTCTACATATCATTAACAAGCCATTAATACGAACAAACATTGGGTTGCTAGGTTGGGGAAAACTCCTCTGCTGGTGTTTATCTTTTCTATTTGGTAATAAAGTTATAAATATCATAAATACATTTATAAATACTGATGGGTTTTATCAGTCTTCGGTAAACCATCCTATCTGCAGTTATAAATCTTAGTAAGTTATTAATAAAGGGGCTGAATCCATAGAGTCTGTAGTTGTAAGTGTTCATTCATCCCGCAGCAACGGATGTGCCTTTAAGGTGCCGCCTTGTCGCTTTCGCTTTCAAATTAATTGTCTACATCGCCTGTTCTGTTTTTTAAAAACTGGAAAGATATTGGTATTATCATCCACCTATCGCGCAATCAAGAGCGCAGACCCAGATCCATCTATGGCTTTCAGTAGCTCTGGGGAAATTGCAGGGGGGATTTTGTTCTCGTTTTAAGTTAAACTGGGGGTACTTCCCCGGAGGCGTTTTTAATGGTGCGACATGATCTTTCCGCTGTGTTTTTTTTACTTCAAATTCCTCTTCTGGTTCTCACTCTGTTGACTGATTTCGCCGTATAAGGTATCGTTATGTTGTTCAATACTCTTTTCAAATTGTTATATTTTAATGATAGGATATTCGGAACTAACTTTTACTTACATTTACTTAATCTGATCCAGTTTATAGGCATTGCGGTTCCGGTTGGCAAATTGCTATCTGTTGATCACTATTTCGGTCTTCATTGCTGTTAAAGATCACCAGAACTCACTTTTCCTCTGCACAAGTCGATGGCTCTTCCGGACCAACTGCAGGCCATTAATCAAACAGCAGAGGCTCTGAGCAGCTGTGAACGCAGGAGCCTCTTCTACCTGTGTGAAATATTGGACACGGACACCAGTGTGGCATGTATGAAGGACATGCTGAAATCTAAAGTGGTGTGCCATGAGAGGGGTCAGCTGTTTCTGACAGAGCTGATGCTGCAATTGAGACGTTTTGATATCCTGAGGAAGGTGTATAAAACCAGCAGAGATGAGGTGGAGAAGGCTCTGGTACACAGAACGGTTCTGCCAAGATTCAGGTAAGATGTGTACCGTATCTAGATGTGTAAAGTCATGAGTGTTACATTCCAATTGGATTTATACTTCAGGTTCCTAACGTAAGCATGATTTCCCTTACTGTAGAGTATTGATGGCTAATATAAACGAGGATATGGCCACTGAAGATCTGAACAGTGTGAAATTCTTGTTGAGCGCCACGTTGCCCCGTGAGAAGATAGAAAAAGCACAGGTGTAGTTTTGTTCTCACTTGACATCATGGGGGATTTCCCATTCCCCAAATGTCAAATACAGATACAACAGTTATTTTAACTTCCATTCAGAGAGAACAACTTCCCATTTTCTCATTTGACAGAGCTTCCTGGATGTGATCATTGAACTTGAGAAGCTGGATATAGTTTCAACTGAAAGAGTCAACTTTGTAGAAGAATGTTTGAAAAACATTGGCAGATTCGACCTTGCCAAAAAAGTGACTGCATACAGGATGTCAGGTGAGACTGTCCCTTCTTCTGTATGAATGGCTGAAATTCAGAAAGTTTGTGATTTGTGAACAAGAAAATTCCCCATGACAAAATGTGAAAAGTAAATTCTCAAGAGAGGTTTGAGGGTGGCAAGCTGCAGGGTTTGTAACATGTATACTGTGTGTGTTTCATGTGAAGTATGGAATGTTTACACATTCTTGAAACAGGAAAATGCTGAAAACTAGAGCTGAAAATGAATATTTTTGTGTCTCTCATACCACTGAAATGGTCCATGGTGCTTATGAATTAGAAAAAAAAGACTTATTGCTAGTGCCAAAGAATATATATAGTTCCTAAACCACAGAAAAGCAATTTTTCTTTTACACAGAACAGAAACCGAATATAAAAGCTGCCTAAGTGGTCTCAGAGGTCATGCATTGTTTTCTGACAATGCAAAAGCTTCATCAGAAAGTGTTTGATTCGGTTTCTTTACATATAATATAAGATAAAACAAAATGCATTTCATTTTCTGTTTAATTTAACCCAAAGCAGACAAAACTTATCTTGTTCATTGATACCAGCACAACATCCAGTTCACATGTGTACTGTTAACATACCTCAGTTGGACACAGACATATTTCTCTTTTGGGCACATACAATTTTACATATGTTTCAGTACTAAACTTTGTACTCTTTAAACCAAATGTTAAAAGTTTGGGCTTTTGGCCTTCTAAAAAGTGGATTTATGTGAAAGAACAATCACAAAGTACTTTGAATTATACTTTATTCTGTGTTTCTATTCACTTGTATTTCTGTCCAAACCTTTCACAGATTTAACATCTGAAAGACATTTACCTCTTCAGCAAAGACCCAGAGGTCCTGTAAGTAGTGTACAAAAGTTATTCAATATTTTACATTTTTTCTCTCTATTATCCAACTAATACTTTTGAAAAAAAACCGTCTTCTCTTCAGTGTCCATTCCCCACTCCAAATGGTTCCCATTCTCTACAGCGAACAAGACAAGCACAGCCCCTCCACTTTGGTAAGACCGTAACTAAATATAGCAACTTCAAAAGATGTGTAATTGCCAGAGATACTGTAAAGAAATGAAAAGCTCTTTCAAACCAATGGAACAAGCATAAGAAAATACAATTTCACATTACAGTAAAAACAGCTGGAAAGCCCCATGTCTCATATTGTATTCCCCTTTGATATTCACAACACTGTATGAATCTTTGTCACCAGCCACAGAAAACATTCCGATGCCTGTACACATAGAGCAGAACTTTCAGGTAAGGTCTTCCCTCACTATTGGTGCAGTTTTTTCCCCTATATGTTTGAGTGTGTTTAATTAGTAAAGTGCATTTATGAAACTTGTTTGCTTGCTCCTTTGCATTACAGAGTCAACTAGATTTGTACAAATTTAACACTAATCCCAGAGGAGTTTGTGTTATCATAGACTGCGTGGGTAATGACGGAGGTGAGACACAAAACACTTTGTACCTTTTAAGTCCAGTGCTGGAATAAACATTCAGATTTACTTTACTTAAGTACAAGTAACAATACCATTGTAAAATTACTCCATTACAACAAGTGAAAGGCATGCATTTAAAAGCCTACTTTAGTAAAAAAAATACTCAAGTATCATCACCAAAAGCTACTTAAAGTAGCAAAGTAAAAGTACTCATTCTGTGGAAAAAAATGGATACTGATGCATTAATATGGAAGCATCATTTTACTGTTGTAGCTGGTAGGGGTGGAGCTACTTTTAACTACTTTATTTACTATATTAGTTTTAAACCACAAGATAAAGCTGAGGGGTCGTGCAATGCGGTGGTGTTGGTTATCTTCTTCAAAAACAAGCTTGATATAATTTTGAAATTCTCATTACAGCCTGACAGCAATCAATGAATCAGATGCTTTGACAAAAAAATAAACAAATCCTGGGTTTTAGGCTGTCGCAGGCCCATCCAATCATTTAATTTGGCCCTGAATGTAATGATTGGATGGGCTACCTACTTGTCTACCTACCTACTGTCTGTGTGTATTCTTCCCGTGCACTCACTGCTCATCACAGTAGTCTTCTGCAAGCTGCTAGCTTGACAGCTGTGAGTAGCAACAAGAGCCCCGCTCGTTGTTTTACCTACATAAGATTCCCAACACTGCCTTTGATGGGAGAGGAAAGAGAGAAAAAAACTGTTTGGATTTTTTATTTTTTTTTGTGAAATAATAGATCATGTTTCTTTTGTTGGCTACGAACATTTAGTAAAATGAAACCATGTGAGAAATGTGAGTGTTGTTTCATGTGATAGTAAACTGAATCCTAAATCACCTCTCCATACCTACTCAGGCATGTTGGAACAGACATTTAAGGCTCTTCACTTCAACGTGATCCTCCACAAATGGCTGTGTGTGGACGGCGCTCTCGCAGTTCTCAGACGGATATTCAAACAGAGAGAGAACCTTGAAGGCGACGGCTTCGTCTGCTGCATCATTAGCCGCGGTACGGCAAACCATCTCCTGGGTACGGACTCGCACGGCGCAGGTCTGCATCTGGACAACGTCAGACGTCTTTTCACCGCTGATGCGTGTCCCATGCTGGTTGGCAAGCCCAAACTCTTCTTCATCCAGAGGTACAGCGTCCCCGAGTTTCCACCTCATGCCAGGATGGAGCACCGGGATGAGGATCTGGAGACAGATGGGTGTGATGGGCTGGCCAGATGTGATTTCATCCCTACAGATGCTGATGTGTTCTGGAGCCACTGCTGGACAGATGCACGTCAACTGGAGCAAGGAAACCATCGCTCCATTTACCTGAAGGCTCTGACGGACGCTTTGCACAGAGGTCAAAGGAGGTACAGTCAAACACTCTTTAACACTTTAGCATCTGACAGTTTTCATGGAAGCCTTAAGACTAAACAGTTGTTTGTGTCCTGCCAGGAAAACACATCTTGTTGACGTTCATACCGAGGTGAATGGGGCCATGTTTGAACAAAACAAGAGGAATCCTGGAGCACACTACCACATCGATCTGAAACATACTTTGAGGAAAGATCTTTACTTACAATAGAGGGTTAATCACCATCACAGTCAGCCACATATTGATATAGCATATTCCTTGCCTCAGAAGAACCTTTTTTTTTTTTACTGTGTATGCAGTGACACCTACTGGTTGTATGAACTTAAAACACTACCACTTTTTATTTTTGTTTTAATGTGTATTTATTTCACGTTTGAAAATATTTTTTTTACATATATATTTTAATAGTTTCATAACAGACATACAAATATACAGGCAAGACAAAACAATAATGACAACAATAACTCAATAACCCAATCAGAGCCTCACAATAGATGCAAATGTATATTCATGAAAGACAAAAAGAAGAAGAAATATAATAAAACACACAATAACACAATGTTTTAATCATACACAACTGCAATGTAATCAAATGTAACTGATTTTATTTTGAAGTATTAATGTGAAATACCTTTTTATTGCCTCATACAATGCAGCTAAAGCAGACTTGTAGTGTTTATATTTTATTTTTATCATACATTTTTTAAACCTGTGTATAGAACTGAAAATAATTAGTTGAATGAAGGAAATCTATCAGTATACTATTACTGGTATTATATCTATTGTTACTTTTAATATCTTTTTGTACTTTGTATTACATATTTTAACATTATGCATTGTCTAGGTTTTGTCTTTTTGTAAAATACAGTAGAAATGCGTGTGTTTGTATTTATAAAGATAAGCTCCTTTTTAATAGTAAAACAAATAATTTTGCATTCATTACCTTCAATTATTTGTATAATTACACTTTACTTACTCACCAGAGATCTATATATATTCTGTATTCTTTGTTTGGCTTTTATCTTTCCTTTGAAATATTTCTATGTTAAACCGATATTTATGTTTGCTAAATTAAAATAAAGACTATTGATTGAAATATAATGACCAATATGTTGACCAATATGTTGATGACCAATATGTTGATGACCAATATGTTGATATAATGACCAATATGTTGAAATATAATGACCAATATATGATGATACTGATACTGAACATGATGTTCAGTGTCAGTATCATTTGAATTCAGGAGGCAGGATATCATTGTAAATATTGATTTCTTTGGATGCAGACTCTTCCCATTCTCCAGTCATTACCTTGACATGATCTGCTCGCGTTTAGACTCTAAACTCTCGAACTGTCAACGTTTTGCAACTCTCCTCCACCCCGTCTTCACTTTCTCCTCTGTTTGTCTTGATAAGTCCATATTACTTTCAGGTGCAGTGTCAACCTGAATAAGCTTTCCTGCCCACCCACCAACCTACATGCCACACAACCGTTTCATTTCTAAAATGTGAGTATCTTATTACTACATTAACGTTATATTTATATGGTAGTCTGTTGAATTCTATAGGGACTTGTAAATCGTGCTATAAACTTGTCTTTGCCCTACAGTGACTGAATACGCTCAGATACACTTCAGCCAACACAGCAACGGACACTGTCTTTCAGTTTATATACTTCCACAAATTTTTTAGGACTTCCATTTCAACTGACACTTATTGCTCAATTCATCACCTTCACTTTGTCTGACATTTCAACTCCTTTCAGGGATTGAACTTCAAAGGAATTTTTAACTCAACTTAAGTTTGACACTGCGCTTACACTTAAACTGACTCTTTAACTTCATTCAGTCAGCAAGAAGCACATTTAAATTTCCTTCAGAAAATTTGACTATTTCTGGTTGTAAATATGGGATCTGTATATAGGGATGGATATAGAGAGATTTGAATAGTATCTTGTGCACTATTCCGCCACATCCATCCATTGGCATCCGCTTATCCGGGGTCGGGTCGCGGTGGCAGCAGGCCTAGCAGGCCGACCCAGGCTCCCCTCTCACCCGCAACACGTTCCAGCTCGTTCTGGGGGATCCCGAGGCGTTCCCAGGCCAGCTGGGAGATATAATCCCTCCAGTGTGTCCTGGGTCTTCCCCGGGGCCTCCTACCAGGTGTGTTTTCCGCCACAATATGAATTTATTTTTCAACTTTGGGAGTACTATTATGCAGTTGATGATTATATCCATAAAATACAAAATATTTTTTGAGCTCACAGTGAATCAAAAATCTTTTATGATTATCAGTTGAGACGAGCTAAGCCTTTATTGATCCCAAAAGGAAATTTCTGAAATAAGCATACGTAGAGAAAGTGAAAAATAAATAAGAGTATTGTAAAACGTAAACACGAATAGAAGTAAAAATATAAACTACACAAGAGCTGTACAAAATCGCAATGTAAAAGTGGCGGTGACGGTGAGATGACAAGTAGCAGCAAAGTCAGCAAGTGTGTGCAAACAGTGCACACCAGACTAATATATAATTTTATTAAAGAATGACTCTTACTTTTTCTGTATTAATATAGAAATATAATGTATACAATGTTATAAAAACAATATAACATGTGAACATCATATAGCATGGGATATAAAGATGTTGTGTGACGTCCAAGAAATGACCAAACGCACCAACAAAAAAAACACCACACATTTTCAATAACAGCCTACAGTACTTCACGCAGCATTGTGATTGTGACAATAGGAGGCAGGCAAGTTACACGAGGAACATCAAGGAGACACGCGCGCACCAGCGGCGCTCGTGAACGCGCACGGCCGGGGCTGCTGTTGCTATGATGCAATGGCGACTGCGCCGTGGGAAGCGAGCGAGGAGTTGAATGAGTTCCCTCCACAGTTGGAGTGAAGCAGCCGCCGACAGCCAGGACGCCGTCAGTGCCGAGGGACAGACAGACAGACAGACAGACAGCGGGCACGGAGACACGGGCAGGGCCGCGTCCTCCCTCTCCACCTGGAAACACACGGCCAGGTGTGTCTGCTCGCCCCACAGCGCGAGCCGTGTCATGCACGTCGGAGAGCTTTCTCACACATCTGTGCGACGTTGCAGCGAAGACGAGCACCAACACCCTGTTTTGCCCTCGATAGCCGAAACCAAGTGAGGAAGGGGTATTTGTATTTAATTTTTTATCTCCAGTCGCGTTGTCCTCATTCAGCGGCGCCTCGGTGGACCTATCCGCGCTCCTCACCATGGCTGAGAGAACCTCGACCGGGTTGCTGACGATGATGTTGGAGCCCACGCCGGCTGTCGCGATGACCCTGCCGGCGGAGGTCCGGGAGAAGCTGGCGGAGCTGGAGCTGGAGCTCTCTGAGGGTAAGTTGACAACAACATGCACGCAAACTACCGCACCGTGTGGTCACTTGCGTGCTGTTTATTCTTCTTCCCAGAGGGGGGCTTTACACATGGCTCATGCACATGACAGCTATCAGAACCACCGCCCTTTATCTTGGCTTCGTGGCTCATGCCAGCATCACCAGAGCCTCTCTGCTACTATCACTCATACCCCAGAACTGAACTTCTGCTGTAGTTTTCTCCTCGAGTTTGTTACCTACTGCAGCACAGAGGGGTCTCTAAACTAAATTACACTAGTTAATAGGTTGCTCTGTCTTTCCTTTTTCACCTCTAACGAAGACCAGCTGTTCCTATTGTCCTGGAACTAGATTAGGCTCCAAATACCATATTTGATCAGATGGCTATTTGAGCTGAGTCAGCTGACACACCCATGCTGCTGCTATGGCTCTCTTCTTCACGGAAGTTGTGTTTGTCCTTACTTTAAGTTAATAAAAAAGAAAAGTTAAGTAACTAATTGGTAACTAATACCAAACCGCATATTACCAACGACCATTCTCATCCTGTCTGACCGGTGAGCAGCTCTATTAAGGTTTCTCTCTCTGAATGGTGAAATTAGAAGGTCATACGAAAAGTTGAAACGATGAAGAACGTCTTTGCTTTGCTTCTTAGGCTTTAGGTTTTAACGGGAATGAATATCAGGATCCGTATGAAGTTCTTCCAAGAATGTTGCTGATATTGCTCACCTGTACTCTTGTTTATGTGCGGACCTCTATGCTGAACATAACTTATGGTTGAACTTGCTCCACTTATTTATGTGAGAAACCGGTCCATTCAGATACGTCCCTTCACTATCATACGTACCTGCTACTAGAAACACCAAGACATCATAGCAGGTGCCTGTACAAAGTCCTGAATGTTTACTGATATGCTTTATTACACAACCTAATAATCCCTTTCATTGATGTTTGCTTTGAGGACAAATGTCACTGTATTGGCTGTAACATTTATGTAGCTAAACCTATTAAAAATGTCAACTTCTACTTTGACTTTACATTTAGGTGTCGTCTCTCAGCGCTGTACAGAGTAATTAAAGCTGGGCTCATCCTCCTGCTGTCTTGAAATCCTTAAGAGTTTCAGTACACCGTAAATAATGAAACGGGGGTTTTGTTTTTTTACAAAGCTTTTCTTTTTATATGTTTGTTAAATGAGACTCATTATTTAAATGCTCCTTTTTTATATGAGTGGTACTCACATGGTCAAATCTGCTGAGCTGTGATAAAGTCATAATTACTGATCTGATTAGATTTGGGATATGACCCTTGGGTATGACCCTATTTCTTGCCAACTCTGGAGAAAATGTTCACTCATTCTTTCTCCATGCTAGCTGTGTGTAGCCGCCCCATACCAAGGTTAGGAATAGACCAAAGGTGCACGCTTTGATAAGCACATTAACTGCCACTGAGGCCCCTAATGGGATAGACATGTTTTCAGGAGCGGCAACCAAATTAATCTATATCGGTCCAGTTTCCTCTTCCTGCTCTCCACATGTCACATCCTGCCATGTTGGAGCTCTGATAGCCGTATCGCCCTGACTCTGTTGCCTTCTGCTTCTCTGTCTGAGTTTTCTTCCACTGATATACTCTGTTATCTCTCACCTTCACTGCCTCTTTCCATGACTTCCCCAAACTCCATATTTCTTCCATTTTCTCCCCCGATCAAAGGAGAAAGTGTGATTCTCTTTCGGGTAAAATGAAATCAACCTCCCTTTTCCTCTCTGAAATCCTATCCCCGTACGCTGCTGTGAACTCTTCACCTCGTGATGATGCCCTTTGGTTGCCTCCCCGTTACATCCTGTCTCAGGAAAGAATAGACGACTCGTTTTATTGGAGGGAGATGAGAGCCTGTGGATCCTGCAGGTTTTCTATCCTTCTCACCGAGCTTAGCTTCTAGGCATGTCTAAGTCAGGCATGTCTGTGTCACACTAAGTAACACATCTCTCAGTTTGAGTGTGCCAGTAGGTGTGCAGGAACATTGTATTATTCATGAGGTTGAATAGATGTGTCATGTATGTTTACTTTAGCAGTTTAGCAGCAGCAACCATTGGAATAACATGAGTTTGAGACAATCCAGCAGCTCAGCTGGATAATATTCCTGCGTCAGCAGTTTTGGGCTGCTGATGAATGGAATAAACAATCTGTGCAATCTTGTTGTGTTTATAATACATGCTGTTTCCTCTCGAGATGCATTTATATTCAATTTATCTTGCTCTGGTTTTATTTCTTCGTCAACATGTGTCTTAAAATGTTTAGCTTACTTCACTCTACTGTCATTAGATGAGTTTTTATGCTAATGAGAATACATTTTTTTTATAACCTGTACATGTTGGCCAAGTTGTCACTTAAAATATGCATTTGTTTTTTTTATTGACAGCTCCACTCAATGCTTCTCTTTTATTCAGTGTGTCTATGTTTAATAATATGAAAAGCACTATACTGTGTGTACTGTGCCTCGTGAAGCAGGATTACTAAATATTCTGGATACCTTCACTGATTGAAACCTGGAATCGCTTTAAATGTGGAAAATGGACTTAATGTAAGTAAAAGAGCTTTTCTAGGTTTAAAGTCGCTGCAAATTATGCTTCGAATCTTTAGCATTCCTCCATAACATTAAATATTCATAACAAAAGAAGCAACAATCAAAGTAAAAAGGCATTATTTATTAAAGGAATGGTTTGACATTAGGGGAAATGTGCTTGCTAGCTTTTGGTTAACACTTTGGTTTTTGTGTGGATTAAACAAACACAGTATTTCATATTAATTAGTGAACTTTTAGAGGTACTAGTAGTTTAATTTTGACTCCTTTGTGCACAGCCAGGCAATTTAACCCATGTTTCCAGTCTTTGTGCCATGCAAAGCTATTGCTAAGCTATCAGCTAACATATTTTCTGTACTGGGCACAGTGGGTGAGTGATGTCAATCTTCTAATTAAACTCTTGGAAAGAAAGCACATTTTTGTATTTCCCAAAATGTTGAACAATCCTTCAAGTGTTCAACAGTCAAAAATGTAGCCGATCTGCTTCATCGGGACCATGCGGCCGTGGTTTGATCAGAATGAATTGACAGTAACCAAACAACCCACCAACAGATTTTGAATCGGTTGTTGCCAAATCCTGATTGGTCCACAGACATGTGTGACATCACCTCTTACTATTTCAGCTCCGCCCACAACACAGAAACATCTCATGTCAAGTAACCAAAATTCTCTACGCCACTCACAGTAGAAGCTGATTGAGAAATTGTGTTTTTAGGGCTTTTAATCAGTTATTCAGCTAGCTTGGTTATTCTGCTTTGTAAAACAATTTGCGGCCACTGTGGTTCAGGAGAAAGAGCGGTTCTTTATTAATCACAAGGTCTGCGGTTTGATCCTCGGCTCCTCCTCTCCGCTTGTCAAAGTGTCCTTGAGCGAGACACTGAACCAAAAGTTGCTCCCGTTGGGCCGGTGTGGGCCTTGGAAATTGTTATGTACTTGGTCCGGTAAGGTAGAAAACCATGATTTAGATGCAGCCCATTTACTATTTGCTTTTCCGAAAAATTGCCACGATACTAAAATCCCCTCCTATCAAATTCTGCGCATCACAGTTATTGGAGAGGACATGTGGTATCTCTCAGCTGACTTGGATGCAGATGAGTGGTCAAAAGATGGGCGTAAAGGAGGGCAGGAAGATGGATGATCCCCATTATCTCCTGCAGGGAGTAAAGGGGGAGAGACGTGGCTGCTGAGTAATTCATAGACTCACTCTATCTACTCCATTCCCTGGTTTTCTTCCCTATTCCTTTGTTTGCTCTCCGAACCCTCTGATTACAAAGTCATTTTTAGTCCAGCGCTGGTGTTTGCTGGGAAACTGCCAAACCCCTGGTTGGTCATTGCGCTTGTTTTGCCTGCTCCCATTCAGCATACATTTACAGAGGAGCAGTGCAGGTTTTTTGGTAGTTCAGGTGGTGCCTGGCTTGTCTATGGTTGTTTGTTTTCATAGAGAAAATGATTTGCTGCAGGTTTGAGTTGTTTGGAAGAAGATCCAGCAGCATGAATGTGACTACTTTGTTTGGCAAATCTTCTGCAAACGCATCATGAAAATCGTCTTTATTATAAGTGAGATTATCCAGACAGCCTGTTTAATGGTAGACACTGTCTTCATTTGTTCTTACTCTTATCTATATCCTGGCATCTGCTCGTGCAAGGACCCAATTTCCCCATGGAAATCATTTAGGTTCCATCTTATCTAATCGCTTAGACAAGGTGAAACTTTACTCACTGTCGACTTGTAGGTAAAGAGGTGACACGGCGCTGTCAGGTGCTGGTTACTGTAGTAACGGGATGGTGATTATCTGCAGGACTTGTATTTGCAGATGAGAGCCGGTTTATCAAACAATAGCTCTTAATTTCTCCCTAATCATAAAGTACCAGACTGCAGTACACCATGTGAATTAGACAAGCAGAGAAGCTAGAAATAAAAAAAAAAATGTTAATGTTTGTCAGAGCGTGACCCCCCCCCGCACCCCCCGCCCCCGCCCCCGCCCCCCTCCCCCCTCCCACCACAATGAGTCAGAAAAAACTGTACATTTTTGTTGTGTGAAACATTTTCAATTTAACGCGTGATGATTTTTCATACATGTCATGAGTTTGTCATTAGTTGTAGTTTACAGTAGATCCACATTTATATGACCTGAGGCTCCCAGCTTCGCCCTTTTTGCTGCTGATCATTTTTGCAGAACAAGTTGGCAGCTGTCTGAGACTTCCACGGCTCCAGGACTTTTAGCCTTATCTAATATCCATGTACCGCTGTGACAACCTATTTTGTAACTTCTACCACAATAAGTGGAACAGCATTCCCTATCCATTTAATTGATATGTATAGCCCAATTCCCAATATGCATGGGCATTAATGGCATAGTTTATCCAGATCCTAAAGTAAGCATTATATTGGCCTGTTGCACAATCAAGCCAAGGTCAGAGACCTGTGTACAAGGTGGGGTTAGTGGATGGCTTTGGTAGTCGGAGTTTCATAAAACCTCTTTTTGGAAAGTATGAGTGTACAGGAAACCCGAGCGAGTTGGACTACAGAGTTTGTTAAGAAAAGACCACACCGTGCAGAGAACGACTCATTCCTCTCTGTGGTCACTTACTCCCACCACCATCTCGTGAAGAAAGAACATCCACCGGGCTCACCCAGTGAGTTCAGTCCATTGTTATGCAAAACCAAGCATTTGATGAATGTAGAATCGCATTCTGCATTAAGAGCTTTGAGAACCTGTAGGATTTGGGACGATTACTGAAGGGACTTTGTACATGGCTGCCGGGTCGCTCTGTAATAGGATCCAAAAGAGAAGAATGTTGAGCCTTGGAGCGAGCTTGCTGCGAGCTGTGGCTGCTGTGAAGTCCAGTTCGGAGATAAAGAGGCAGCTATGCCGTGCCCCTGCCACAGTGGAGGACAGAACGCGGAGGGTCATGCATATTTCAAGGGTGTGCCTCAGAGCAGAGTAGAGCCTCAGATTCTTGTGCTGCTCTCATATGCCTGTATATGAGAGTCCGTGCACATGGACGTGTGTGCGTGTTTGGTCTATTTACTTTTTGCTTGTGGATTGTTCAAAGTGCTTCTTACGAACCACAGAGCTGTTTCATTTTAGCCTAACAATTGTCCACACCACCAGTTATTGTCCTGGCGCTTCCACTACATTTTGTAGCTCTGGCTCTCTTGCCTGTTTGTTTTCTTTAGTGCTCTTCAACATCCTGTCTCTGTCGTTATAGGAGT
Organism: Ophiodon elongatus; assembly: GCA_016806645.1. Classification (NCBI taxonomy): domain Eukaryota; kingdom Metazoa; phylum Chordata; class Actinopteri; order Perciformes; family Hexagrammidae; genus Ophiodon; species Ophiodon elongatus. The sequence goes on from JACSYO010001810.1 coordinate 5,353,088, forward strand.
CGTGAATATTTAATGGGATGGGATCGTAATATGTAGAAATACGTCTGTTCTCTCTTTGTTTTCTTTGTGGATGAGTCTACACAGTGAGATTTATGCCAGCTCCGGGATTTTGGTGTGCCTGTGGCTTTCCTCATTGGAATTTAAGGTTTTCAATATTGGTTATCATTATCAATTGATCTATTGTTTTAACCCATTAAGTATTTAATACAGCAGCATTTAAAATGGAAAAAATAATACCACAATCTTGTCAACAAACCCAAAGGTTTTCATGCAACGGTTATATAAAATGGAGAACAGAATGCAATTTATTTTCGAAACAGTCAATATTTGCCACCAGATTTTTATTTGACAACTGATGTTACGGTTGTTGTTAACCGACTTACATCTAATCAACCTCCTGATTTTTGCTCTAGTTACATTTTTACATGATGAGCATGAGCATTATCTTATTGTTTCTGTAATGATTGATTTAATTGCTACTTTGTACATCCCTATGGAAGTATCGTAAATGTTTTGGCTCACGCAGGGTTGTTAAAGTTTGTTCTGAAACTTGAGACAGTTTTCCTCTCTGTGGGCATGCCAAAAATATGACATTTTATTCTCTCTCAACTGACTCAACCATAAAGTGACTTACTGGTGCTATTGTTTATTGCACATAGCACTTTATTGCTGTGGCACAAATTGCTGCACAATTTGATTACACTGCCACCCTGCTACAGTCACCAGCCTGTGACAAACAGCATTTTACAATGTACTGTGTAAGAAAGAACAAAAGATAAAAGTTCCAGTTACTATCAGTGAAGCTTGATTGACATGTGACACATTTAATTACTCTGGTCGGACATGGACCTGTGTCTTTGACCGTAAAGGTCAAAGACAGCTAGCTGAAAAAAAACACAACACATCATTTGTTTCAATAATTCATAGATAAATGCAGTGTCTATACATCAAGTGCTGAAAACGCATGCTGGCTAAACAATCTTCCAACTGGTTCATTCATGTGTTAGAAAAACAAATGAACCGAGATAACTGCTATCCATATTTATTTTGAGTGGCATTGTCAATTAAAAATGACTGCTGACTCCACTATATCAAAGCTTCTGTCAGTATTCAAATAAATACATTAAAGCCCCATATCATAGACTCTAAACACTCAATACTTGACTCCTACTGTATAGTACTGTATGTCTTTCTGCTATTTCTGCTGTCTTAAGTCTCCTGCAGTTGAGTTCCCTTGACCTTTTTAAATCAGATGGCTGTATAGAAGCAGGAGGTTTGTCTTTTTAAAGCCAAGCAGAGACTTGGCCCTTTGATACGACAGCAGTAGAAAGATAGTGCCAGCCTCCTGCCAGGCCGCCATACTGTCCATCCTGCTACAAGGAGACCAACTATGTGATTGGCCAGAAGGTGCATTTGGTAGCACTCAACCAGAGATTGTTTTTAAATGAAGAAAGGGGTTGAGAACCATTTCGCTCAATTTATAAAATATTTCCTCACTTTCAGAATACATTTTGTTGTCACTATGGGTGCCAGGTACTATGCCCATGGTGACGCCGTGTGTGTCCTCGCTGCAAGAGAGATGGCATGCGTAGTGGAGAGCAGTGCAGTGCAGCGGGCACTGACGCACTGGCGCAGGGAGATCTGCTGACCAAACAAGCTGCATGTCCCACTTCAAGGACACATTGCAGAATTCACTCTGCACTGTGCACTACAGCCGTCTGCCCAGCAAGGCTTTTGTTCTGCCTCCATCAGCTCTCTGTTGTAAACTCTATGCTGTCCATTCTCCTACCTGTGAGTGTGTATCTTGTATCCCTCACCCTCCCTGTGCCCATCTGATAGAGACAGAGGCTTAGCACAAGAGTTTGACGCCAGCTATGGAGCCCCCCTTCAGTTCACACCATATGGAGCTTTTTCCTATCTTTATTCAAGAGTATGGTCTTTCAATTTCAGATGAGATGACTCCTTGATTTAACGTTCAGATTTTGTAATGCGTTCCCTTAAAACCCTGTCTTCACATTAAAATATCCACTTCACTTGGATTTCTGGTCAAACTGTATGCTTGTACATATATTGTTGCTTGCACAGATTTCCTGCGCTCCAGCTTCAACCTTTCTCCTCACACTCTGCTTCTGTGTGCTCATGAAATGTCTGCTCTCAGATTATTCCTCTGCTCTGGATTTGTTTGTGCAATAGGCTTGTCAACATTCTCCAACCAATACAATGCTAGGTGTAGTTTTGACCTATGAAATGATCCCTGGTGAATTTGTTTTACTTCAGCCCACCAAGGCGTCCTTGTATAGCCTACTGCCCTTGCTTTCTTTATGACCTTTGGAATAAAATGACTATTTCTACTTTATTATTTTACTGTAATAACCGGCCACCATTAGTGTAACCAACTATTTTAGACTGAGTATGAGGACAAGGGCTGATATCTAAGTGCAAGCATACAGTTTGAGCAGAAGCAGACCAAATCCATGCGCAAGCAGGGGCTATTTGAGTGTGTGCATAGGGTTTTGAGGAAAAGCATTTAAAAATGTGAACGTGAAATCAACAAGTTTTGCTCTCAAATTGAAAGACCACGTTCTTGAATAAAGCCAGGAAAAAAGCTCCATAACATCGCAGCTCAATCTGTCCTCTGGTCCAATCATAGTCACAGTAAAACACACACACAGAGTCCTCCACAGATAGCAGAATTCTCTCTAAATGCTGTGAATTACACACCTCCAAAAGAATTGTACAGCAGTGTTTTCAAGATAAAGAGTGAATTGCTTGCAAAGGATAGAAGGTCCGTGAGCTGTTCAGAGAGCCTTTATACTCCTACTCAAAGTTGTTTAGAGCCCAAGGTAACACTTAATTAAGTCCTTCTTTACATCTCCCATTTGTTTTCTTGATTATATAATCTCAACTTTTCTCATTTAATATCTAATTTTTGCATTTAGCGATGAAACATGTTACACTTTGCCAAACAGCCTAGCCACACTGACAGCATACCCATATGCCCTTTCTCACATTCATTCTGTAGCATCAATGGGATAGGCCTACATTGCCTTGACTGTACAGCCTCCAATACACATCATTCCTGAACACTTTAATAATACATTTCACATTTATTTGTATAGTGCTTTGTGATTGTATTGCACATGTAATCAAAACAGTGTCACATGTCTGTACTGTTCACGTCGTAATGAAAGATTTTAACTTTAGTGATGATATTACAACCTCTTGAACCATCAAGCTGCTCTCACTGGTTTTACTTCCTTCGTGTATTGGCTCCCTATTCACATAATACCGGTCAAGTTTATAATAAAGGCTGCAAATGTGAAAACAACTCAAGAGGCATCACAAAGACTTCTGATTTTCTATAAAATAATCTGCTGTGCCTCAACAGAGAGTGTTGATGATGGTGCTGTTTGGAATCCCAGTCAAATAGGCTGCCAATGACAGGAGCTGTGCAGTGTTTAATTAAAATAAGTGATTCCATTCCAGAGAGGCGGTGTAATTATGTACTGGTCAGTGGCATCAACACCTCTTGGCCTTCTCTGGCCGGGTGCTAACAGAGGTCAGCCTGCACAGTATGACAGGACCATGGCGTCTATGAACTTAGTTCCATCAACAGCTGGACAACAAGCAGCATCAGTGAAAGTGAGGAGGAAGCACTACAAAGAGGAACTTTGTGAAAAACCCAAGTTGGTTAATTATTGCTGCTTTACTTCCCTAAGATTTCTTTTGCCAGGAAACTTAAATTTAGGTGTTTGTTGCCAAGAGTGATGCCCAATCACATTGCGCTGACTATAGTGCAATATCAGCAGAACAAGTATGGCCTTTTTATACTTTTTTAAAAAAAAAAAATGTATTTGAAGAAATGTCTAAGAAGATCATAAACATGTTTTGAATCAATTTCTAGGCCTACTCAGGTGTGATGTGCAGATCAAAGACAAACAGAGCCCTTTGTAACAGCAGCAGGCTGCATTGTGAGCCTTCCTGGTGGAAAACAAACAGACAGAAAATGTCTGGAATGTGCCGTGACCTATCAACTTAACCATGAGGAGAGGGGTTTCCAAATCCCCATCACTGCTGGAGGGCACGACTACACACAACAAACAGGCACAGAGCATAGCAGGTTGTCCCAGCCTTTTAAAAGAAAAAGGCCAAGTTGCCCCTCCCCCGTCTTTCACTTAGGTGTCCCAGTAGAATATGGGAGGGAAGGAATAAAATAAAAGTATGTTTGAAAAAATCTTTTTTATTGTGGGGCTAAAGCTAGGCTTTTTTTTGGATCTAAAACTTAAGTCCGCTAACATACCAGAAAATGTGTTTTGAGCTTGTGTGCTCCAAGCGAGCAGACAGTTTTAGGCAAGCTGTGCTGCTGTTGCTCTCCAGAGACTTTTGTGTTATTCAAAGTGTACCTGTACAGCCAGAAAGACGGGAGAGCACGTCAGGACTGTATTTAAAGCTCCTAGGGCATAACTGACAAAGTTACTATCTGTTACTAACTAATGTCTGGAAGTCACACGTTAAAAATCATCTCGTTAAACATCCAAGCTGTTTTTCATGCAGGTCGTGCATGTGCTTTCCAAGCACCCTGAGGGGAAATGTACCCGCACTCAACCATACCGGTAGGAGATGAAACAACAACTGAAGTGACTAATGATATCAAAACATGAACAAATATTAGCTTGTTGATGATGCCATTAAATTAGTTAAAGGAGAACGCCCAACTTGTTGAAACTCATTTGGAAGAGAAAACAAAGAAACCTGATTATTACCAAAACTGTCTGCAAATATCTTGTTCAACTTTGACCATACTTGCAGGAGTTGTGTCCATGCAAAGTTTTCATATCCAAAGACGGACTATTACTGACATTTTAGGCCATCTCACTATCAGTTTTACCTCCACATTTTTGGTTTAAGATATCTTAACTGTTGGCTTTTGTGCAACCTGTCTGATCGACTGACTGCTCATATATGTTGTCATGGCTTATAAGAGATAGTGATATAGATGTTTTTCTTATTTCAAACAATGGGTAAATCCTGCCATGAAGAACTAGCATTTCATCTCTCTTGATAACTTTGTCTTTTTTTTTCTTGATCATAGCACAGTATTTGTCTGTAACTATTAAGAGATATCTAAATAATAACTAATACATATCTTTTTTTCTGAAACCTGCTTTCATAGTCAGCTAGGACTTACTATCTAAGGAGACTGCATCCAATCTCCATTCCTGTGTAATAATGTATGTACCTGGTCTGAAGTAATGACTGTAATGTTTTCCCTGGCACTACCACGAACACACCAGATGTTTTCACCGATAAGGAGTTGAGGGAGGACTCTAAACTGCAGCTGGACACATTTTCTGAACCATGCTTCTTACCTTTAATTGCATTTAACTTAACTCTGAAATTTGAGTCTTTATACTCACTGTCCATGTTAATTCACAGCCACGTGGCATGGGTGATGAGCAGAATTCAAAATGACCCCCCCCCCCCTACCTTGATAATCACTAGTGATCTGTGTACAGTATTTAGCTTATGAATACTTTGAGGAAATACAGCCTTTTGTCACCGCACTAAGCAGAGTTGTGCTGCTTGTCAACACACCCTAAAGATTTTGAATACCCTTTTTACAGCGTGTTACTTGTGGAATCCCAGGCGCTCGGGAAGGAACAATGACATGGATACAACTTTAAGCTGACCTGTAATCTAATATAATGCACACGTCACGTCTCAGTGCTGTTACTCACAACATTCTTGAAATAGAGGTCACAGGCCTCTGCAGTCTGCGGTTGATCCTCATGGCTGTGGTCCCATAACATGTGTGCGACTAGCCTCACGATGACAGTTGGAGCTCAGTTGTTGAATCTCAGCAGCCTGTTCTTCATTCCTCGTATCCCCCCTCTCCGTCGTCTTTATTGCCTCCACCCGAGAAACTCATTAGACAGCCAAATATAAGTTTAACCTTTCATAAACCTTTCTTGGTATTAAGCATTTCAGGCATTCAGTGTGACGTTCTGTGTGAGCGTTTAAGAATGTAGACTGTTGTGTGTTGTCGGTGTGCGTGTGTTCTGCAGGGGGATTTATTTGTGTGTGTTAGGATATAACCAATGATCATTCATATGTTCAAATGATTCCCAGATTTTGAAGTAACCAAGGCTTTGTTTTAAAGCTACCCGAGGGCTTGTCATGCTAAACTGTCTCTCAGCCGTAATAGTGAGATATAATGGTTCACGATTCAATATTGTCAATAATAATGCCAGATAATAATTGCTGTGAGCCCAAATGTACATTGCTGTGCGCGCTGACTCCACACTGTCTGTCATTAGGACGGGGAAGCAGTCTGAAATGTCAACAAGTGGCAGATAGCTGCTGGGAGGTCACCTTGTGTCATGTCCTGATGACAGACAGACACACACACACAGACGCACGCACGCACGCACGCACGCACGCACGCACACACACACGCACGCACACACACACACACACACACATACGCACATACGCACATACGCATGCAGGCACACTTAAGTGCAAACTTTCTCCTGAGGCTTACTACTGCAGCCTCCAATTCGCAGCGTAATTGGCAATTGTGTGGTGTGAGTAAGTGAGTAAGCCATGTGACCTGAAAATCGGAGAGCTAACCCATGACAGAGTTGCTGCTTTCTGGCCCCCCCTCCCTGTTTTCTAATTTGATGAGACAAACTGAATTTAATTGTAATGCTGTCGTGGTCAAGCCAGGCTTATATTTAGCCGGCGGGACTTTAAATCATGGTACTCTGATAACCAATGCAGAGAGAGGAGAGTAGTAAGAGGAGGATGAGTTCCTGCACGACTGCCATGTCTGTTGGAGGTCTGATCAATAGGACTTAAATAAGAAGGGTTTACACAACAAAGGCTTGCTGGTAATGAAGACAACACACCACCTACGTATATTACAACTGAATCCGTAGAGTGCTCAACTAGTGCAACTCGTCTCGTGTAACTCTTTTGATCATTTAATAGTGCATTGTATATATTTCATTTTTCTACTTGCCTTTTGTGTAAGGAAATGACACAATGTACATTAAGACGACATGCCTTTCAAGTCCACTCAGTTTGGTCTGGTTTTCTGAGGTTAAAGTCAGTCCCTCCATGTTAAGTCTATAAAGGCCGTTGTATACTTGTCTGTGTCCAGAGAGTCAGCTGAAGGAGTAGAAAAAAGGGAGGAAGAGTGGGCGGCCTAGATTTAAGAGTGCCCTAACACAGAAACAGCTGGAGCACGTCAGACATCAGGGAAATCAACATTGACCAATTATTAATATTCCTTGTTTTTAACCTATTTTTACCAGCCGTGTGTGCTTCTCCACATCGACTTAAAACAGTGAATACTAGTAACAGGCACAGAAAACTATTTAAAGTCTTTTTTTTTTTTGGGATGACTTACTTCTGATTATAGTCATCCCGATGCAGTAAATACAATGCTGAAACAAATGCTAAGAATTAGGGCTACGTGTTCACGAATGCTGGATTTCTTGCATGGTGTGTTCACTCATGTGACACAGTCAGTGTCTGCAGTAAAACGTGTGTGTGTGTGTGTGTGTGTGTGTGTGTGTGTGTGTGTGTGTGTGTGTGTGTGTGTGTGTGTGTGTGTGTGTGTGTGTGTGTGTGTGTGTGTGTGTGTGTGTGTGTGTGTGTGTGTGCAACTGCATGTTTAGTAGTCTTTGAAAAGGAGTTTGCGATCACTGTGCTTTTTGTAGATGCGTATTGTTCTGGCCTTGTAGAGTAGTAAAAATACATTCTTTCTGGGTCATTATGGCAACAGTAGAGCTGACACACCTCATCCCCTTAGTCAGACTACAGGACATATTATGCTTTATCGAAAGCACTTGCTATTTACGAGTAAAAGGTGTGTTTTTCTGATTTTGTTGATTTGATCTTTCGTCTTTAATCACTCTTGAAGAGATTTTTAAAGATCTATGCTTATAAAAGTGTAACTGGATTTGAGTAAAGCCTAACTCCGACATCTGCATCGTGCATTAGTGTCCTTTCGCCTTCTTGGAGTGCTGTGAGGATGTCTACAGGCCTCAGCAGTGTCGTCCTCAAGGCCTTGACCTCTGACCCACTGTTACTGATGCTGCGTCAGGATCAGCGCTGTAGGTCACAGAAGACGAATGATGGGCTAATGCTGAGCTTCAGCAGGGCTGCCATCAATCTGCACTTTCTCTTGAGGGCAAAAGGAATGGGCCGCCGGCTAGAGACCATGTGTTATCTCCGACAATCACCTGGGACTTCGTTCTGTATTTTTTTTTTTTGCCGTCGTCAGGCTTTGCACATGTATGTATGTGTGTGTGCCCATAAATACACGCACACACACACAGATACTCCTTCCCCCTTCCTTTGTGTCGCGGCCTGTTTGTTGAGTTAGGCTGTGGGTTTGGCCCTTGGCTTACATGTGTGTGAGGATAAGTGCAAAAGCAGACCCTGTGCTGGCTGCCCTGTCTGTCTCTCTCTGGAACTGACCGTTTATTCTGGTCTTTTTTCTTTAAGGAGTGGTGGAGGGGTTTGAAGCACAGAATCCCTTGCTCTGTGAAAAATGCTATTTCAAGACTTAGCTGGGACAAGAGTTTGTTTTTGTCTTGGAATCCGCTCCACTTGTTTTTGAAGTATCGTCTAACAAGTTAAACCCCACCCTTCGCAATCTAACACTGGTTCCATAAATATGGGATATTTTGTCTGGTGCAATGGACTGGTATTTATTAATTGCATTTTTGGAGATGATTATTTTAAAACAATAGGTTACAGAAGTTCATGCATTCCTGCGGTGAAACCCTTGACGAGATCCTCAAGAAGGCCCAATAATTCCTGAGGTTGACCTCAACCTATTTATTTCACCACTTGCACGTTGTTTACTGCTTTAACAGTTCACACAGTGTCAGCCACACTAAAGTGTTACTTTATTTACTTTGAAACAACCCGTTTCCCTGGCACTCATTAAGTCAAAAACATGAAGCTTCAACCATCTTTCGCTCCAAGCAGGTTGAAACTAATGCAATGAACTAATTGCAAATATTTGACACAGGTCTGTTTTTAAAATGTAACTTCACTTAATGAACTCCTGAGGTAGGTGCTTGAAACTTTTATTTCCCTAGTGAGGCTTTCCCTAGCACAGGCTTCACCGCCTCAGCTATTAGAGGCCGATTAGCCTGCAGTGGAGTTGGCAGACGGTATCAGCTGGCTGGTGTTACTGAGCAAGAACAATATCACCACAGCTGACTCTCTGTCTTATCTTCCACATGTCCTGGAGGACAGTGAGCAGCCGTGCCGCTGCCTGGTCCAAAGGCTGCCTGACTTTGAATTGTGGGCGTATGTGGAATGTGTATCTGGAAAAAGGCCTGGGAGGGCTTTGAGAATTTTTTAGAACAAGCACATTATTCAGTCATTTTTCCCCATGTATGGGGAAGCAGGGAGAGCTGGCAGAATACCTCAGGAAGCTGGTGAAATGGACCTCAGGCTGTTGTCTGTTTGACAGACATGAGCAAACAAGCCCCCGTGGCTGCTGCTTTTCTGTTTGTGTGCATGATATAACACCAATTATCTATCAGCCATCTGTGGCGTTGCTCACATACAAAATTACGAGTTATTGCTCTTAAGGTAAGGTAAAGCCTTGAAGTACCACGTTTGTCAGAATGAAGGTTTAGCTAGTTTAGCTTTAGGACATTACTTTAGTTGCGTTTCTCTGCGGCACATTAGTGCACGCTACTGCAGCACAGATGTTCCATCTTTCTCTTTCTTCTCTCCCTCACAGAGTTTAAACAGCATGCGTCTAACCTCTGCTCACCTTAGGCTGGAATCTACTATATCTTTTCTGGGTTAATTTCTTTCTGTCTTCCTGTCAGTTTCCTCACTGTGAGGCTCACCCAGGGCTTTGACCACTGACAATAATGCTTGAGATTTCAGCAGGGAGGATATTGATTGAGGAGCTGGAGGATGGAGAAGCAAAGCTACAGACCGAATGAGGGAGGCTGTGAAAAAGGGGGAGTAATGGCAGGCAGCGAGAGGAAGCATGGAAGTATAGAGGATAGAGGGAAGATAACGAGAGCTGCTGAGATAAAGTAGAACAAACGATAGGGATGTGATGGTTGGAATAAGAGTAACAGAATATCTCTTCAACATGGTAAGAAAAGAAAACATGCCATTGGGAGAATTATTGCTTATTGATGACCAGGGCTATTTTATGCAAAATAATATTAATTGGATTCATTTTTTCCGACGCCCTAAAACTAGCTGAGCGAGAGGGACATTTTTTTTACTTGTTTTCGAAAATCAGGAAAAAGCAAATAAAACAGGAAAATATTTCAACAGGCAGAGTAATATCCTACATACCTGCTGTCTCACAGGCCTGGAGGACTCATTAACTACTGTACATTGTGTAGATAAAGGCGTGTATGTGTTACAGAGCAGGACCTCAGGCTATGTCAGGTATGGGATCGGCCTGTCAATGTCTCACGTTCAGCTCAGGTACAGTATGTCTCATGAAAGAAGATGAGACAGATGGTCTTAAAGCAATGCTGAGAAGCTCCAAATCACTTCACTTCAAAACGATCAGGCTGTAAAGAATCTCTCCGCTGGATGGTTAAATTACCTCAGTCAGCAGGTGTACTAGCGATAGTGTCAGTTTGCACACGGTCACAGATAAGAGGATCCAACAGGTTCTTTTGACATCACTAGAGGACCAAGATGTTAATCTGATACTCTGCCCTTTTCAGTATTGTAAAAGTATTTGTGCGTAACTTGAATGCAGTCAGTGATGACTCTTTTGAGGTCTCCTGAAGCGGTTCATAGTGGATTTCATTCTTACATTTTTAAGATGGGACGGGCAGGAGATCGATTGATCATCAATCATATGTTCCTTTCGCAAGTAATTAATCAGAGCAGCACATTGTAGTGTCGGGGGAAAGAAAATAAAGCCTTCTGAGTTTTTGCAATGTAGAGACAAACAGCCCAATCAGTCACAATCAGTTTCACAGATGTGCGAGAAAATAACCGCACTACAGGTTAGACACCACCAGGCTGAAGTCAGTTTGAAGATCCCAATAGACTCTCCAGTGAGTTGAAGTCAGTTTAAAGTTCGTATTGACCAGCTGGTCTTACGTCATCAGTAATAGCTGTGATCAACTGAAGGATGGGGGGTGTTACGAGCCCCACTAACCAATTTCCTGACCTGTTCAGGGTGTACACTTTAAGCCTTTTGGCATTTTGTAATGCATGCTGGGATAGATTCCAGTCCTCCACAACCCTGCACTGGATGGGTGGGTTTCGATAATGGATGGATGAACGTCTGGGTGGGGTAGCTCTGACATAAATGCAGCATCAGAAAACATAAGGAAAGTGTAGCTGTCATCTCAAGCACTCTAGTTTAAGCCAAATTTAACACATGATATATGAAAGTGAGCCAGCGAGGTTCCATTGCACAGCAGTTAGTCCCATAGCACTTGTTATCCTCTAAATGTAATGAGCCTCCAGGTCACAAGGGAACACTTTCACTCTGATTTTCTTTGGCCATTTGGGCCATTTGTGTGCTTCCTGTCTCCAGATAAGGGCTTCAGAAGTGGCTTTATCCCAGCGCTGGGATGTGTGACTGAGCAGCCAGGCATCCCTAACTGGGACACACTTCTTTGTAAGATGTTGTTCTTCTACCCCTGCTTACCTCACCCATGCTGCTAATCAGCTACTGTGTGTGTGTGTGTGTGTGTGTGTGTGTGTGTGTGTGTGTGTGTGTGTGTGTGTGTGTGTGTGTTCAAGAGAGAGAGAGAACATATGCGTATACATTCTGCCTGCTCAGGCAAATGTGAAAGTGGATGATGTGTGTCCTGTGATCGCAAACTGGAATGTGTGTTACGTTAGCATCTGCAAGCAAAGCACAGTCACGGGTCAGCAAGAGCCTCAGTCAGTCACACACTTCACTTCCTCGTTCCCTCCTTCCTTCCCTCTCTCTCTTTCTTTCCAGGAACTGGGCAGCTTGCCTGAAGACGGTAGTGGTTAACACCACCCTCCAAAGAATCACTGCACTCCTGTCCTCATTGTCCTTCAATATGTAGCAGGGTCCTTCTGATTATCTGATGACTCAGTGTGTTGATGGCGCTTTTATGATGATGGTGTTGCTCTGTCGTCTTCATTACATGGTCAAGCAAAGGACATTTCCACTGACTCTCAAGGAAGCAGATGATTTCTTTCTCTTCTGTCACTGGATCTCTCTCTTCTTGAACGTGAGAGTGTGAGGGTATATCATGCAATTGTCGTCTTTGACAGACAACTGAGAAGTAAAGCAAGGCCCCAGATGTATATTTTTACACTCAGCTATGGTCATAATCTCTGTTTGTTTTTAGAGTCCTTGCTTTTTGGACTTTGTGGTATTAACTGGCATGATAAAAAAAAAATGTGTTTTATGGTTTTGCAAGCGGCTCACCTCTTTCCAAATGTGATGTAGGAGTAATCTTCTGTTCCAGCTCAGGACTCTGGGTCTTCTTCTGTTTGTCATATAGTGTTCAGTCAACCAAAAGAACCTTCCTGAGGCCCAAATTATATTTCACCTCCTTGAAATGCTTGTTGTTTACGGGCATGTAAGTAAAACACAGTATTAAATCCTTAAGTCCTGAAATCCGGTGCCACTCTCCTCGAGGTATTGTGCTGGAATGAACCCAGGCTGTGCCGCGGCTGAATCTTTCATAGGACATATTCGGTTTTCGCCTGTTCGGGTGGTTGCTAATGCAGTAAAGTCTTTTTGGATGAGGAGTTTGCTGTGAGGTAACCAGAGTAAACAGTGTTATCGGGCAGACTGCAGAAGGAAGTGTCCGTCATCAGCTGAGCGATCGAACCTGAGGCTCTCCTTGACGCTGATGCTTCCGACTTTTGGGTCACGCACTGATGAGTGTGTTTTTCTTTACAAACCCTTAAATAATTTAATTTCCTTTTAGTGTAGGACTGAGAAAATGACTTATATCTAGATTATTTCCGTTTTAAATTCATCTTGAAATAAATCTATTGAATGACGCATTTAAAAGGCATTTTAATGAGGCTTTCCTTATTGTTCTGTAAAAACGATGTATTGAATACGAACGCCAAATCAATGCATCATTCAATCAAATTGAAATATGTTTTGTTTGTTTACAGCGATGCACTTTAAGGCACTTTCAGACACTTGTTTCTTTTCTGTGAACTCTTGGGTCAGCCGGCCAGGATGGATTCAGATGTTCACGTTGTATCTCGGCAGGCTCTGTTCACATCCTAAGGTCATAGCATGTGTCACAAACACTGTGCTGCGGGCCCTTTCAGCCTCAGTCAGGGGCCATCAGCTTCAAAAGAGTCTGTGGCCTGAGGTTGACCTTTAATGCTTCGCCTACACAATTATACCTCCAAGCTGCGTTGGTCTGAGTCCTCTCATAGCTGCTGAACTAAAGGCCACTCCGATGAGCCGTTGCAGCTTTGCATCACCACCAAATTACCCAAAGGTCAATGAGGTCACACCTGGCAGGCAACCTGGCTTCATGACATCAGTTGTGTAGTGCGTGGTGTACCAGTGAGCGCATGAGGCTGCAACGGGGAGAGAAAGAAAGACGGTGCTTGCGATTAATGTTGTTGAATACTGGTGGTAGACATTTCATTAGGATCAAGAGCATAAAACTGTATCCTCCACATGAGAGAGTGAGACAGACTACAATGCTGTATTATAGACTCTTATAGTCTTCCCTTTTTTCTTTGCTATAGTTTTTTTTTTTTTTTTTCATGAGTCATATAGCCGAGACCAAACAAAAGACCATTTCCATTTTCTCATTTCTAGCTCGAGGAGGTTGAGATGGAGGTTGGACTTCTGAAAGATGAGTCAAAGCTACACAACTTCCTTCAGGACACCATGAACGCAGACCCTCATTTTCTTTGGAGTTAATTTGAGAAAGACATAAAGGATAGACATGGAGACAGACGGCAACATGCAGAAAAGACGACAGGCTGAGAGAAAGAAAGGACACGGAGGGAAACAAGAAGATAGACAAGAAATACAGCCCAGTGTTCCTCCTCTATTCTGGGAAGATATATACGTGGCAGATCTCCAGCCTGCCTTTACCCTGATGTCATCTAACATATCTCTGACCTCAGCTATCATCTTGCCTAGCAGCGCAGCACCAAATGGTATGGCAACCAGATGACTGATTTTTATCCAATTATGTAGTGCTTTTCTTTTCTTTTCTTTTTTTTTTTTTTTTTTTTTAAATCTTTTTGTGTGTAACGTTTCTCACCATACATGGTCACAGTGAATTATTTGTTGCCTACAGATAATGAAAGAAGGAAGGAACAAAAACTATTTTTGCCTGTAGTTTGTATAAGACCCAGAAAATCGGATTCAGTTGTTCGTCCTGAGAGAAATTCAATTCAAGGCCAGCATGAAGCAGCAGCGCGTCATACAAGTGCAAACATCGTGCACAGTCTGCGTTTTTTGGGATGTAAACAAGAGTGTTTTGTCGGTGTCCGTTACTTTGTTTTGTGTGCATGTCTGGTGTTCACGTGCAGTGAAGTGTTTTTTTCTGCCCGTCTTTTTTCTTTGTGTCTGTATTAAATGGGCGCGGGTGTCTGAGCTGAAAGTGGTAGACTGGTCATGACTTGTGTCCCCTGCTTCCTGTTGTAGGCCGACTTTGCTGTGTGTTTGTCTTTATCTTTATCTTTATTTGTGCTCTCATTATTCTTGTCATTCACTTTTCCCTCATCGGTCTGTCAACCACATGATTCCCTTATTCCCTTTCATGGTTATTATTTAGTTTCCCCACTTGCTTCTCTGTCTCTTTTCCTTTCGCCATCTTACACACCCCTCGTTCTTCCTGCCTCCCGGCCTCCCTGCTCTCTGTCCACTCCTATTCAAGTCAAACTTCCTGTTGTACTCGATGAAAGGCGCTGCAGTTTTCCTTTACCTACAGCAGACCGGCTGTATTGCTGCATCACCAATCCATTGGTCCTTATAAGGATATGATCCAAAGTGCTCAGGCTGCCTCAGGGAGATGTTTAGCTGGTGATCTATTGTAATGCCTCCTCTCATCTCATTTCTGGGCCTCTCTTTAGCCAGCACATAGCACACCTTCATGACATGAGTCAGCACATGTGTTTATAGACAGCTGTGGCGTTGTGCTGGAGATATGGGCCCAGGTTTACTATTAACACGTTATCACATAGCTTGGATCTTTGTGGATCTCTGGGAAATGTGTGATTTTTTTTAAAGCTACAATAACACACCTCATTAAACAACCCGGACAGTTGAGATAGACAGATGAAATAATCAAGTATGTCGGTGAAGCTGCTAGACCATGTCCTGAGTCAGAGAGCACATGTTTACATTAGTAATCCTTCCAGCACAATGGATCTGTGTCATTCATGTCACTCATTAGACCCAGAAAGTGTGCTGGACAGGAGATAATACCAGCTGAGTGGCAACATGTCAGGTTGTAATAGGGATCTATGAGGTAAGCTGCACACTATTTAGGTTATGTCTGCATATCATGAGAACCCGGGTGGATTAGGGCTAAGGATTAAGCTATTGTCATTTCTTTTTGTGCACTCTTTTCTGTGTTATGGTATGTATTGAGCACATGTGGTGTGTGAGCAGAGCAATGCATCATTGCATGCTCACGTGGCTGTACATTTATGCATGCACGTGTCTGCATGTGACCGTATGGATCTGTTGCAAAGCATGTTCGCGTGTTTGTGTTGCTGTTTTCTTTTTTTCAACCGGCACATAAAGAAATGATGTTGTGATGTTGAAGGCCACGTAGGGGAGTGAGCATTGATCCGACAGCAGTTGGCTGTAAACTCACTTAGCTGGTTTCACTCTGCTGGGAGTGGAGATATGAGGACTCCAGGACAAACACACAGCCGAGTTCACAGGTTTACAAAAACAAACACAACCCACATTGATATCTGGAGTCAACGGATGGCTGCAAGGTGGGGGGGTTTGTAAAAACGATACACAGCACTCAACCACTGTATATACACAAAAACACAGATGTATGAGTGCTTATAGAAATAAGGGAAATGGTCTGTGAGTCAGAAGTCTACATTAGGATCAGTTCAGGATGTGTTTTGGAAGGGAATCCAAGCGTGAAACAAAGGATTAGGGCCGTGCGTGTGTGTGTGTGTGTGTGTGTGTGTGTGTGTGTGTGTGTGTGTGTGTGTGGTCTGCCATTATTGTGGCATTATGTGCAGAAAGAGGATTGTCCTCTAAAAGAGTTGAGGATGTGCATAGACATCTTTTAGGGGTCAAAGTAAGGCTGGGCGGTATGGCCAAAAATTCATTTCACGGTATTTTGTAAGATTCTGGCGGTTTCACGGTATATCACGGTATTTTTTTTTTCGAGTAAACACATTCATTCATTGTAGCGGAAAAGGACCGCCGCCAACTGAACAGCTGTTCACCGCTCGTTGTTCATCACTCGCGTGGCTGTCTTCCGGGAAAAAAAACGGAAAAGAGCGATGCAGGAGGAACAACGAGAGACCGTTTTTTAATGTCGCGACGGAGTTTCTTCTTGTTGTGATGTTGTGGGCGAGCTGTACCCAGCATGCAGTTCGGCGGTGTAATTTTATAAATGTACAATTATTAGTGTTACAACTTGTTTAGGTGTCACAAACTGTTGTGTCGTGGTGTTTTCCTGTTAAAGAGCGTTAGTTGTGGGTTATTAATTGTTGTTATAAAGTTATAACCATGACTCATCTCAAAACCCGTAAGACAAGTAGCTCCGCCCACTGCGCCTCAAGGTGAGCAATATGTGTTGCTGCTGAAGAGCGACAACAGTTGTTGCGGCTGTGCACCGGGATGACGGTATATGAAAACTTCATACCGTATGGAAATTTGAAACCGGTATACGGGTTGAACCGGTATACCGCACAGCCCTAGGTCAAAGTTAGAGACAAATAAAAACAATTGACATTTTTAAGTGATGGAGAAATATGTCGAATGTTCTCTAAGATTTAATTAAATGGGCCATATTTAGCAATCTGTCCTAATTGTGTCCTTTATTTCCTCCTCTGTAAGCTCCCATCTGCAATACATTGAAATGTTGCCTCTATCACGACCAAATGTATCTTTCTTTTTTTAAAAGCAATTCACACAAAAACTGTGTTTAAGTCAAAAGAGGGACTTCTGTTGGACTGTGTATAATTACTGATGCTTGTGTGTCTGCAATGTGTGTGTGGTCCTGCAGGCCCTAAGCCTCCAGTGTCGATGTTCCTTTGTAGTGTTCAGCTCACATTCTGCTTCTCTGTCTGCCTGTTATGTTAAGGTGTTTCCTATAGCATGTGCAAACAGGCACATGGGTTTGCCTGTGTGTACATGTGTATTAACCGCTTTGTTTAGGCTTCCCACCGTGGGTTTTTAGTATTCAGGCCTTCATGTCGTCATATGGGACCACGTTTCTGAAGGCATTCTCTGGTGTGTGTGTGTGTGTGTGTGTGTGTGTGTGTGTGTGTGTGTGTGTGTGTGTGTGTGTGTGAGACATAGCCCGTGGGGCAGGTGTTAGGTGGAGTGACAGGTGGCAGCTGGGAAATGGGAGGATTTCCTCTTTTTAGCAACGGCTGATTAACTAACACTCCCTGCATTGTGCATTCGTGGAGACTATTCCAGAGGTTTCCAGCCAAGGCTGCACAGTAAAACTTATATTATGTATTTTTAGTTTCTACAGTTTACAATTATAGTTAAATATAGTGGCAAGCTTTGAAAGATTACATTTAGAATGGCTGCTGTACTTCAAAATAGTGGAGATAGAATGCTCACACTTGAGAAGCTATAAATGAAATACTTTTTTGGTATGACTTACATTCTTTTTTCATTGTCTAAAGATATTGGTGTTTTGTTGATCAAATATTCGATCAATTGAATAATTGTTCTTGCACTGATCTCCAGGATGGCAAAATCAACAAAACTGGCAAAAAATAGTCTAAAGAGACAGACCGAAACTCAAAAGATAGCCTTGCTATTTCCCAACATTTAGACACAGAGGTCAAGTGACAAGAAGAGGAAGGGAGAGAGACAGACAGACAATGAAAGAGAGAAGTAAAATGGATAATGGAGGGTTAAAATAAGCTCACAGAGAAAAGGAGGGCGGATAATACGGTTTGTTTTCTGCGTCAGTCCTGTCGGAAGGGGATTGCCCCTTGTGGGAAACGACATCAAAGAGCGGACCAACACTGTACAACTACCACTCCGTGTCTCTTCTCCGTGTTGTAGCTCAGCCTTCCTTATCGTCACTTTTTTTGAAAAGTGATTGTTATTGTTGTCTGTGGTTGTGTGTGTGCTGCTTCAGGATAAACTGATTGGATTCAGTTACAGATCAATTTTATCTCCTGGCGTGCTATTGTTGGTGATGTTTTAAAGGTGGCACACACACACACATGCTCGCTCCCTTTCTTCTCTCCCTGCGTTGACCCCAAGTCAATCAGGGTCTCTTGACCTCCCATCACCCCCTCAGATTAGTTGCCATTATTATCACACTCCATTAAACTCCCACGAACGGCTTTGATGCCAGAAGTCAAGGACCCAGCTGTCTCCTCTGTGCTCTCATCTACAGATCTGCATCATCCGAGTGTGTGCCTCAGGTCACAATACAGGCACACACACACTTATAGATGGACAAACATGCAGAGGGTCGTCACGCTTCCAGATTAGTGTTTGATCTAGAAATAACACACACACGCTCACATAGACACGTGGGATAAGAGCACTTAAAGTGATTACAACATTGAGCGAAGCCTGTAAGTGGAAGGACGGTTCATCTTATTTGTTCTGTTTTCTTAGACTATTTGCTTTGAGGGAGGATGTAACTGTAGTGGATGCGTGTGAGAATGAGGGCAGATGGGTGGCGGTCAGCACAACTGTAATTAACCATTCTAGTATTGGGATAGCTCGGTAGGCTGAGACGCATGTTATTTAAATGGGACCTTTGTTTGAGTTTCAAGCTTGATTTGTTTGAGAAAGGAAAGAAAAGAAAATAAGACACAGTTCAATGAAATCAGATCTCAGGAACCACAGAAACACAGCTTTTAGTTGCTCCATGTCATTATGATCAGCCATTTTAGCAGCACAGCTTCGTGGTTGGCAACGTCAGACTTTTGGTTGGTTGATCCACCACTTTGGCCCAGAATGAAATATCTCAACAACTATACTGGAAGAATTTCCATGAAATTTGGAACAGACACTCTTGTCCCCCTTCAGGATAAATTGACAAAACGTTGATCCCATAACTTTTCCTCCGATGCGCGTCATCATGTCAAATTCTAATTTGCCAATAATAATAATTCCCAACAGTCTTCTTTGTGTGTTGGACAATTGTTCGGATGCTAACATGCCAAAATAAGAAGATGAACATGTTAAAAAATACCTGCTAAACATCAGCATGTTGGCATTGTCAGTGTGCGCATGTTAGCATGCTGACCTTAGCACTTAGCTCAAAGCCCTGCTGTGCGGCTTCACAAGCTGCCAGCATGTCTGTAGATTCTTGTTATAGAACTCACTAAAAGGCACAGAGATTATACTGGTGAGAGAGATTTGCTGAATATTTATTATTTCATGTCACAAAGTTTTAGACCCATTGGGCTTGAGGAAACCCAAAGATAGATCGACAGAGAAGAACCCTCTGATCTAAAACTTCATAGATTTTCAAACTTCTTTCTTCTCCCTCTGCGTCCTCCATTATTATTATTGCTACTGTGAGATGTGCTAGAGCCTCAAACTAACAGTGGCATCTGACAGCGCAACAGAACACCCCAGGTTTCCTCTCACTGCCTCTCACCTCCTTTCTTTTGTATTTCTTTTGTATTTCTTTCCTCAGAGAATTTACCATGCAGACAAACACACACCCTTGCCCCGCTCTGTCAGCCTTGTGAAACAAGGGTCTGATTAGATGATGCCGGGCTGTCGTTACTCTGCTCTCTTTAAATCAATCTTTCCGACAGCAGCTCTCACGCCCGCCTCCCTGCTCCTTTGCCTCACTGTCCTCATCTCTCCGTTTCTTTCCTCTCTGACCCGTCTGTCCAGTGGAACGAGTTTCTCTGGGTGTTGTTGGAAGCCTCTTGACCTCCATCTCTCTGCTCTACGTTCTGTAGAGAGGGACTGTACAGATTTGTCACACAAATGTTATGCAAATTTGAAGGTGCGCTCCACACAGTTGATAGCAAAGCATTATCACAAAAAATTTAAATGAAAGTGGGGCATTGCAGTGGGGAAGAGGAGCATGAGTCGGAATACAACAAATATAGCCCAACTACAATTAATGCAGCAGCAGAACAAAAATAACAAATCTGCAAATAAAGCATATTGTAAATAAAGGTATGCCGTATTGGCCACGCGGCCTGTTGGATTGAACGAGTTCTCACTTTGCTGACTGCTGGCAGATTTACAGATAGCAAATTACTGTTACCCTGTGCAAAAATGTGTGTAAATGGAGTGTAAAAGTGTGAAATCACACTGAAATCCAACAGATTCTTTAAAGAAAACACACAGATTCCAGACTCAGAGCCGAGTTGAGTGTTTTCCATTTGAAACATCCTCTAAATGTGATGTGAGAAGGAAATTTGGAACTGATGTGGTGCTTATATCACAGACTACTGAGGGATCTCTTTGGCTTATTAATAGGATCTACTGTCAACCTGGTTTCCCTTCGGTGAAGAGAGAAGTAGGTTTCCTCTCGGAGCTGAGCGTCGCAGCATGCTGTCTCTGTCTGCAATAGCACACTGAAAGATTTGGGGCCACATCCTTAGCTTTTAATCTTTTTGATGGAGCGTTCGTGATGAATCACCTCTCTTCTTGGCTATCAGCCATGCAGGGTATTAAGAGGTGGATGGGTGGGATATTTCAGGCCAAAAAGAGCTCCACTCTTCCAGAGGCTATTGTGTAGGCGTGAATCAATAAAGAGTGGTAAATAGAGTTGGCTGACATGACATATGTTGTTTCTGAGAGCCTGCCATTGATGATTTATTTCATTCCCCGATGAGTCATGGAACTGATCAAATTAATCAGCAGGGATCAGGTGTCTAATCAGACGAGCTTTAATGTTCTGCATGTGGCCGTCTGCCTGTATGACTGCGTTAAATGTCTGCATATTAAGTATCGGGTATCGCCCCATCTGTGCATCAACTGAACAGGCCTCCTCCTGTTTGGTGTCACCTTATGTTTGAGGTACAGCCTTACACTCTGCTGTGTGTGTGTGTGTGTGTGTGTGTGTGTGTGTGTGTGTGTGTGTGTGTGTGTGTGTCCAAGTGCAAAAGTGTTCACCAGGAGCTGCTTCCTGGTTACTTGCATACACAGCGCGTGTTGTCCCTTCCTCCCAGATCCACTCGCATTCCTCTCTTTAGTGTGCTCGACACCAACAGGAAGGGGAGAGGAAACAAAGAGCCCACTTCCTGTACGTACAGCCAGCATCCTACACACAATGAAACAGGAAGTGCCTGGCAACTGTAAGGAGTGTGAAGGAAAGATAAAGTGGTACCTCCGTCCTATAGAGTGCTTTTTCTTTCCCTGCTCCCCCTCTCATGCCTGCCTGTCATTTTCCATCACCCGATCTGTCAGGGTTTGACGCTTGTCTGTTTATTTTCTCTTCATGTCCTTTTCTAAAAGTATAAAGCGTATTATTTTACTTCTGTCGACGGATTCATCAAGTTTCTTAGAGTTGAAGGCTTGTTTTCTTTTGTTTTTTCGTAATTCAGTGATGCACAGTGGTTTGAATTTGCCGCATGCAAATGAGAAACAAATGGTCTAGTTTCTGTTAGTTTGGTGTTTTCTCGGTGAGAGTGGAACAATTCATCTTTTTCAGTAAATCCACTTCCCGTGTCTGCCGACCCCTGGGTAGCACCGCTGCTGTCACCATGGTGACCTTTGGTTGGGACAGACAATCTTGGACAGCAGAGCGCTCTGGACGAGTGCTGCAGATGCTGAAAGCCCTGCGTTAAATCAACACTGCTGGCCTGGCAGACTCCGACTCGCATGCTGCCAAAGTCTGTAAAGAGCAAAGAGCAAAGAGAAAGCAGTCTTAATGCAGACAGTCGAGCAAGTGAATGGCAGTAAAGACATCAAAGAAGAAAGTTGTTAAGGTTTTTGCCCTTGTTCCCTTGTTTTATGTCTTTTGACAGATAAAACATGTGCCGAGATAAACAGAAATATGGAGACTGAGAGAGGTCCACTTTTATCGAGCCCATCGTGATTCATCACCTTTCCCTTTCCTCCAACCATCCACTCTTTACGATTGCAGGCTCCGAGCCTCCCCGGGCGTTACTCTAGAGAGGCAGGTCTTTGGTCGGCTCATAACTTCAAAGCACACGCCCCCTCCTTTTTTTCCTGTCTACCAACTCACTCCCTCTCTTCCTTTATTTGTATTCTCTCTCTCTCTCTCTCTCTCTCCTTTACATTGTTCAATCAATATCTTTCCCCTTTTCTGCCCTTTTCTCTCTCTTTGCCTTTGTCCTCAATCTCCCAGCACCTCTTCCCTTTCCTGCTCCTTCCCTCCTTTTTTTCTGTTTCCTGCTCTCCACAAGTGAATCCCACCAGCCCAAAGACATCAAAGGCATTTCTCCCCCTCCTGTAGCAGTCATTTTTCCCGGCGGGCAGGCCCGTTTCATGCCAAGGCCAGGTACCCTCAGGGGAGGTTCCAGAGCAGCGTGGAAACACACTGCACCTTATCTGACCGAGAGATTTTGGAAAAAGTGACGGCCCTTATAAGGAATGATGTCATACTTGGTGGAATGTATCGACAAATGGTGGTGAAATGTATACGAGGCATCCTTTTGGTTGCGTGGGGATGAAGGGAAGCTCTGTCTGAGAACCAACAGCAGGGCTATAATCTGCAATGACTAACATTTCTTTTTCCTTAGTTTCCATCTTCAAAACTATTTTTAGAGGAGCTTCCTATTTTCCAGGAAACGCCATGAAGCCACGTGTCAAAGCACAAAATATATGCAAAACAGGCAGCACTGAGAGGCACTGTATGGGATCTACTTTAATAGCAGCTGAACTTTGTGCCACATAATATCTCCCTTCAGTTGGGATTGTATAGCAGGCCTAACCATGGGTCTTTATAATGACATGCCTCTAATATATCAGATTTCCTGCTACTCTGTCATACTTCTAACAAGTGGAACAAGGGACAGTTTTGAAGTCAAAATAGCCAGCTTTTACAAATGTGCTCCTTTGAATTAAGTTAATTTAAGTCTTAGAAAACAGAGAGCCGCCTGTAGACTAGTTTATCTGATATCAGCATTCGTTCTAAACAGTTGCATATTGTGCGTACGGATACATTGAAGCTAGAAGTACCCTTTGTCCAGTTGTCTTTAGTGGGTTGGGTTGTTGATGACTCACCAGGGATGGGGCCACTCCTCCCGTCAGGTTGAGGCTGCCCCCTGAACTCGGCTCCGCTCGGACAATACAGTCAGCAGAGATGACAACTACATGACCAAAAGACACACACAAATATGCAGCACCATCCCCACACATGCACAATAACAAAAGCAGACCCACATACGCACACACGCACACACACACACACACACACACACACACACACCTACGCTCTTGCCCCTGTTCAGTCAATGGGGACCTTCAGTCAGAGCTTAGAAGGTAAATGTTGAGTGTGCTGCACAGATTGGTTTTGCGTGAAGGGAGCTGTGCCCTTACATTAGCATTGTGAATGCCTTTGAGGGTAGGTCACAGGCTGGCATCCCTCTCTCTCTCATAGGTACAGTGAAGTGCAGACAGGTCACGTCACTCACCATGCCATCCTTCCCTGCCTCCCTCTCAAGCCTCCTTCCCTCACCCACCTCTCTTTCTCTGCAATGGTTCACATCTGCATTCTCAGCACTCTTGTTGCGGATAAAGAGACATGGCTCACTTCAGTTCAGATCTCAAAGGCAGTTCAGCACTCTGACCTGGGATCAGTATCTGCTCCTGTCTTCGAATGTGTATCGTATTAGTGTTGCAGCCAATCAATGCTGGGCTCGTACAGTCTCTATCAAAACAAAAATGTCTGGAGTATGCTTATATATTTAGTCAGTGATCGAAACAACAATGCACAATTGCAATAACAATCATAGAATATTGGCATATTAACAATACTGTAACATACATCACCCTTTGTTTGTTAGGAGGATATTAAAATGAAACAAAAATATAGTTGAAAGATGTAATAAGACTTGAAAAGAACAGAAAGTTTGTTAGTTAATTAGGGATTTCTCAACTATTTCTTTACCATTTCTTTACTATTTTTCTCATAAACTATTGCTGTAACTTTAATGAAATCACAGATCCTGATACAGATAACTGTCTTATTATTACATTTTCTATTATTACAATAACAAATGGCCTTTGGAGCTTTTACAGCGCTATCTGATCTCCGCCTGCAGCAGATCACCCATAGATTAATAGATTATATCTCTTAAAATGATAGAGATTATCATTTCAGTACTCGTAGTGCAGCCGAGCTGGAACGACATATATACAAACATAATATACAAACCCGTATGGAAAGACGAGTGCTACTACTTGCCTGGACAGGTCAAGAGTGTGATATTTAGTGTAAGAACTCTTTGTTGTGCTGTTGAGGTAAAGTGATTAGAGCTTGGCCTTTGTTGAAGTGAGCTAATCACACAGAGCTCAGCCTCATTACGAGCCCACTCATCAGAAAACACACACACACACACACACACAAGATACAACCACTGATGGATGAGCACAGGCTAAGTGCTGCCACTTCTCATGCATACTCTGAAGCCAGGGTTTGCCTCCATGCTCTGTCAATCCATATAGGACTGTATCGGGCGCTGCTGGTGCTCAGATGTAGTATGACTCACACACTCGTTACACAGCCGCCTCGGGCCATAGTGAAATTATGCTTTTAATAGTCTCAAATAATGGTGTAATGGTGTGTTATCCATGACAGTTTTCACCGCTATACTCCAGTAATTGAAAAATGATTCGTATTTATTTTATGCAAGACTGGGCAGACTCAGGATGACAAAATTGAGACATTTAACATGTAATATAAGACAAACATACACATAAACAAAAGCTCCCTTTTAAATAGTCCTGTGCAGTGTGACTGCGTGTGCAGATACTGATAGGAGAAAAGAGGAGATGGAAAGAAGAACAGGAGCGTGAGGAGACAAGATGAGATGAGATGAAGGACAAGGTGGTCAAAGGAGTGTCGGTGTGAGAGCCTTAAGTCTACACATCGCTCTACCACCCTCTGTTGGACAGACTGAACAAAAGCCCACCACTATTTTACTGTCGCCGTGCACTCCGGTGGGGTTGGACGAGATGCTATCGTGTAACACGATAAGCCTGTTTGACAGGAGCACCATTCACACTGTTATCCAGCTGTGTGGAGTGTCCATTTATCACAGCAAAATGAATGTGTCATGTTTATGTGGGTCTGATTGTAGCTCAGGGGCAGAGGACGCCTTATTTAGTGACTACGGAAATCATGAATATGTTGAAAAGTGTTTGTTGTGTGTGCGTGTGCATGTGTGCGTGTGGTAGCGTGGTAGCGTGGTAGCAGTTGTGGTTGCTGTGTCACTGACTAATGGACTCATTAGAACAGGAGCTCTGCACATGTGCTCCAGCTGGACTGTCTCCTCGTGCTATCTTTACTGCTCACTCTGTGAGCGTATATATAATTGTGAGTTTAGGTGAGTGGGTATGTGTCTGTATGTAAGTTTGTTTGCCATACTTGTACATATTTAGCATTTACACTTTGTGTGTGTGTCTTAAAGTGCTTTAGTGGGTTCATCACTGCGCTATAACCCATTTAGTAATGTGTGAGTGTGGTGAAGGGGTGGATTTTCTCTCTCTCTCTCACACACACACACACACACACACACACACACACACACACACACTTTCCTTCCTTTCTAAATTAGTCATAATCCAAAAAATACTAAGTCACGTCTGAGTAAGAATGTCAAATTGTTTCAAATAACAAAAACACCACAAAAACGTGCACATCTGCTGTTGTTACTAAACACAAATCTGCTGTCTTTCAGTACATGTACAGCATTTCTTGTTCTCCTCCTCCGGTAATAAATACCTTGTCCGAGGGCAACCATATGTTCCAGACAGCCCCTGTCTTGTTAACAAGGGCTGGGGCAGTTTTGAGCTGTGGTGTTAAAATTTAAAAGGCTTAAGTCCAGCCTTGAGAGCGCTATCACTGCTCCACTTAATTGCCAGAGCAGCACAGTTCAGCCGGTTGTGTGATGGAGAGCGTGAAAGTGCCACACTACTGAATTATAGATTAGCAATCGCGTGCATACATGAGCTACCGCGTGTGTGCGTAGGCTCGCATACACGCGGAGACATCTCCCTCAGGGAACATATGACAGAAGTTGTTGAGGGTTCTGCACCTTGGTTCTCGCAGCTATTTCACTCCGAATGTTACGTTATTAACATCTAACTTTGTCTCCATTTCTTGCAACTTTCTTCTTTGGCATATGATCCGTGTAGGAGGATCACCACTGCATTGATGGTGAATGATGTAAAACAAAATAAGCAGCGCAAGAGGAGGAGGAGGAGGAGGAGGAGGAGGAAAAAGGCAGAAAGAAGAGAGGGAAAGCAAAAGAGTAAGGAGGGATAGGAGAAAAAGTAACCATGGAAAAGAAAGAACAAAGGGAAAAAACATGATTTGTTCAGGTGTTGGTTTGCTGTGAAGTGATGGGAGCTTTACATTTTTTCACTGTGGAAATACTTGCGTCGATGCAGACATGTCATGGTAGTTTTAACAATGAAATGAAAGGTTTGTAGATGTTCTGGTTTGATTCATATATAACGCCACTGTATAGAAACCCATCGTTGCTTGTTGCGTCCTGCATATTTCGGGGTTTTGGAACGGTGGGTTTGTGATTCAGAGAGGAGGGGAAATGGAAAGAGAGGAACAGATGGTGTTTGGTAGGAGTTGAGGCTTGTGGTCATCCTGTCCAGAGCCTGGTGAGATCGGCTTGTTGGAAGTGTGTGTGTTGGAACCAGAGAGAATTGCAGTCGACCAGCTAGTTATTGCATCTGTGTACGTGAGCAAAAGACCGTGAGACACCTCAAACGGGCTGTCGAAATGTAATCCATATCGCTGACTAAAACCCTTGTCCCCGCAATGGTGTTTCAAGCCTCTAAAATGTGAGGAATTGCTTCTTTCCTTTCTGTTGTATGCCACTGTGTAATACCTTTTTTAAGATGTGTACTGGTAGTCCGATAAAACAAGCGATTTGAAGACATCACCCTGAGCTCCGGGAAATTGTGATCTTCATTTTTCACTATTTTCTAACATTTTATCGGCAAAACATTTAACAAAATAATCAAAATCTGTAATAGAGATAGCCGATAAAAAAAAAAAAATGCCGTTTTGCCAACAAACGGTACTGTCACCACTCGGTTCGTATCTTGGAACATGCATTGCAGTGTCCTCTGCTCCATAGACGTGTTTGTGCACATTTGTCCGATGGGACCACCTGCTGGTTCTGTTTACCCGCCCAGATGCTGTGTTGATTCTCTCTCACCTGGATTCCCCTGCTTTGCTCTCTGTGAAGAGCTCTGTATATTTGGAAACATACAGTTTCACGTAAGCAGCGTTGACAAAAAAAAAAAAAAGAATGGACCTCTGGTATGTTTTGTGTAGAAAAAGGATAAACACACACACACACACACACACACACACACACACACGCGTGCGCTTTCATGTAATCAGCACGCGGGTGTACTGGGCTCCCTGTCCGAGACCCGGTCATGAATCACAGACGAGGAAAAAAAGACTTTGCCGGATGGCTTGTTAGAATTGGAGAGCTAGTTAGCCCTGGCTGCTGACATGTAGATATGGATACACAAACGCACAGTTGGGGGCGATAGCCTGCATCTCTAATACCCCTGAGTGTATCTGTGTGTGCACCGTTTAATTGGATTGCCACGGTGCCCATGTGTAGATGTTTAGCTGTTTTGTGTGTCCATGCTAAGACACCCGGCTCTCTCCCGCCCCGCTATCCCTCACTATAGCACATAGGTGTGTGTGTGTGTGTGTGTGTGTGTGTGTGTGTGTGTGTGTGTGTGTGTGTGTGTGTGTGTGTATATATGCAAGGAGCTTAATGGCTAAGCCTGTGTCAGGCTGGTGAAAACATGGTCATTCATATGGAAATAACCGGGCAAAGAAGGAGACAATAAATCTCTCCACATCCTCTGAGACCGTACAGAGAAGTGAGCAGATCCCACCGAGCTGGGAGCTTCAGACGGGGACACCATCCCACTCGTATCGCAAACGCCCGGGACGTGTGGTTTCTCTCCACAAAGGTATACGCTGCCTCCGCCAAGTCGGTGGTAGCCATAGTCGGAAGTATTAGTTCTTCATCGGGGGCAGCGGGCTAAAAGAACGAAAAGGAAGTAATGATGATCTGGGTGGCTTTTGGCCCAAGAAAGCATCGGTTTCCTGCTCGATGAGGAATGCAAAACAGTCGGACTGCATGCAGCACATTGAATGGTGTCTGGACAATGGCACAAGATTTCCCATCAGGGTAGGCCATTCTGCGTTTTAGACTCTTTTTTGAATTGCGGCCGATTAGTTTGTGGCGTTTGAGAATGGAGCTGTGATGCCCTGAATGGAGGGCATTAGTGCAATTGATTTTGACTTGGTTTGACTTGATTTCTTACTTCTCAAAACTGCTCACAAAGAGGAACAGAACCGCCTCGTACATAGTCTGATTTCAGCCTCCTAATCATGTCACTTAACAGCGGGGGGTCGATGGGTGTGTGTGTGAAGGCGGCTTTCAGCTCAAGTGAAAACTGCTGAACACTCGCACAAAAAGCAGGTTGGATAGAGCTTCTGTTTTCGACTGAGATATTCATTAGCAGCTAGTTAGGCTCTGGTGTTGCTTTTTGTGCTGATCACTGCAGCTCTGCTCACTCTGTAACTACACCATCAGTGTGGAGGGTGTTAGCCAAATGACAGTAGTACACACGTTTTTTTTTTTTCTGAAGCTGTCACCACCAGCAGATCTGATTTATATGCATGCCATCGAATAACTGAAGCGGCGGGGAGTACAGTTATGTTGCCGCGCGTGAGCTAAACATGTAAAATACAGGAGTTAGTTCTTTTACAGTTTAGCGTAAGGACGAGTTGTGCTTGTTGGCTGTGAACAGATTCTTGTGTTTCATGGAGTGTTTACCCTGAGGCTCCCACACTGGTCACGCCTGTCACACAGATGTCTTGCTCCACAAATCACACACATACTCTGTAGAGACACACACACTAGCACACAGGCGACATGAAAGGACTCAGAAAATGCGAGAGTCTAGTCTGAAAATAGCATTTTTACATCACATTTCTCAACTTAGTCAAGCTGGTTTGAATAGTAAAAAAAATATTTAAATAAAAGGTTATTGTGCAAAAGACATTACGCTCCCTAAACATATGCTGTATATCTGATGAGCTCAACCTTATTACAGATTAGGCCTATTTCTTGCTGCACTAGTGCTCTTCGCTGTGATTGGTCTGGATGCTTTTAGTGAGCCGTATGTACAGAATCACGGTGTGATGTTGGAGAAGACGGTTTCTGCTGCTGTCAACGCAGGTGAGACGCATGTTTACACATCATGAATCTCTGGCTGAGAGCCAGAATAGCAGCACATCGCTCAGTTGCTGGGATAGTTTAGTTTGGACTGCAGCCAGCTCTCTATCACACACACACACACAAACACACGCATATATTTAGAGGATTTGCGAGGATACCAATTGACACAATGCGTTCCTTGGCCCGTTTCCCTAACCGTAACCATCATAATTAACCCCAAACCCAAAAATGTCCTCACCCTGTAATAGCCCTTTGATTAAATGAGGATTGGTCAAAATGTCCTTACTTATCCAAAATCATCATCCTAGGTCTAAAAACACGCACGCACGCACGCACACGCACACACACACACGCACGCACGCACGCACGCACGCACGCACGCACGCACGCACGCACGCACGCACACACACACACACACACACACACACACACACACACACTCGCGCAGGTGAGTAGTTCCCCCTAAGGCGCCATACTTTCACATTTGACACAACCAATGAGAATGAGTGAGATGTGAGATATGTGTGTGCAATGGCCTAACTCCTCTGTTTTAAGCATTTGCTCTCAAGTTGATCTGCATCTAACTCTTTGTGAGAGCTGGAACAAGCATCGCACATGTGTGTGTGTGTTCCTTTCGATGTGACTGTGTACAGTATCGGTGTTTATTTGTGACTGTTAATTACGGCCCCCCCCCTTCTTGTCTGCTCCCCAAAATCAGTGCACAGCTGCAGGGCCCCCCGAGTAAGGCAGCGCTGCATCTAATGTCTTATTATTCACGCTGTCTGTCTGCTCACCAGCCATACAGAGCCTGGGGGATGGAGGGGATTTTGGGCCTGTGTGTGCATATGAGATGAGGGGGTTATGTATTAGCAAAGTGGCAATGGAGGGTTCATTCAGTCTCCTAATTCGTTGGCACTACTTAATTAAAAGCGATATGATGGGGTGATTGGAGCAGTTGATGGCTGGAGACTGAGAGCGCTTCAGGATCAGGGAAGTGTGTATGTGTGTGTGTCAGCGTGTGTCCAGAGGAAGAAAGAGGAAGTCATTACCTTTTAATCATATCCTCCTTTATTCCTTATCCTCCCCCCCCCCCCTTCTCTCCCTTTTCCTTCCTCATCCCCCCTTCTGTCTCTAAATTCTCCCTAAAGCCCCCCCACCCTCCCAGTTCCCCCCCTCCGTTTCTCCAGCTGGCTCTCAGTGTCAAGCTCCTTGTCATCTTCAATCAACCCCTCTTTTCAGCAACACTTACCCTTTTTCCTCTCGTCCCTGACTGTCTTTAACCTTCCAGTAGGATGTGTGTCGCATAAATGATCCTAGATGGGCATTCATGTTATTCAGTATGACTTGAGCTGTACAAAAGAATAAATCTTCACATCTTTGTTACATCCTTGACGTTTAATGACATCTCTAGGCTTTATTGAAAGGCACTGCACATGCTGTGTTCAGCTGAGAGCGACATTCAGTACGCGACTTTAAAGGAATACTTCAGCGTTAAAACCACCATTTGTTTATCAATTACTCACCGCATTCCCTTGAATTCTTGCATTCTTGCCTGCCACCACGGTGAACGGAGAGTCCAAAAATTGACCAAAATGATGAATTGATTATCAAACTAGATGTTAAAAACTACCCAACTGACTAAAAGTTCAGCAAAGGTAGTATTGCAGTGCTTTTCTATTGGGATCATTTCATTGTACAGGGGTTTTTCTATTTCCATTCAGTCTATATGGTCTTTAACATGAAGCCAACATACAGAAGGTGACTGACTCACTGGTCCAAGGTGACTAGTAGTTCAACTCATTCGTCAGAAGCAGAGGAGATGATCTACTGTGGGCGCGTTTGCTGGAGTCTTTGTGCATGTCCATTCTGTGCATGCGTGCTAGCAAGCAGTAATTAAGCCTAATTATATGCAGCTATTCATTGAAATGTTACTGCCACAGGGTAAATAGGTCTAATTTCTAAAATGAACTAGTAATGCGCACACACACATGCACACTGCTGGGACTGCTGTAGTACTCCATCTCCATCCGGTTTAAACACAGGGAAGTGTTTTTCCTCCACATAAAAAGGCTCCTCATCCCAAAAAGGCCAATGTTATCTCAGTGTAGCTTCTCCTTCACTCTACAATACAGGCTCGAGTTTTCACGAAGCAATTTTGTGGTGGAAATTATAGAATCAGCGCAGCGGTTAGAGACAATGTGCCGGTATATTGTCAGGCAGGTTGCCCAAGTGGTTATTATGTCCTTCGTTTCCGCTTCTTTATTTTCCAGCTGTGGTCTTTGTCATGTTGTATAGTAAACATTAACTCTAATGCTGTGGTTGACTGCGTCAGTATGGAAGCTTCTTCTTGACAGTGAAACAAGGTTTGCATGCGCTGTAACTTGACCTGTATAAACGTGTTCTAACAGGCAAACAAAGCCTCTTCTTTAGTTCTTGTACTGTGTGTGTGTGTGTGTGTGTGTGTGTGTGTGTGTGTGTGTGTGTGTGTGTGTGTGTGTGTGTGTCTGTGTCTGTGTGTGTGTGTGTGTGAGATTGGTATGTGGGAAGGTGGGGGGCAGGGGTCTGCTTTGACACCCTAATCCTGCAGCCTAGTTTGGCTTTGTGTGGAGACCTTAGCTGGGAGGAGAGAGGGATGGAAAGAGTGAGAGCGAGAGAGGCATTGGGAGAAGGAGGGGTGTCGGGGGGCAGTCGATTTGAAGGGGTGGGGGAGAGTTGGGAGCGTGGTGTTTGAGAGAGGGCGAGAGAGGGAGGGGAGTGATGGGAAGGCAGATCGAGGGAGATGGGGTTTGCTCATTCTCCGGCTCTCACTATGAAAGGAAACAAAGGATGCTAAAGGGCCTGACTTATGTCAGCAGGACTTTATAGAGTTCGTCTGTTAGCCGGTTAGCTGGTTCGCCTTCGCTGACCTGACTGCCTGTATTCAGCCGCTGGCATCTTCTTCCCCCTCCATCCATCCGTCATCGCTCTCTCTCTCTCTCTCTCTCTCTCTCTCTCTCTCTCTCTCTCTCCCTGTCCCTCTCTCTCTCTCTCTCCTTCTCTCCCTCTCTCTCTCTCTCTCTCCCTGTCCCTCTCCTCTCTCCCTCTCTCTCTCTCTCTCGCTCTCTCTCTCTCTCTCTCTCTCTCTCTCCCTCTCTCTCCCTCCCTCTCTCTCCCTGCTGAAGACGTCTCATCGCTGCTCAGTGTGATTCCCTGGCTTCTGCATGTGAGTTATTCTGCCTCAGTTTGTGTGTGTGTGTTATAAGATTTTTATAGGGGTCTGATGTGGTCATGGCACACTGTACTTTTCCCTGCAGCTTAGTTAGTGTTTTGTGTTATGTAGACAGACAAGTAAGCTAGACATGTGGTTGAATCTGTGGTTGGGGATCTGCTTCCTCTCTTCGCCCCTTGTTCATATCTCTGCTTCTTTTACTCAGCATTAACGGGTACATCTTCTGCATCTGTCAGACATAAGTAAGGAAGAAGTTGTGAGTAGACCATTGCCTCTGGACTGGAACAATTAGAGGAATAATAGTTGACCATACACACCTGATATAGATCTCATCTGGTCCTCAAATAAACTGGCCACAGCAAATATGCACTGGCAAAGACAAAAATGTCAGCCCCTGTCGAGGGGCAAAGCTTAATCCAAATGCGTAAAACTAACATTTGTATGCCCGAGAGCTAATGCTAAATGACAGCTGGCAACATCTGCTTTTGTTGGAGGCAACACACAACCATAGAGAGAAAATATGCTGCTCTGCCTTAATATGTATTTTTTTTGTGGCTGAAGGGCAGACGGCTTGGTTGCTGGCTTGGCAGCATTGTCGGCACATTGTGGGTCAGCATGGTGTAGGCACTGACATTAAGGGTGGGTGGGGCCTCCTCTCTGGTGTCTGTCACTGAGGAAGAGAGGTTGGCAGCGTGGCAAAGAAGCTGAATTTTGGACTATTAATTAGCAGTGGCCGTTATGGAGTTATGCAGAAAATGTGTCTTGCGCTAGTCAGCACAGCATAATCGCAATATTAATGTCTGAAAATATATATTAAAATTGTTTTCAGATTTTTTTAGATTCTCCTCAAATTTCACTTGCCATCATGCATTTTAGAGCTGAGATGAAGAACAGAAAATTAATCAGCAAACTATTTTTGACAAATGATTAATTGTTTAAGTCATTTTAAAACAAAAATGCCCCAAATTCCTGGGTTCCACCTTGTCAAATGTGAAGATTAGATGGGTTTCTTATCTTCTTTAAAAATACGCTGAAATTTTTTGCGTTTTGGACAGTTGGTTGAACGAAAAAAGCAATTTGAATATGTCACTTTGGGCTTTAGGAGATTAAGATGGGCATTTTTCACAATTTTCTGACATTGTCTTATTGAGAAAGTAATTGGCAGATTAACAGACAATGAAAATAATTTGTTGCAACCCCTGCTTAGTTAGTAATGACTTTTGTAAAATACAATATCTCAATATGAGGATTTGAAACAATACAAATATATAGTATATCAATTATTATGTTAAATTATTACCAGCCCAAGTGTTGCTTATTGTGGTAGACTCCTAGCCAGGCACATAGCTAGTCTACCCTAATCACACACACACACACACACACTCTCTCACTGGCTGTGGGTTCTAATTTTTAATAGGCAGCCAGCAGTAGAGAAAAACACACACAGATGCAGGACTTTCGACATCGGCACTATGGCTGTGTGATTGTCAAGCTCTTGCTGCTGCTGTTTCTGTGCGCGTGCATGTGAATGCGCGTGTGCGTGCGTGTGTGATACCCAGGGATACAGTTGAGAGCAAGAGTCGTCATCCCTGTCTGGCTATTTACATCTAAAAGAAGAGAGGAAATGTGTGTGATTGTGCGAATGTCTAAATCTTGTCCTGTTACAGATTCCTTTTTCCCTGGTCTTGTTAAGAAAAGTATCACACCATCTTAAGTAAAGCCAATCTCACCATCTTCATTCAGAGCTCCATTATCCGTCCTTTATGCGTTTGTGCTGGCGTCTATAGGAATGTGCTGTGTTTCAGTATTTCCCTCCCAATTGAAGAGCTCTGTCCGGGCAGAAGCAAGGTAATTCTCTAATGGGCCTCAGTTCCACTCGATAGCCATCAGTCAATTATACTCAATAGCCATCAGTCAATATTAGTCAATTAGACAAAGCAGTGACAGCGGGCGCTCTTGCTGTCACTGTTCAGAGTGTCACAAGATTGACCGTCTCTTTTTCTAAATTGGATTCAGTGCAGGGCGAGAAGAATATTTACGCTAACAACGTTAGATGATGTGCCAGATAAAAAGGTCTCTGGTCTCTGGAATGACATCTTGCCACTTCAGATGGATGGAGGTTAATATCCCAAGACTGTAGCCCTAAAAATGTGGACATTAGACATGATATCCCCCCACAAGCAAAAACTGCTGATGGTAATTAAAAAGGAGAGGACAAAAGATGACTAGAATGTTTGGGGTGTAGAAGGTGAAGAGGTTAGAGTGGAGGGATGAAGGCCACAAAGGAGGTTGGTTTTGATGCAGGTGGATGCAGGTTGAGGAAAGAAAACCAGCTGAGCCCCTGGTGGTGTTGTCTAACCAACACGGCATGAGAAATGTCTTCTCTCTCTCTCTCTCTCTCTCTCTCTCCCTCTCCTCTTTGACACATTTGTTCTCAGTTTTTATTTACTCGGTCCCCCCACCCCCTCTCCCCCTAGATGCTTGTTTGGTGATACACCCTTTCCCTTTTTCTTTACTGCTCAATTACGTGGTAAACCCTGTAGTCAGCGCAGAAGGGTGAGGGGGGTCAAATGAAGTGTTTCCCACTCTGCTGTAAATATACTGTAAGCTTCAGCTTGTCCCTTGTGACTGTGCAATGTGGTGTTTGCGGTAAGCTTCCCTCCATCCATCGCTCCATCATTCTCTCCTCTGCATCCCACCGCCCTCTCCCCCCTCAGCTATTCCCCAGGCGGCAGGCCACATATTGACCTTTGAATCCTCCCATTTTTCTCTTATTGAGGCACTCAAAGCTCAAACAGAGAAAGGAAATGAAGCATCTGTCTGTGGATTCGTACACATGCACACACACACACACATGCACACACAAATGTAAGTGCAATCATATGCAAACACACGTGGTAAATGGTAAATATTGTAATCCTTTGGTGCCTCAGACGTTTTTTGTTTTGCATTTGAAGACTTGGGTTTTTTGGTCATTTTTTACCATTGCATGCTTGAGTCCATTCCTCCATATTTATTGACAAAGCTGTTTGTTCTCAGATGAAAAGATTAGCTTCCCTGAGACATAACTTGATGGATCAGTGTGTACTAGGGGCCGCTTGGTCACCAAGGCTGCTAGCCAGAATTTGGAGCCGCCGCGGAGAATAGCCCTCTATTGTGTGGTTGTCAGGCTGGTTGGCTGCTGTAGTGCACACACTCAGACATGCTGGCATGCACACAAACATATAGTGATGTACACACATACAAACAGAGACACTTATCACCAGAAAGAGTCCGTGTCAGGTCAGCCGGCCCGGCCTGTGAACAGCACTGTATTGTTGCGAGCCTCCAGCTCTCCTGGACATTTAACAGTGCGGGCATTCAGCTGTTACTGGTGACTCAGGACCAGTGCGGCAACCAGTGTCACCAACAGCACCTGCCTTCACACTACCACACTGTTGTGTTCAAGGGGCGTGAGGAGAAAAGATGAATCCAGAATATTTTGTTTAGGAATTGTTGGAAATAATACATGATCATTCATTTAGTAACATACATAACGAAATAAAAGATGTATCAACATGAAGGGCTATAAGTTGATAGGGGAAAGGTAAAAAAAAAAACAGAATACCTTTTTATGAGTTAATATAGGTTAAACACAATAAGGAGCAAGTAAAATAAATATTCCCCATGGTGAGATGAAAAATGGGATCACATGGGGAGGGTTTTAATCAATGTGTTCTGTTCAGATAGCCCTATTGAACTTATTGCTTTTTCACTTGACCCCCCCCCCACAATGACCCCCACTGAGAGCCCGTATAGATGAATATAAAGCACAGAGAGATATTCCTATTCATTGGACTCCAGTGTCAACATCCAATGGGTAATCTGACCACTGAGATCTTGCGTTGACTTTTGTGAGCAGTTCTAGCCTCCTGGCAAAACGATGCATTCGTCATGTCGAGTGTCTGTTGACTTTGACACTCCTTCCAGCCCGACTGTTTGACTGGCATATTTTCCACAAGACCCTTCCCTTCTTTTTTTCTTTTTTCGTTCATCCTTCGGGGTGTTGGGGGTTTGTTTGAAAGGTCTTATGTTTATGTACATTCTCATGGTTTGTGTGTTAGAGGTGCTGTCAGTCAGCCCTCTCTCAGTGAATCAATAACTCTTTTGTCTGCAAAAGAGTGAGCCCCCCCCCACCCCCCCCCATCAGCCTCATCCCGCTCTGTCTGATATGCAGAAACAACATGACATCTCATCCCCAAACAACCACAAGCAGCCAAAACACTCAAGTCAGTGACATAAGTCTCTGTCTTTTGAACAGGTGGACATGGATTTGTTTTTTGGTCAGTAGTTGATTTTACGTCACACCGAAAATATGTTGTATTTCTGGTTTAGAAGGCAATTGAAGGCCACGACATATTCTGTTAAGTTGATGAAGCAATCCTCTCTGTGATTAGGGATGGACCATCCCAACCTTTTCTGCCGATACCGATTCTGATACAATTTACCGTATCTGTCAGATTAATATGATATGGTGTCAACTTAGATCAGCAACACTACAAGCAGCCAATGTAGAAGCAGCGTTTGGGTCGTGTTTTTTAATCTATAGGAGAACCATGCTCTTGTTTTTAATCACCATCTTGACAACTGACATATGGTTATCTTTGCTCTGTCTTTTCTCCACTTCGCCATGTCTAGAGACAATTAGCAAAGTGAAGTTATATACCCTGCTGCATCTACAGAGTCATTATATCACTTTGCCTTGTACCGTTACCCTATCGCTCTGTCTCTATCTGCCCTCATTTTTCTCTTTCTTCATTTACTCTAGTTTAATTCTAGGTTTGAAAAGGTTTGCGCGTTGACGTCTCTTTCAAATGGGGCTATTAAAAATAACATGCAGCTAGATCTTATTTAACAGACTGCCTTAATGATGTGTGGCGAGACAACTGAGGGGGATTCAGTTCATGCTGATATCAGCAGTATTTTTTACTTCTGGTAAAAACACTGCGAGGGAAAATGTTCCCGGCGCACCAGACAAATGGTCTTTTAAATGCCTCTTGCCTTGTCGATGTTATCATTCAAGTATTCGGTCGGAAATTCTTCCCGCTACCATATCTGTCAGCTTAAACATCTTTCAACTGCAATGTCACTTCCTGTGTGTGTCTGTGTGTGTGTGTGTGTCTGTGTGTGTCTGTGTGTCTGTGTGTCTGTGTGTGTCTGTGTGTGTGTCTGTGTGTGTATGAGAGAGCGGTCCAGTGGGTGAGAGCTGGTAATCTGCCTACCACAACCCTCCTCTGGTGCCCCGTGGTGCCAGTGTAACCAGCCTGACACACACACACACACACACACACACACACACACACACACACACACACACCACCAGGGCACGGCAGAGCTAATGACTCATCTCTCTGCCCCTCTTCTCTCTCTGTCTGTCTGTTCCTCTGTATTTCTCTGTCTCTATCTGTACAGGAGACATCACTCAAAAGGGCTATGAGAAGAAAAGAGGCAAGCTGTTGGCACCATACGTCCCACAGATCCAAGGTAAGGCACACAGGCCTGCAGGGAATTTACTGTCCAGAACAGGTTTATATTTTTTCCCTGGCTGCCTGTTAGCATAGCGGTTAGCACTGTGTCCTTGCAAGACCAAACAGAATGGGCAAAAAAGAATCTTATGACTTATTAATAATGATGATTATTGGTGTATCTTCGTTCACATACAGTACATTTTACATTTTTTAAAAGAAAGAGAAATCTAAAATATAATCCCCAAACTTAAACAATCGGCATACGACAAATTTAAAACTAGTTTACAAGTTTGTTTAATATTAAATACCAGATTGAACATCACATGGTCATAACGTTGCCATGAAGGATACTACGGAGGCTTTTGACACATCTATGTAATTCATCTGGTTAGATTTGATATACTTCTGCTGCTGTGCCCTCGATTCTTTAACTGTGGCTCTGTTATCCTTGGGTTTGTTATTATTGCCATAGCCCTGCAGCAGCCATATACAGTATTATAGTATTTGTAGGGGCCAAGTAAAAATAGATGTTAACCAACCAAGACAATGAAGACCGACTGTATTGGAAATGTAAACATTAGGTGTCTCTACTGAAATGATAACTAGTCTAGATTTTGTCTCAAATAATTTTTCTTTGTGTGCTTGCGTGTGGCTTTCATTATGCAAATGATAAGCTCCCGCCTTACAGAATGGTAATTATTTAGAGGAAGGTTTTCTTTATTTAATGCAGTTTGTGCATATAAGTGCCTGCCTTCCTGTCTTAAGCTGTAGGTGTTTGAGAAGAAATAACTGAAAAAACAGGGAGGCGTGAATTTTCCAAGATGTATGTCTCTACTTTTTATCGGTCTCTGGCTTTTGACTGTGTACATACATTTATATATCAATTCAATGTATTTTTAGCTCCAGTTGAGCATTCAGTCTGTCAGTCAATCGTAATCCCAGACTGGACTCGCTGTCTGTATACTTCATGCTTCCCCGTTCTTTAACCGGGCTCCATGGCAGTCATCGGTTTGGCCTGCTATCAGAATGGCAAGCCTCAGTGGAAACCAGAGTCTGTTGTGGGACGCTCACTCAAGGCTTTCCACTGGAGTTAGCAGGCCTGTTATTCAGCTTGGGCGGCTCATCTCCTTCATTCTATGTCTGTCTCTTGCTCCCTCTCCCTTCTTGTTATCATGGATTCATATGTTTTATTTCTGTCTTTCATTGTTAGATCCACTCTGGATCCTAACACTTAAAAAAGGGAAGTGATAGATGTAGGGCAGAAAATAGATGGGCTTTGATATGGGTGACATTCTTCCAGCGGGATGAATGGATGTGTTGGGAATTAATGACACATCCATCCAGCACGGTGAATGAGTGGGTTAGGGTTTAACAGCTGCCGGGTAGAAATAGGAGACCAATAGACTGAACGTTTCTGAGCTCCATGCAAAATTTCACAAGCCGTTTAACTGCCATATATTTCACTGTAGTCACAGGACTGTATATGTGCCAAGTGTAATAAAGTAGGGTACAAAGTCAGATTGTTTAGATCTATCTATCTATGACAAAGTAAATTGATTTCCTTTGTTTTTATTGGAGTGTTTTGGAGCTGCACTGTGAGCTTTGAGAGTAAATATTTAGGTAAAGTTGTGATTGTAAGTTTTTCAGCGTCAAATTTAGCTCAGTGGGGGAATTTTTATCCATCCTCAGTAAGAATACAGGTATGTGTTGTCTTATCTTGAGTGATTTTGTTTTTGACATCTGGTTTAAATTGTTGCTGACTCCCAGCTCATTCAACCTGAATTTGCCATCCATTCATTTATATCAGGCACATGTCATTTCAATCATTTATTAATGTCTGTGATTCTAATATACAATCGGGTACTGGATGCAAGTCATTAGCCAAGCGTATTTGCTCTCTAAGAAGTGAGACACAGCACTTGTGTCATCAGCCGCCACACCTGTACGTGTAGGCATCAGACGGATGCTAAAAATTCATCAGGGAGCGCTATGGGCCAATAACAACATCTGCTGTGACGGAGCAAGCCTCTGATTGGCTCTGTGCGGTGTGTCTCAGAAGTGTGATCTTCCCAGCAACCGGGTCTGGTGTCCTGGCTTGTTTTTATAGACCTGTTTCCTCCAGGGCCTGGAGAAAGGCTGATGTGTGACTGGGCTGTCAGAGCGATATAAGGGACCAGCATAATATATTGATGTGTCTATCCATGCCCAGGGGACGCTGTGTTTGTATGCGTGTGTGTCAGACTCCGTGCATTATGTGTCCTTAAATTACCTCAGGCCTTAATGAAACGCGTCTAAAATTTGAAAGTGTTATTGAATACATTTAGTCAAAGCGTGTGTGAATGTTGCTCAGCAGTTCCGTGTGTGTGCTGCTGCTGTCCGAGAGTTGCTGACAGTGTGTAGCTCGCTTATCCCCACTAATCTGCTGCTGAAAAGCCAGGCGGGCTGATGGCTCTCTGGCTGGCCGGGTGTCTGACCGGCCAGCCAGCTAGGTGTTGGATCTAGCTGGGTGAATATGGCATGGGAGGACCCTGTCCTCTGTCCTGTTTTCTAATGGTTACACTTGTAAAGACAGCCATATATAGACAACTGTCAATCACTAGCCAATGATAGTAGGCGGCTTTGACTCCATAAACGTTTGGCTGAAGTACATGAATATAGCTGGACTGTTAATGCGGAGTCCCTCATATTATGTCATCAGGTTAAATGTGTTGGAACTTTTTTTTCTATAAAATACTCACCTTTATAGAGATTCAAAACACTTCCTCTGGGGAAGGAAGCCTCCAAAAGTGGTAGGCATCAAATTAGATTGGTAGTGGTAGTTGTACCTGGCCGGCTTGGTTACGCATTGCAATGAACTCAGTTGGCTATGTTTGCATATGAGAATTTGCAGGGGTTAATGTCTTCGTTAGTGCATATTTTAGCATCCAATTAGCAGGTTTCATTAAATGGAATAAAAGACATGTCTGTAGCACAAACCTGACCATATGATGTTTTAAGTTAGTGTTTGTCACCTCCACAAGATTTCTAGTTCCTTATTCACACAAAAATGTAATGTATTTGTTTTTAGTTGTGCTGCTGTTTTGATACATCTGTAAGTATAAAACTATACAGTGTTTAGGTATCAAAAAGTAGACTGAAAATATGGGCAGGAACCGGCAGGAGGATGTGGAAACATGGCGATAGTTGGTATTACATATTGAGACAGAGCTACAGAGCTACAGGAGCATCGTTTTAAACTTGATTTTCCTCTCTATCCCACTGTCGGGAAAACATATGTTATAAAGCTGTCAGATGTATTGCTGAGTTATAGTACAGAAGCTGTTACTTTGAAGGCTTCCTGTTCCATTGTTTGTAAAGTTGTCCCTCAACTCTGCCTAAAATAACATCTATGGCCTTTCATTACTCAACACAGAAATACAAGCAAGTTGTGGGAAATATCTTTAGTTGGAATGTTCCTATAATATATTAGCACTCCATATAGTGAGTGCATTTAGATCTTTAATATGCAGAACATTATATACCACATTAGGGGTAAAATGAAGATTTTCTGTGAATAATTAATGGATTTCGGAATTTAATCTGGATCAAACTTGTGACGTACGGTAAAATAAGACTCATCTCATTTAGTCATATTTTACATCCTCTGATGTATTTGAAGTATGTATACTTGCATACATCAAACACATTAGTATTAGAGCATGAGAAGAAGAAGTGAAGTCAATGGTAGACAACTACAAACAGAGCTGGAACCACAACTTTCCTTCAGGCGGTAGTCTTGGGTTTCCCCTCTGATGTTAACCACTAGTAACGTAATGAGGCTCAAATGAGAATTGCATAATCAAAAGGATGAATCACTGCCTGTGTCACGCAGTGCACAGAGAGGTTGACGAGTTTGAGTGTTTGATAATATTAGAATGCTCTAGTTAGGAGATGTTGTCTGTTTGACATTCATGGTGCTTAATCACCTCATGTCTGTTACGTCTCTGTAATTTGCATTTGCTTGCCTTGAAAAGCTGGAAGGCAGCTGCAAAGCTGCGAGAAAGGCTGGATTAATTTAAGTGGAGACGTTCTCAACTCCAAGCTACTGTATTAGAAGAAAGCAGCCTAAATAGGGATTATCATTAAGCTTGTGGATACTTGATCTAGTCGAGCAATATTCAGAAGTGTTGCTCTATGTCCAAGGCACGTTCTGCAAAGAGTGTATATGCTCATAATTTTGATAGTGATATTTCTGCTTTTGTGCATCAGAGGAAGGTATAAATCTTGTTTCTGTCCTGTTACAAACTGTTTTGTCTCTCTACAGGTGTAGATCCTTCTCTGCAAATTGACAACAGGATCCAGGCCTCCTCCCAAGCTGTTCTCCCAGGTTCCAAACACAACAAGTCCCGGGCAGCCAACACCCGGGATGAACGCTTCAGATCTGGTAATCACGCCTCCCATACTGCCTGAGAATTGTAAATGCCTGGTGCTCTTCTTTTATGCTGGAGCTTAACTGTGTTGATGTGTTCTCTTAGATTTGCACACAGAAG
This sequence comes from Ophiodon elongatus, assembly GCA_016806645.1. Classification (NCBI taxonomy): domain Eukaryota; kingdom Metazoa; phylum Chordata; class Actinopteri; order Perciformes; family Hexagrammidae; genus Ophiodon; species Ophiodon elongatus. The sequence continues at coordinate 5,395,915 of JACSYO010001810.1, forward strand.
CCGTCCAAGCAGCTTTGGCAAAGTACAAGGAGAGGAAGATGCCAATGCCCTCCAAGAGACGATCTGTGTTAGTTCAGTCTTCTGTTGAGGCATGCACCCCGCCAGGTGAGACCTCTGTTCCTGTAACGCTGTTCACCAAGGGCAAGGTTTACCCTGGAAACACACAGCCTACGTCAATGCTTACAATAGGTTGTTTCCATGTGCTCGCATGAGCATTGGAGTGTAGGATGCTGACAGTCTGTTGTGTCCAGTGGTGGAAGATGATGTTGTCAAGCTTTTGCTACTGGAAAGAAATATGCAATTTGATGAATGTGTCCATTCTGTGTGACTCAAAAGGGCTCAGTTCTCACTGTTGTATTCCCAGGCAGACCTTCCCACATGAGTTGCATAATGGATGCATAATCAGATTTTTAACATAGTCTCAATGTGACGACCTTTCGCCTGCTTTTATAACAGCTTGAATTGTGTGGGCCAGTTCATTTTAATGCATTCTGCAGCTTTTTTTGGTTGTGATCTTCAAGGCCCCAACATTTTTTTTGTATTGTTAGTTTTGCTCAATTGTTTCCAATAAAGGTATTTAATCAATCTTTAATCAGTCGGTAAGATATCAGTGCAAGATTTGAGGACAGCAAACTTTCCAGTCTCTTAACACTGCAGTGGCTTTGTCATTGGTGTTCAAGAGTTAATTGGTGGGGGGCCTTAGAGCCTCGTGTCTTGGGTAAAGAGAGAGAGGACACAGCGGTGCAGTAAGTAAACGGATTAAGAGCTCAGACATTGGGGTTTGAACAGGAGAAGGAGGGGTCTCTGCATGGTCACTCTGATGGATTTACTGAGATGAAGTACATAGGTATAGCTAACAGAGCCACAAAATCATATACTGAACATACAATATAATTTGGGGATCTACTAGGTTTTCAAAGCTAATGGCAGTTGCAGGTATTAGTGGGCACACAGGGGCATGGTTGTGCTACTTTGACATTTGATCTGAGATTTGAATTTAAATGGTTTTATTAGACTGCATTAGCAACATTACATAAGGTGGTGGATTTAGTGGACTCTTTGGCCACTAATGGTGCTGTTAAGTAATATTTAGATGAACAAGTCCCCCTATTGTTGGTATCTGTATTTAATACTCATGCACATTGATTAACCTTTTCCTTTTCCATCTCTTATCTTGCTAATCTACAGTGGCTGGTTTACATCTGGTCACACTACGTGTCTGAACACTCCATGTCTGATTGTGAAGAACCAGTAGTAATGTGAGCAAAAATAATTATTCTACTGCCAGACCTGTCATTCAATCCAATGTGTGGCGTGATTGGATGGTAGAAGCCTTATTCCAACAACATACAGTATATGTAGCCAATGTACAGACCAACAGTCACAACAACACATTTAGCAATGCCTGAGGTTGTTATATGTTTAGCAGTGCTAGCGGCATCACCCTAGGAATGGCTATATTGGTTTGACAGTCCGTTCGTCCGTCTACTATTTGGTTCCAGACTGAAATATCTATGAGATGGATTGCCATGAAATTTGGAACAGACATTCATGGTCTCCAGAGGATGAAGCCTACGGTCTTTTGCCTAATTTCCACTGCATGATCTGGCTCAGCTCGGCTCAGCTCCACTGCAGATAGTACCCCCTGAATGTAGGTGTGATTCTTAGCTGATCATCATACCAACGCTGCGTAAAACTGACATGACATCATATTCAACGTGACACAAACACAGTGTGTTCGCTAGATCCTTTATTAATGGGCAACCAAACAGAGGAAAGTCTGTACCTCGTCAAATGACCACAGCGTGGGCTGCTTTTAAAAAAATATCTGGGTTGAGTGAATAAAAACGTTGCAGAGACTATTGATGGTAGCTTGTCCCATGTCACACAAGTGCCGACTTTGGTGGCAATCCTCTCTGACCAATCAGTGGTCTGCAGTGTTTTAACACCACATTCCAATGCCTTTTCTGCTCAATTGAAACCTCGACAAAGTTCATCATCAAGTTGATTACAAAAAAAATACCAGGTTCTATCCACACCTTTTTGCCAATGGAAGACCAAAAAAGAAGAGTTCGAAGAGAGTCAAGCAAGCTGTGCCATACCACGCAGTGGAAATTCGGCATTTGGTGATCTCTTGACTTCTTCTTTAGCACCACCATGAAGTGTATATTTGTGCTTTTGACAACTATTGAAAGGGTTTGCCGTGAAATTTAGTTGAGACATTCATGTTCCTCTTGGCATGAATTATAATACTTTTTGTATCTGTCCAGCACTTTGGTTCAGAACCAAATCCCTGCAAGGCAAGTTACATTCCCATTAGGCTCAGCTATACTTTTTTAACTTTTTAACAGCGTATTAGTAAATGTTAGCATGAAGATGGTACCCATTGTATCTGCATAACACTGTCAATGTGAGCATGTTAGCATGCTGATGTTAGCATTTAGCTCAAAGCACTACTGTGCCCAAATACCACTTTAGTCTTATTTTCACTACTAGTAGGCAATCAGTAAAAGTGATTTACCATTTATTCTACATTGATGAAGCATATATTAAACCTGGAGACTCGAATTTGTAGGATGCCATCTGTACATAGCCAGTATAGTGAGTGATCTGTTTCTGCTTAAGTTTTCTCTCTTTTATATTCCTCCCTACCTCCAAATCTTACAACACTCAGTGCCTTTCTCTAACTCACTCTTTACTATCTATTCTTGTTTTTGTCTGTTTATCTGTGACTAATACCTCTTTTTCTTTTTCAGTTCCCTTCCCATTATTTCCACCTCTCTATTTATACTTTCCATTTGTTCTCTGACCCTCTGTTTCACTCTCCCTCTGTGTAACTGTGTCAAGGTTACTGAGATTGGGAGAGAGATTGGAAAGAGGCAGAGAAATAACAAACTGACTCATAAATGCGAGATAACCCCCATGAGTCTGCTGGTTGTAGAGACATTAAATTCTAGCTTGTTATGATCAAACGTCCTCCAGCCTTCCTTTGGCAGCCTCTGCAAAGCCACTGGACAGCCTGACAGTCATTTTAAAAGAAGTCTCAGTTGATGGACTTTATTTGTAACTATATACTGTGAGTGATTAGTAGGCAGATTGATTGCAAGAAGGCTTATTACTTTAGAGAACATCCTCAGGCATGTGCTGATCACACATACAGGCTTAATGTCTGTTTTCTAAATGTCTTGTTCTCATCCTCTCATACCCCTCTTTCTCCCAACTCAAACCTAGTTCTGGTTCTGGGCTGGTGCTGGTGCCAGTTCACAGTTGGTTCAACTAGCGAATCTTCTAAGAACCAGCTTGCTTTCCCACAGGCTAGAGACCCAAGTCATTATGTCACTGTCTAGGCCAACTGAAAGCAGAACAATATCACTGACGGACTACATTCACTTTACAAGTGTTGCTTCTGGCTTTGCGAGCCTACATCGGCATCCAAACACCCGATTGTCCCTCAAGTTTATCTTGATATTATGTGGAGGACTACAATGCAAGGAGACTGTTTGTCTCTTCCATGGACCACTGGTTTGATTTTATGTCCAGAATGGAGCTCTGGGTTTTAAAAAGTTGTTGGTTCCACTGCAAAGACAGTTTTCCTGTTCGAGAGCTGTTATATTCTTCTTCTTTTTTTTGCTGTCGAAACACCAAATTCTGCAGCACAAACTGCCTTGGTGGAAAAGGGGTATCAGAGTATTTGGGATAGGTTTTCCACATTATTTTTAAGGCTTTGTTTTGTAAAGTATGCTGTGTGTCATATTTTGAGAAGTGTGAGTTTTGTTCTCTGTATGGGTTGCTGCAGTTTACTTCGTTAATCATGAATAATGTGGGAGAAGTGTGACCTTTCTTGGTGATTTTTGAAAACAGTTGTTTCATTTTCTCAAGAGGGTAATGCCGAAGCCCGTTTAGCCCTTTCATTACACTCCGTTCTCTGCAGAATGCAAATCTCAGACTGGCCTGCTTTTGTGTAACTTCAGTGGTTCTGTCGAAAGAGCAGACGTTTCTGGGTACTTGGCAGATGAAATGGAATGTGTTCATTTTGAATGATCCTGACTTTGCTTTGAAGTTGTTCCTGTTTGGGCTATTTTTGCTGAGACCAACTGCTCACGGCTGTCTCAAGGGAGAGACGGTAAAATCATCAGTGACTGTGTTTGAGCCTAAGCAATAACTTAAGCATACACTGCTACTAGGAAATTTGGTCAGACTATTTTAGGTTGTGTCTGTATTGCAAGTACAGTGTACATATTTTTCAAAACCCCTTCAAGCAAGAATACCAGTTTTGGTTAGGTCAGAAAGTTCTCATAACTGCCTCGTTATAGCGACTGTATACTTACTATAACTGTGTGGTTTGCACAGTAAATATTTCTCTTAAAAAGCTGCCTTTGTTCGCTGTATTCCTTTGTTATTATTTATATCTATATTTCATTCTGTCGTCTACAAATATGAAACACTCTAGTCTGTTTGTTGTCAAAGTCTATGACACTCTATCATCCAAATAGGCAATATAATACAAGCATCCCTCAGCTCAACATCTTCCATCTCCATTGAACTCATCTGGCCATCCCACTTGCTTATTTGTACTCTCTCCAGTATTTATAAGTAAAATAATGTATCATCAGCATATCATCTAAATCCTGCAGCCCCATATCTTTGTCCACTGTTGTGACGTTGCCCTGTCTTGACCTGTCAAACACAGACACCTCCTCAGCGTCGGAAGACGAGGGCTCACTCCGCCGGCAGGGACGTCTGGCCACCTCGACGCCCTTCCAGGGCCACGGCCACCCAGCCGTTGAGCACTGGTTTAACCGTGTCATCCAGGGTTCGTCCACCTCATCCTCCGCGTCATCCACCTCATCCCACCCGGGAGGGAGATCCGTCACCACCACCACCAACACCACTTCCCACGCAGCCCTCAACGCCAACGCCGCAGCTACCGCACTGGCTGACTTTATGGCACACACCCAGCTAGGTCAGTGACACACACGCAGTCTAACACGCCATCAAATGACGGCTGGTCAATCTGTATGTTCTTATCCCCTTTTAATTGATGCAGCGCTCTCATTCTTGTAGTCCAGAGATGGTTGTGAGTTGAAGTAGGAAAGTATTGTATAACTAGACTGAGATAACGTTTTCATGCCAAGGTAGGAACCAGTATTCAATGTTTTAAATTGTTTTTATTCTTATGGTATTCTCACTGTTCAGGTGTGCTGGTGGAATAATTCTGATTTAAGTTTCATTGCCTTCACAGTAGAATTACATTGACATATAGTCTTTTAACAAGCCTGCAGATACCACTGCTTACTTGTATGGTTTTGAATTCCTTCATCTCCAATATATATACAGGTATCACAGATTCTGCAGACTTCATTTCTGCTTTTTCCATTGTCTTACTTTACCTTATATCAGCAGAAGTTTGGTGCGTTCTCTTATTGCCAGCCATTCAGATTTTGTCTCGTCAAAGGTGACATTTTAATTTGTTATTATGTTGTATCATGTTGCTTAGACAGTTTCTAAAACTGTAGCTCAATCGCAGATAGCAATTTCTATCGCAACTGCTACTGCCGAAGCCATATCTCCCAACAGTTCCACAAAAGCACTTGATGAGGCAAGACAAAGTAAACCAGTGACAGAGTTTTAGGGTCCTCTCACGTCTCTATTTTGGTTAATTTGGCCTGGATCAAGGGAAAAAAATATACATTTTAGTTGCATTTTAGTTTTGGTCCGGTTCCTGTTCACACTGACTTTTTACAAATGAACCAAGAGGGGTAAACATGAAGTTATACAGTCTGACTGGTAACTCGTTGATTGGACTGTTTTGTCGTTTGACATCCTGCATTATCAGCACAAATTAACCAAACTAACCAAACTAACCGGACACACGGACCTGAGGGTCTTTTCAACCGTGCCAAACAGGTGCGGTGTGAAAGCACCCTCATGCCTAATTTATACTTCTGCAGAAAGGCTTGCGCAGAGATGGTTTGCGGAGCTCGCAGAGAGTGGCTGAGCAAAACCACAGGAGTATAAATCAGGCATAAGGCTGAGCCAGTGTGAAAGCTGTCAATCGCACCTTGGTGCTGACCAAACACCCAAACTGTTTTCAAGAGGACTCTGTTGCAGTTTGTTTATGGTTGGACGAACCAACAACAGGCTTCTATTTAGCATGATTTCAAAAGCTAAATCCATCTGCTGGTTGTGAAATCTGTTCAGGAAGCGACCTTTAAATTTATCTGTAAAAGGCCATATATATAACCTATTTATGCAAGTAATGTGGTAACCAAGGTAACTCATATGCACATCAGCGTGGATCTTTTCCCCTGTGACAAGAGCCCTCTTTTCTCTAGCTGTTAGTCATTATTTATAACATGCAGTCAATTTGCTACCTAATAATACTAATATTGCATATAATCAGTTATTTCTTCGTGAGCTCTTTGTGACACCAAAGAACATAAATATACACATCAGAAGCATTGAAGTGCTGCATAAACTGTCAGTAACCAGAATTTTATTTCCCCATGTGAGTCCTGATGATGCAGGATGACAATCACCAAAACTGTCCGATCAACGAGTTACCTTTCAGTCTGTGTAGCTAAGTGTTTTTTCCTCTTAGTTTATTTGTAAAAAGTGTGAACAGGAACCAAACCAGAACTAAAATACAACAATGTATAATTTTTTTCACTTGGTCCCGACCAAATTAACCTTACTACAGGTGTGAAAACATCTCTCTAATTATTCGTCTCGGTCTGCCATCTCACTGTCATCCAGTCATGTGAAAGGGCTCACAGCCACTTCCCCGTGTCACAGCCGCAATGCGAGTCCTAAGCTCGTTAAGGAGATTCAGTGGATTCATCTTCATTCGTCTCTCATAGCAGCAGCAAAGTGAGATGGCGTCTTGCTTGTGTATGTGTGTGTGTTCATGTGTGTCTGCTGGCAGAACGATATCCTGTTAGGATGGAGCTGTCAGATTTCTGTCCAGCCTGTCTCCCCTCAAGGTTGCTGTCATAAAGTAGCAGCAGTGACTGGTGCTGAATGAAGCTGTAAATAAATCTCCCATATTATCCTGTTCCTTGACCCCTCAAACTAGGATTCTGTCTGTCATTCACTTCAACAAAAGATAATGACTAGAAGGCCAAGACACTTTTTGAAATCACACATGTCTGCTGTGCACATGGTATATTTAATTAATACAGTAATACATAAGTTTTTAGGGTTTTTTGAGCTCAGCTCTCTATAACCTTTTATAAATGTGTGTTGGTACCAACAACACTGTAACCACAGCATTTAGGGTTAGAAAGGTTTACATTTAAAACCCAGTTCCCATCACACCAGACCAACTCACCTATACTCACATTCACTCCCTGTAAAATCTAATGCAGTCCAATACAACAGCTCAGCCTGATTCTACCTTTACAAAGATATTGATGTTCAGTTTTGAGTGACACTGTCAGAGAGGCATTGTTATAAGTATATGTTTATGTTTGATGTTGTAGTTTGCAGTGGTGTTGAACATTATATTGAGAAGTTTTATCCAAAAGTCTAATGTTTTGCCCACCCCATAAGGGGGGGATGAATATCAGAAACCCGTTTCACTATAATGCAGTCCGGTACAACACCACTACTCACTACGACGTCAATAATAAACAGTTGAAGTGACACCTCTGCGAAGTGTTAACAAAATCTGAACATTATAATCTTCCTAAATGTAGAATTTGTGGCAGATCTGTATTATTGAATTGCTTTCAGGGGTTGTGAAAACTGTTAAACTTTATTGTAAGGATTCCTTTTCGGGGTTAAGCACAGAAAGGGGGCACAAAAAGAGGTCATCACAATGTCCCCAGACTTTCCTGTTAATCATACTACTTAGACGTCTTGTTCTCTGTGGATATGTTATGCATGGAGGGTAATATATCTTCTGAATAGAAACATTCATTCATTATCATGGCAGGTCGTTAAAATGGATGCAAAACGTATAAAAACCTTGTTAAAACACTCTCTTCTGCATTTAGGACTCTCCACTTGCAGATGACAAAAAGGCTTTTAGCCTCTCAATCAAATTCCTAAGCTGTCAGATCAGTTTGTTTGCAAGATCATGAAGTCAATTTTCATTTAGTAACGATAGCCGAAAATAGGCCTGGCGTTTGACCTTTTAACCCCCGACGCCCCACTCATCACAGATAACCACTCAGCGCCCCCCGATGTGACGGGGCTGTCGGAGCGCTCCTCGCTTCATACGGAGCGTCCCCAGGTGGCCTCGGTGCGAGGCGTTTCCCGGGGCTACAACCACCACACCAGCGTCATGGAGACTGCAGATGGTGAGTTTCCTACTCTCACGCACACACACACACAAACACACACAGAAACCCGGTCACCTCCCTATCTCCCCTGCTGTCGGTCCCTCTGTCTTCTGCTTAGTAAGTCTGCCTGTCAGACTGGCACAAGCTGCTGACTGACCCTCTCATGTTGCCATGGTAACACTGCACCACTAATAAAAACACACAATTGGTAACGATTTGTCCAGGAACATTGATTCACGTGATTCAGTTCTTGTCATGTTATTATAGATTGAGGGCATAAAATGAACAACCACCAAACATCATCCATCATTCAAGCAGCACAGTCTAGTAGGCACCCAATATTGCCAGCAGTTTCCTGATTGGCTATCGAATATATTGGCAATTGAATGCTGTGCAGTGTAGAACTGGGTAACCAGTGAAATCAAACCAAGAGGGTGTGTCATTACAATGTTTAAAATATACAACTGAACTGAATATTTCTTCCTGGTATTAGGCCAACTTGTGCCATGCGTTAAGATGGATGTTTTTACAGTGTATGCACCAAGTTTGTTGTCGTCAGAGATGACAGTCTTGTCGAGCAGTCGTTAAAATCAGCACCAATGTGTTCCTGTCTCCCTTTCAGCCCTACTCATTCAACATCAGAGCTGAATGCAGCTTTGAATTAATATCCAATGTATGAGCTAGCTGCGAGAAAACTGGAACGGTGCTTCAGCAGATCTATTACCTTCCTGCCATCCGTCCTCTGTCATCCAGAATGTGTGCGTCGTCTGGGTTTTCACCGCTAATAAATGCAAAACCAGCCCACCTGGCTGACACTTAAAGGGGAAGGGAGTTTTAAAAGATGTGAACAGTGACATTTTTTTCCCTTCTGTTTGGTGTTCAGGATGTTTCAAAGCCTCACTGCCTATGCAAGTTTTTCACAAATATGTCATTAACAATAATGACAAAAATAGCAACAAAAAAAAACGTCAAGAAATCCTATCTTTGTTTTTTATGCTCCCACAACAACAGTATGTGTCTTAGCGCTTTATAAGCCTGCTCTCACTCATGTCTGGCTGCAGGTAGATTTCTATCACGCATTCACACGTTCACAATCGCACAGAACGTTAGCGGGACTGTTTCATTGACATCCTGATGTGTCTCTCCTCCAGGCTGTGAGTGGAGAAGTGAAGGATCCCTCAGTTTAATGGATGGTATTTATAACCGTTCTTCCAACTCTATGGCAGTCTTCTATATGTGCACTCTGCTGCGTGTGCATTTATGTTTGTGTGTGTTTCTGCCTTCGCCTCCACTGTCAGGTCTAGCACTTGTCCAAACTGTGTGTGTTTTCCAGAAATATATGCAAAGCTGCAATGAATTCAGTCATTGGATACCTTTTGTGTGCGTGTGTGTGTGTGTGTGTGTTTGTATAGCTGAGTGTATTGCAAAAGCTTTAGCATTCATAGCATCTCCAAGCGATGTCTAACCATGTTCTGCAAATTGATGATGTTAAAGCAGATTGTTTGAAAAGGTGTTTTCCATGACAGGTGCAACTATTCATTCGGGGTTATGAATAATTAGCATGTCGACACACTGGTTTCTGCGCTCACACTGAAACGCTAAGACTTGTCAATTTATGTTTCTCACTACATTATGTGACACAGGCCTGTTCGTCTGTAACCACACAGTGGGCTCTTTGATGGGCAGTCGTCTAGCACTGTTGCCATTTTGATAACAACACATAGGGTGTAGGAAACATGCCACACAGTAACTTGGTTACTGCCGCTGTATGTGTTGGTTTCCTGATGGAGCAAGCGTACTGTGGTGCTTTTTTTCGTCAACAAATCCCAAGAAAAGACCGAAACAACTAATCCCACTAACAAGCGTTGTCTGCGTATCCAAAGTCTGATATAGCGTATTCCTCTGTGCTCTAGATCTCATTTGTTGTGCAAAAACAGTTAAAAACAAAACAGTGAGCCACTGTTTTCACCTGGGTGACATGTTCCCTCACTATGATGAGCACATGCGCCGTAGTTCATTTTGAGTTCACCGTCCTTGTAAATACTCACTAGGGCACCAAATGTTCATTGAGCCGCAGCTGAAAATTGTCCTCAACAAATGCTCCTCTGTTTTGAGTAATGTTTGATTAAGAACTTCAACGCCCTGCTGTTTTAGGAAATGACTCTCTAAAAATTAAACCGTATATAGTGAGACTTTTTTTAAAAATATTTTTACGGCTTCGGTAGTAACAAATTAGCTTTTAGCTTAGAGCCACAGACGGGGTAAGGAAGTCAAAAATATTAAAAAAAAAACTAACACATTGTTGGTTTTGGTCTTTCACTGGGATTCATTAACAATAAGAAACATGTAGGATAGCCAGCCTGGCTCTTTATCTACAGCTTTGTTATGGTTTTAGCTTGTTGGTGAATGCAATACTGTTGATCATCTATGCACATTACTGCGAAGACCTTGTGTGCCATTTAAAAAAATTAAAAAAATAAACAAGAGCCAGTGTTTGCTAGAGTAATTTAATGATATGGGTGGATATATTATGAAATTATGAAAATGTTAATTATAGTCATCATCACATGCGGGTCCTGGTTGGCTGTGATATTAATGATCAAGGGTGGGTGGGGCTCGGGGCCCTCAGATGCAGTCCCGTGTGTCTAGGGCTTTCTAATTGGCCCATCAGGTGCAGCGCTGACCCCCACACGTCTGCTCCCTGTGCATCTGTCCCTTCATGAGGAGGCAGAGTCTGTCGGAGCCAGGCTTATTATAGTAAGATAGATCAGGCAAGCTCCATGCAGCTGTGGCCTTCGTCTCCTGTGGCTGTCTGGAATGTCTGACACGGACCAGCCCTCCCAAACGAAGTATGAATTCATGGGGAGGAAATGATGTCCGATGTTGATTATAGACTTTGCGTCCACGTCTAAAATGTGAGCGAAATCTAACCAGACACCCCTCCTCTTCTCTCGTGCTCCTTCGTGTATGTTTTTACGTCTTTACAAGGCTTTCTTGAGTATTGCATTTATGTTCTGGTTCAGCATTTCTAACACTTTAACACTTCAAATGACTTCCATATATTTTTACTTGACTGGGGTATGGTTGGTTTTAGCCTCCACAATTATGGATCTTGCAGAGCGTATGTGATACAGACACCTTTTTAGACACCTCATGAATCACTTAATGCAGGCAGGACATCTTTGTTGCTAGGCAGCAGACGAGGAGGCTCCTCACTTTCTGTTTTATTGGGCCTGTGAGGTTTGTCGGTGATTCTAGAGAGTATCTGGACTGACCGACTGTAACCCTTTGACCTCCAGGTGACTGTAGAGGACCTCGTGGTCCACTGTTTTGTTGTCTTGCTACAATGTGAGTGACAGCTGGTTGTCCTCTAGAGCGCCACATTGACCTTTTTGCTTTTCTTTTCTTCCCTTTCCTCCCCTCATCCATCTTCTTCTTTCTTCATCCATCTCTCAATCAATTTCTCTACATTTCTATCTATTTCCACCCCACATATTCTTCCTCTCCAAATCTGTGTTTCTCTCCATATCCATGTCCCGTTTATTTTCCCCGGCCCTTTTCTTTTCATCGCCTCCAACATCATTGTGTAGGTGTTCCAGTCAACAGTCGCGTCTCCTCCAAAATCCAGCAGTTGCTCAACACTCTGAAGAGACCAAAGCGGCCGCCGTTGCGAGAGTTCTTTGTCGACGACTTTGAGGAGCTTTTGGATGGTAATCTGTCCTGAAACTAATTACATGGCTTCTATTAAATCAATAATTCATGAAACAAAGCATCCATCTTTCCGTGGTGTGATCAGCATACTGATCAAACATTTTAGCAGTTAAAAGTATTTGATTCAAACATTCCTGTTGTTTTGAGTGTGTCAGCTTTAGGATGTTGTCAAATTTTTTTCCAGCTTCAGCCGAGATAAAAATGTCATGTTGACCTGACCACGCCTCACAAATAAACAGTCAAGGAACACTTTTAGATCAGTGGTTGTCATTTTGTCTTTTTATGGAGCTTAGACCACCAGGTGTGTTAAGGGAGTGGTTAGGGAATACAGAAACACGCACACGGTGGACCAGCCCTGTCTAACCATTTCCTCCATTCCAACCAGTCCATCATGGGTTTTGGGTGGCTCTCTGCCAGGCTGAATAAACACTCTGAAAATAAAAAAGCGGCAGGAATAGTAATGCATCAGCAGGTAATTGTAAAGCCTCCCTGAGTTTGGCACAGAAAGTGTGACATGGCAAGCCTCTGCTTGGTGGTCTGCTTGGTGCAAGCAGAAAAACACAGAGCCGGAAATGGCTGCAGGCTTAACACTATTTGTTCCTGATGAGGGGGGGGGGGGGGTATTTGGCAGGGGACATCTTGCCAGCTCAGTTAAGCATTTCTGAATTCCTCTTCAGGAGAGTTTGAAGGGAGAATAGTGATGGAGAGATGGAAGTCAAAGAGCAAGTATGGTGCTAGGAGGGACGGAAAGTGAAGGATAAAGGGAGCTACAGTTTATTGAAAGTTTCTCAGGAATTGGTATCTGAGGCCGCTATGACAGATAAGGACAGAACCCAGCTCACATTTTATCCTCCAGCTTTCGGTGTCTTTCAATCCTCGCACTCCTTTTATTGCCCTGCCTTCCTTTAACAGAGTTGTGTTATTGAGAAATGTACCATTTATTTGTAAATCACTCAACCAAAAACAGACATACTTTGAACCACCCTCACACTGGTGCCCCATTCTCTTCCCTATTTAGTTCAGCAGCCAGATCCCAACCAGCCAAAGCCAGAAGGCCAGCACATGAGTCCCCTGGAAGGAGAGCCTCTCGGGGTGGTCAACAACTGGCCTCCCTCCTTGCAAGCAGCCTTACAACGGTGGGGCACGACTCAGCCCAAGACCCCCTGTCTAACGGCACTCGACAATGCTGGCAAGCCGGTCTACACACTCACCTATGGTAGGTATCAAGCTGTGAAGGAGTGGCTCAGAATTTACACTGTAGATGGAAAGTAATATCACCTCTTGTCATGCATTCTATCTGGGTTTTCTCTGTACAAATAATGGACAAGGAAGGGCCTGCGTCTGTCTCCACATACATTATTTTGTAATTTGCTGCTGTTATCAGCTATTGTGTGTGTGTTTTTATGTGGATTTGGGAGCCTGGGGTTGTTGTATCAAAATACATATTTGACACTGGACATTCACATCTGTAGGTAAACTATGGACCCGCAGTCAGAAACTGGCCTACACTCTTCTTAACAAGCTGAGTACCAGAAATGAGCCTTTGCTCGTGCCCGGCGACAGGGTAAGTCATGAGATAAAACTGTGTTCGGTGGTGGTCAGTTGTATGTTACATTCCTTGTTGCATTCTAGGTATTTGGCTCAGGTGCCTAAAACAATATTCAGCAAGTGCTAGTTTGTATTTCCCTGAACATGAAGGAGTGTTGAAAATGAAATGGGGAAATGTTGATGACTAGAAGATATTATTTATCAAGTCAGGCTGCATCTCAGTGCTCAGTTTTCAACCATCAAGGTCTTGTGTTATTTCTTTATAAAATCACAACCTCATTACTTGTGAAGGGTAGCAAATGTTTGCTTTCAGATCTTGTTCATGATACTTTCTACACACCATGCCCCTTGCTTCTTCTACTTAAACTTAAAACAGGAACTGCACAACATCCTACTGTAACATATTGTGTCTGTGCTACACCTGTAGGTTGCACTTGTTTTCCCCAACAACGACCCAGTGATGTTCATGGTGGCCTTCTACGGCTGTCTCTTGGCAGAGCTGGTACCTGTGCCTATCGAAGTGCCGCTGACCAGAAAGGTAAAGGCAAATGCAATCTCCTGGGAATGTGTGGACATTTGTAGTATGAGCTGTTCTACATAAACACTACAGAGCAGTAGTGACCCCTGCTGGACAATTGACCCCTAATGAGAGCATTAAAAGTTGTGCACAGTTGCTTCACTATAGATATCTAGGATTTCTTCCAAGATCCCAGTACATCTTGCATGATATTGTCTTTTAAATATTCTCATTATGTTATGATGCATCCCAGTTTCCAGCACATCATCAGCTCAAACTGAACCAAATTCACCCACATTAGTTAGACATAGATTAGATATTAGATATTTATGGCTGTTCTTATTTGCTCTTCATAAGCATGCTGTTGGAAGACGCTGTGCTGTAAGTAATGAGATTTAAGTGAGATGAAATGATGTGTAATTCCAGTCAAAATATTAGATCACAGGCCAACTGTTCTTTCCTCTCTCTTTCAGTCTTTTTGCTTCTTTTTCTGTCCCCTTTTCCCCTCTTTCTGTTTTGATGCTTCCATCCAGTATCTCACATTTTTTTCCTGCTTTCCTGCACAGTGTGGTTTGTTCAGCGTGAATCCGTCTGTAAGCTAATTTGCACAGCCAATCAAATATGAGTGAATTGTGTGTCAGATCCTGGGCTTCGTGCCTGCTATGATTGGGCTTTGATGCTACGCAGTAGACTTTTTAATGGTAATTAGCCGTCAATCTTCGTCCTTACCTGCTGGTTCTCTGATGTACAGTGTTCTGAGGTTTCTTCTTCAGTCATCGTCCTTCCTTCTCTTCAGGACACAATTCTCACATCCCCTCAGAGCGTCTTTTCTCAAAGCCTTCCTGTTCTGAATTGTATCGCTCTTGATGATTGTTGTGTGTTGTGTTGTTGCCAGTATGAACTCTCATCCTCTTTTGTCCCCCAGGATGCAGGAAGTCAACAGATTGGCTTTCTGTTGGGCAGCTGTGGCGTCACGTTGGCATTGACCACTGACGCTTGTCAGAAGGGCTTGCCCAAAGCACAAACGGGGGAGGTAGCCACTTTCAAAGGTAAAGCTCTCATTTTGACTGTCTGTCTGTATAGATCCATTTGGTTTGAACTGACTTCATGCCTCCGTCTCTGCAGGCTGGCCACGGTTGCTGTGGTTTGTGACAGATGGAAAACATGTTGTGAAGCCTCCGAAAGACTGGCATCCTCCGATACGGGAAGCCAGTAATGACATAGCTTACATAGAGGTAAGTGTGGTTTCATTGATGTTACCAGTGAAGAAAATATAGATTGGTTATATTTTTATTTACATTTGATGTATTCTTTATATCTTTTGAGCTACAAATCTTGAACTCTTCTTCTTCATATAATCCACGTCTCATTTTTTCTATGAAACTGTTCAAATGTGTTTCCTTGTTTCCTACGTCCAGTATAAAACCAGCAAGGAAGGAAGCACCATGGGGATCACAGTGTCCCATTCAGCCATGCTGGCCCACTGTCACGCCCTCACACAGGCCTGCGGCTACACTGAAGGTGAGGAGGACAGACTGACTTTTCTTCTCAAGTACCCATACTTAATTTGGCTCCTTGTCTTCTCCGTCATCTATTCATTCTCCTGACATGGAGAATGGCATCCAGTTGATAGTGTTAGCATGTGCGAGAGAGCGAGCAAGAGAGAGAGAGAGAGAGAGAGAGAGAGGAAGAAACAGACCACTTAACCAGATTTATTCATGATAAAAATGTAGGAATATGCAAAAAGGAGTATATATACCTTGGGCTTAACTTTTTATTTGTACTACAGATTAAACAATGTAGAGCATAAACCTTCTTTATCATCTATGATATGATAGAATTTCTCCTTCACGTTGCTCACACATCTCATCAGAGTGTAATTAAAGTCTAGTTTGATAAATGCGGCCGCTCAGTTGGCTGCGTTTCTTTCTGAGAACGTAAGGAGCCTCCTCTCCTCCTGTGTCCCAGTTTTGCTCTAAATAACTCCGGACCGCACCAGCAGCCCCTAGAGACTCTCCAGGTCTGTTTCTATAACTTAGTTTGGTGCTTCACTGAATACAATACTGCCACAATCAGGATTTATTCATCATTACGGAGCTTGTTTTGTATTAAAAGTAATTGGTTGATGTGCAATTGCTTTTGTAAAGAATATGAGTGTCAGATGAAACGTCTCAAACCGTAACCTTGGCAAAATCTCTTTTTTGAATTGCAGCTGAGACGATAACCAACGTCCTGGACTTCAAGAGAGAAGCAGGATTATGGCACGGCGTTCTTACTGTGAGTGGTGTTGAACCATCTGGTAAAGCTAATAGGAGGGTTATATAATAATTAATTACTATATAATCCTGAAACATAACTCAAGAGTTTGAAACCTGTACAAATATTCAGTTTCTTCTAACACATTCTCAAATCAGCTCTGGTTTCAAACATGCTGTGGAATTTACATACATATACATCACCTGCAGTTACACATTTAAACTCCTGAAAATGAAGCAGTTGCGCAAAGAATCTGTTCTTTACACACTCAGCACTAAGTGAACACATCTTGTCGTGACTCGCAGCTAGTTTACAGTGACATCATGTAGTTATGATGCTCTTCGGACATATTTTGGTGCTTAAGCGTTGTTTGTCTGTTCTCATGGCAGAGTGTCATGAATCGGATGCACGTGATCAGCATTCCTTACTCCCTGATGAAAGTCAACCCCCTCTCCTGGATACAGAAGGTTCACACATACAAAGGTGAGGATCAATCCACTTTGACATCTGTTACTTTTCACCTTTCCTCTGCTCGTTGCCTCTCAGCCCAATGAAGAGGGAATTAATACAGCACACACAAACCTAGTTTTATCTAATTGTAGGGTAAACCTATGCTATTTACTATTGGAAACTCTAGTATTTATTAAAGTGCATTGTGTCATACTTACAAAGTATGTACAGGTTGTTCACAAGAAAATGCTTTGGGAGCTTGCTTCATGGTTAATTGGTAGTTTACCCAAGACTTTATTGTTTTTAGTATCTGTAAGCCTAAATAAAGCAAATTTGACTTTCAGAGAGAGTCTGTTTTGATTCTCACTGCACGTTTGACAGGAGAGGATGGACTGAAGCAATAGTTTGTTGGACACTGTCGTACTACCCCGGTGGAGGGTGAGGACAGGAGGCGCTGAATACAATTCATCTCCTTTCTGGTCCGAGCCGTAGACCGAGCTTTGCGGAGTCACCTGTTGGCAACTGAGTCAGACTGTGCTTCTATTTGCTGTCAGATTTTGTGATCTGCGATTGGCTGTCAAGCTGAATGACAGAGGTGTCGATTGGGTGATTATATTGTGAGCCTGTCTCTTTGTCTTTGTGTCCCCTTGCACAGCGAGGGTTGCAGTGGTGAAGTCGAGGGACATGCACTGGTCTCTGCTGGCCCAGAGAGACCAAAGAGACGTCAGCCTGAGCTCCCTGCGCATGCTCATCGTGGCCGACGGAGCTAACCCATGTGAGTCCACTTGCAGATTCTCATTTAATAAACCCTGAAGCCACAAAAGATTATCATTGATTTGTTGCGTTTGTGTTTGCTTGTATATGTTTGACGGCCTCTGTATGTTTGTGTATACACGTGTTATCACAGGGTCGATATCCTCCTGCGACGCCTTCCTCAACGTGTTTCAGGCACGTGGGCTGCGACCTGAGGTGATCTGTCCATGTGCCAGCTCTTCAGAAGCCATGACTGTCGCCATCCGCAGGTGAGCTGCCGTCATTGCACCGTATAAGAACAACAGCAACCTGCCACCGCTTGTCCTATTAAATCCCACTGCATTTGCAACATTAGCTGAATGCTGCTGGGAGAGGAGGGGGATTTGTGCTTTCTTAACACGAAAGACGAAGTGTAGGGTGTCGCTTTTTGCTGATCACAGAGCTTAGTCATAAAAAGGATTAGGGTGATAGGCAGACTAAAAACACATGCTTTGAATAAGCTATTTTTAAAATGAGAAATGTCTTTTTTGAGAAATATGTGAGAGTCTAGAGTCCCATGGTTTTCATATTTTACTGAAACCATATGCCTCTTTTGAAGGTGTCAGTACCGCTGCAATGGAGACAATATACTAAGGCAGCAGATGGCTCAGTTTAACAAAAGCTGTATTTGATGAACTAAGATAGAACTGGCATCATATGTTTTGTTTGCGAAAAAGGCAGAGGAAATGAAGAGGACATAAGTGACATATGTCTTTAACGGCAAGTCTTTCCATGTTCACTAACAACGAGTGTAATTGAAATAATGTCTATGTCTTGCAGACCTCCAGAAATGGGTGTTCCTCCTCCAGGGAAGGCGGTGCTGTCTATGGGCGGGCTGAGCCACAGTGTGATCCGTGTGGACACAGAGGAGAAACTCTCCGTCCTCACAGTGCAGGATGTGGGACAGGTCATGCCTGGAGGTACGTCCAGTGCGCTGCTCATTCACATTTTGCTGCTGTAAATTAGTTTAATGCTGCAGATTAAGATGAAAAATGGAATTTTGATATTGACACAACCGTGTGTCTCCAGAAAATAGAGGTGACCAGATCAGATTTTATAGGATATTACTGAAAATAAAAACTAAACTGAAGGGTTCTTACTTTTACCTTTCTAAATGTTGACTTTGAACTATTAATCAAGAATGGTTTAACTATCTTATACATTGTCATCATTAGCATTGATGTCTGTCTAATGTTGAGGTATCGCGGTGTTTATAACAGAACAGCTCAAAGGCTTCTTGTTTATACTGTAATATTGTAAGTACTGTAACATTTAAAACAAAATTACAAAAACAAATGTGACTGTCAAAGCAATTCTCCCAATAAAAAAAACTAACGTTACTTATTAAACATTTAATCTTGTTATTTATTTTTTTTAGAAGGCAAGACCTAAGTAATCCAAACAGGAATCTAAAAACCAATTTAGACATCTACTTTAAATGTAAATTTGATTGTTCCTGATGTCCCGCCCTCCTGTCATCATTGTGTGTCTCCAGCTCTGGTTTGTGTGGTGCGGGTGGAGGGGACTCCCTATCTCTGCCAGACAGACGAGGTTGGAGAGATCTGCGTGAGCTCAGGTTGCACGGGCGTAGCTTACTACGGCCTCGCGGGCATGACCAAGAACCTCTTTGAGGTCAGTGTCTTATTTATGGAACTGTTCGAATCAATGCAGAGTGCAAATGCTTTTGTGTACGTCCACCTGTAGAGTTATTTCAAGTCGAGGCAATGGACATTTTTTCTCCTTCATTCACAAATTTTAACGGTGCTATGTCTATTTGCAGACCATCCCAGTAACATCATCTGGGATTCCCATCAGCGACAGACCATTTACCAGGACCTCACTGCTGGGCTTTGTGGGGCCGGTAAGTTCCACCTCATTATTATGCAGTTTTTTTAAACTTTACTTTGATGTCTGTCTTATAGCATTAAGATAACCTTGTTTAACGTATGAGCTGTGATATGTTGTAGTTTGGGCAGCACATGCTACTCAAAGCAACTTCAAGGAACTTTCATTTTGTGACGATTTTTGCGGCTCCTGTGGAGATCAGCGGTAGTGTGTCCATGAGCACCTCCCCTGCTCTGTCACTGCCCCGCTTAGCTTTCTTTTGTTCTTTGGTTAATTATTTTCTTTTTCTCTTACCACAAAGTATAAAATATAAAACCTAAAGGCTTCCTTTTAAATAGGCTAACATACTACTCACTGCCAAACTCTACCTATGAAAATGTAAATATAGGCTCTTACTCAATTAGTATTTGAAAAAAACATTCAAC
Organism: Ophiodon elongatus; assembly: GCA_016806645.1. Classification (NCBI taxonomy): domain Eukaryota; kingdom Metazoa; phylum Chordata; class Actinopteri; order Perciformes; family Hexagrammidae; genus Ophiodon; species Ophiodon elongatus. Next base: position 5,415,744 of record JACSYO010001810.1, read on the forward strand.
TGCTGTGTGTCTTTCCGGAAACCACATCCCAGTCACTCAGGATCATTCACAGTGGACTATTTCTGTAGTCGTTTATACTGTAGTAGTCCCAACTGTCCACAGAGATGTTTACTGAGAAACCTTTATTTTTTCTTTTTGACAAACACCTGTCACTTTCTTTACACTTTAAAATCAGAGAGGGAGAGAATCATACTTTATACGGCCGGTCTGCGATGAGATCTGCGATAAGCTAAATTCATCCATGGCTAGTACATAATGAGTGAAGCAAAAATTGGGTATAAAATAGTCGATATCAAGTGTCATCAAGTGTCGATGGTTTTTATTCCTGAGCTGAAAGCAGAGTTCTTTTCCATTTGAGGAACCTTATGACGTCTTCAATTTCAAATGTCCTGTTACCTCACATGCTAGTTGTATAGATGCACACTGCACTTTAGATTGGGTTAAATGTCAAGATCTACCCATCTAATGTTATGTGCTTTGTGTTTCCCACCAGGACAGCCTTGTGTTTGTTGTGGGGAAGATGGATGGGCTGATGGTGGTCAGTGGGCGGAGACATAATGCCGATGATGTGGTTGCCACAGCACTGGCAGTGGAGCCCATGAAGTTTGTGTACAGGGGGAGGTAAAAGTGGAACCAAACGTCACACTTTCTAACTCTTGCTTGCAGGACAGCAGCAAATGTGCCGTTTGATTGCATGAGTAGAATCCAGCTTTTACAGTGTTTTCTTTTTTTTTATGTTGTGTGTCGCAGGATAGCAGTGTTTTCTGTGTCTGTGCTGCATGACGAGAGGATCGTTGTTGTGGCAGAGCAGAGGCCAGACGCCTCTGAGGAAGACAGCTTCCAGTGGATGAGCCGCGTCCTTCAGGTGCTCACTGTCTTTTTCACATCTTATCACTTGGTCACAGATAATTGAACAATACCTGCAGGTGTGCAATTTTTATTGGAGTAAATGGGAATCAGGTTTGTTTAGTTAATATCACTTCTTACTTTCTACAGCACGTCACGAGGCTTTATCTAGATTTTCCCTTCACGGAAATCATCATTGGTTTTCATGTCAGTTCCCTGTAAAAACTAACTTGAAAAAACCTTCAAACTTCCATTATAATTTATTGGAGTGAGGGCTGAACAAGTAATCAAAATTTTATTGCAAACGCTATAAGGCCAACTGCAATTTTCAAATTGCAGGAGGCCCAATATTTGTTCAAGGCAAAATGTGTGTCACGCTGCAGAGTTGTCCTGGCCTACACGTCATGATCTACAGACTATAATTGGGCCGCTTGATTTGAAAACTTTGCTAATCTCCCGCCCTCCTCTGTTTTTGCATGCATTATCTGTCTGTTTCCAGGCCATAGACAGCATCCACCAGGTCGGGGTGTACTGCCTGGCTCTGGTGCCTGCCAACACGCTTCCTAAGGCTCCTCTGGGCGGCATCCATATATCGGAGACCAAACAGCGCTTCCTGGAGGGCGCCTTGCACCCCTGCAACGTCCTCATGTGCCCTCACACATGCGTCACCAACCTGCCCAAGCCCAGACAAAAACAGCCAGGTAGTCCACCAGATGTCCCAGCATGGATCGAGTTTCAAAACAAATGTATCATAAAAACTTGTTCATGTAATTTCTTCAACTTTTTTATTGTTGTGTTTTAAATGTATGTATATATATATATATATAGAATATAATCAATAACTAACTTTATAGAATATATATATATATTAATGTAAGACCTAACTTTCCTGAATGTGGTTGTGTTTGACAGAGGTCGGTCCTGCTTCTATGATAGTGGGCAACCTGGTGGCCGGCAAGAGGATAGCACAGGCCTGTGGGAGAGACGTGTCCCAACTCGAGGACAATGACCAGGCACGTAAGGTAGAGAGTCATCCTCATTTCACCCGCTCATCACCTCCTCACTTACACTGCAGACACAGGTAAGGATCCATACCGGAGGGAGTGGAATCTGAAATGCATACAGCTGACGGAGAGGACGTGGGCTTGCCTACTTGCTGACTGAGCTATCTATATAAACACAGGCATTGTGTAATTTAGATACCACTTCCATCATGTACTACACCCATTACTCTTTTAAGCTTCACATACATCCGTCATCCCTTCATTACAAAAACCCACCGTGTGCCACTATGCTCTATTAATTCTACATTGTTTGTGTAGTGATTGATCATTGTCTCAGTTTGGATTGGTCTTTGCTGTGAGTTATTCTCTGTGGTTAAACGTGTGTGTCTCTCTCCCCTACAGTTCCTGTACATACAGGATGTGCTGCAATGGAGAGCTCAGGCCACTCCAGACCATCCTCTGTTCCTTGTTCTCAATGCTAAGGTACTACCTTTTTGTCGTTGGATGTAGAATTTAGTTTTGACATGGCAATGTGTATTGGGATTTAGTTGATTACCTTGAAATTCAGTTGACAAACTGTTTATAGATAAAACAGTTAGATAGTTATGTCTGCTTTGGCTAATAACTGATAAAACAATGCACTTCATTGCATAGACTTTCTAAAAAAAGAAAAAGAAAACTTACTTTGCAAACACACCAGGACATAGTGGAAAGTGGAAGTCTCTACTAGTTGATGAATCATAAGGATAATGAAGACTAGCCATTTTCTTAAACTTACAACTTTTATGTCTGTTAAGTCAAGATTAGCGTAGCAGTCTAAATGAATGTATGTTCTTATCTTTTGCTCCTCAGGGCACGGTGGCTAGTACAGCTTCCTGTCTGCAGCTGCACAAGCGGGCAGAGCGTGTGGCTGCAGCACTGATGGGACGCCTCAACACTGGAGACCACGTAGCACTCGTCTACCCACCAGGTCAGAGGTGTTACTGCTACTGTGCTCCTTTCAGTTCTGTTCTTTAATGTCACAGCTGTGTCTTCACTATCCCTGTCTTCAGTTTTGAATTCTGTCTGTTAATCATAATCGCACACCAGAAGATATATTATTATATATTGTTGTAAAGTTTTTTTACGAGGTGTAAAATGCTAATGACTGAAAGTATAAACATTTATGTGTAGGAATCGACCTGATTGCCACTTTCTACGGCTGCCTGTACGCTGGCTGTGTGCCAGTCACTGTCAGACCCCCCCACCCCCAGAACCTGGCGACCACGCTGCCCACCGTCAAGATGATTGTTGAGGTAACAGAGAGTCAGTTGTCCTGCATCAAAATGCATATGTGATCCCTCTCTGCACAGTTATAACAATCATTAAACCTGGTGAAGGTAGAGTTTGAATTGGAGACAAAGTCAGCTCTGCTCTGTTAGAGATGCAAATTGTGTGAGTTGAAGTGATGTAATATATATATATATATATATACATATATATATATATGTGCTAATACTGCAGTGTCTGTGTGTTAAAGGTCAGTAAGTCGGTGTGTATCCTGACCACTCAAGCAATAATGAAGCTGCTTAAATCCAAGGAGGCTGCTGCTGCTGTGGACGTCAAGAGCTGGCCCATGGTGCTGGACACAGGTGAATCATACACACATACCAAGCACAGGCTATGTTCTCATGTTGCCACCAAAGAGTAGATTTTGAAGTAAAGAAAGGACAGGGTCTGGGATTTCCATGCTTGCTTCAGGCTCTTCTTCCTCTCCCTCTGTTCATCCTCCAGACGACCTCCCCAGGAAGAAGAGTCCCCAGATGTACAAGCCCCCGACCCCAGAGATGTTGGCTTACCTGGACTTCAGTGTATCCACAACAGGCATTTTAGCGGGAGTCAAAGTAAGTTGAATGTTGATAGACTCACATGAGCCACTTGGGTTCTTAATTGGATGTAGCGGCCATGTTGGGATGCTTCCAGTCTTTCAGACAGAGACAACAACATGGTTGCTGTCATTACAAGCTCACGTATAACAAAATAAAAGCTGTAAATTGGGTAAAACTCAGCACATCTAAGTCCACAGTCTCCGTCTGTAGTTTATCCAAAGAGTGGTTTGTTTTACTAGGCAACAGGGACATTTTGGGAGCAGAAAGTTCTGAGCATCAAGCAAAAAGCTCCAGTTTTGATACATCAGTCGTGTCTCTGTGTGTCACATCATCTCCTCTAGATGTCTCACACTGCCACCAGTGCCTTGTGTCGCTCCATCAAACTGCAGTGCGAGCTCTACCCTTCCCGGCAGATCGCCATCTGCCTGGACCCCTACTGCGGCCTGGGCTTCGCTCTCTGGTGCCTGTGCAGGTAAACCAGCATCTCTGAACAAATGAATGACCCAACCTGTGCTCGTAGAAGAAACATTAAGTTCTTCTGGAATGGAGCCTTTTCCTCACTCTTTTTCTCACTCTCTGTCTACACGTATGTTTCTGGTTTCAGTGTGTACTCGGGCCACCAGTCAATCCTGGTTCCCCCTCTGGAGCTGGAGAGCAACGCGTCTCTGTGGCTCGCGGCAGTCAGCCAGTACAAAGTGCGCGTCACCTTCTGCTCGTATTCAGTCATGGAGATGTGCACCAAGGGCCTGGGTTCACAGACTGAAGCACTGCGGGTCAGTTTGTCTCTTCGGCTGTTGAGTGGTGGCAATGGGGGAGCAACAAACTGCAGACTTTTCTTTCAGAAAGTTTAAGGGTTTTTCTTCAATGACTATATTTCCCTGTGGTGCTCTTGCTACAACGCTGTGATTATCAACACATAGTCGGGGTCCTGAGGGCTGAAACACTTCACTCCCCTGTATCTGTGTGCTGATTACTGTCTGCAGCACTTGAGACTCAGACTAGTTTTTTTTTTTATGAATCATGTCTGTGATTTAATGAGTAGAATCAAATCTAATAAAAAAGTTATACTATATGAATATAACCATTACATTTCCCTCGTCAGCTCCTAGTTTACATGCACCCACAGTCGTCTTTGCAAATTGAGAAAGAATGTGACATTATTAATATAATCGCAGTGTTTTCACACTTATTTATTTTTTTAAGTTTGTAGTTCCTGCTGATTGAACTTCTTCTTTTTTCCATCTCCAGTTGCGAAATGTGAACCTGTCTTGCGTGCGTACGTGCATGGTGGTAGCCGAGGAGAGGCCCCGCATAGCACTCACTCAGTCCTTCTCAAAGATCTTCAAGGACTTGGGGCTTTCACCGCGCGCTGTCAGCACCACCTTCGGCTGCAGGGTGAACGTGGCTATCTGTTTGCAGGTAAGCTGCTGGGGAAGCATGAAGGGGGTGAGGAGGAAGAGGAGGAAGAGGAAGAGGCGCTGTATTGGAGAGGTCCAGAGTCCATCCGGCCAATGTTTTAGGGGGAAAACTGACTATGATTCTAAACGATTTTGATAAACATCCAAGAAATCCTTGAAAAACGCAGAATTGGCAGCAGAGTGAATATTGGTGTTGATGTAATGCAAATGGCTTACTAAAAAAGAGATATATCTATATAGAAATATATAGTATATATAGATATATCTCTATATATCTTTATATATATATATATTGTTTTACCATCTAATTTGAGGTGGAGGGAAATGTATTAATCTTTATATTTCTTAGATATAAGATTTTTGGACGATGACAAAAACACCATGCACTGAGTTGCTTCTCAGTTTGACATTTTTCTTTTCTCTTGTGGCCCTTTGATGTTCTGTTTTATTTGTTTATTCCTGTCCCTGGCGATTGTGTGCGTGTGTGTGTGTGTGTGTGTGGGCATGTGGATCCAAGTATATAAATATATATCTTTATTTATCTGTCCTGCATTGTCCCGTCAGCCCAACAGGTTAGGGAAACTGGCTGAGCAGGTAACCGTAGGATAAGAGTTGCTGTTTATTCATGTGGCTGCCGCTGGGTCTGTGTGCGTGTGCGTGTGTGTGTGTGTGTGTTTGTGTTCATGTGAGTGTTTGTTAATCTTGCATGATTTTTTAATACACTTAACCTTCATTCACAGATTTTTCTCTTTTTTTATTTTTATTTTTTATCTCTGATAAGCTTGGGCTTTACTTTATCGCTACTAATTGGAGTCTTGACTGTAGCGGCTGGCTCTCAACCATTGCTTTGAGACTCTAGGTTATATGTGATGTGCTACTACGTCATACTATGAGCTAGCAGCATGAACTCTCACTTAGTTTTTGTGCGAGTTGTAGTGGGTAGATTCATTAACTGATCATTTAGTTATTTATATGAAATGTATATTGTGTTTTTATGTTGCCTTTTCTTTCACACTAGTAGTCATTGAGTGAGAGAAAGTCATTTTATTTGTTTGGCAAAGAGTAATGTCTGGACTGCGTCTCCAAATATGTTCAGCCTGCTCTGTGTTTGGCGTTGACCTCACGGATGACCTTACGGCGACTCGATGCTAGCTTGTGCTCTGGCTACGCACTGGAAAACGAGGGATGGAAACCATAACGTCTTGTGACTAGTCTTAGGAGTCAATATCTGACGACCAGAATCAGTAATTCATAAATGACTCAATTAGAATTCAGGTGCATGGCAAAGCTACTGACATTTAGTCAAAACAAATGGCGCTCAGTTCGAAATGTTCAGACGTTGCGGCGCATTCTTTTTGTCACTGAAGATAAACATCTGAAGAAAATGATCTGTCGTTAATGTATCATTTCTGGAGGCTTCTAACAACAGGCACTGTAGCTTTTCCCACCCACCGTATACACTTGTATGACAACAAACTGGCAGCATTAGACCAGCTGAGTTTAACTGTGCTGGTATTTACAATGTCTGTGACTACTTGGTTGAGTTTTGGGAAGTCTTAACTATCGTAGCCTGGCTGGTTGGCTTCTGGCTGCGCCCCCCCCCAACCCCCCCGCGCTTTGTATGATACAGTTATATCATAAGTAGCTTCCACCTCCCCTCCACTCAACGAATAGCATTCATGTCAGGGTTGGAGGAGTTACATCATCAACTAATGTTGCTCTCTGCTTGTTTTTCTCCAGGGCACAGCCGGACCAGACCCCACTACTGTTTATGTTGACATGAGAGCTCTACGACATGACAGGTAGGGGGCGCTGCTGCAGCTATGTGGACTTTAAAGAGTTGGACTTCTGTCACTTGACAGACTGTCGAGACAGTCCTATACATTGTGTAATTCTAATGCTGGTACATCATTTTATAGCATATGACTACATTCTTCAAATCTCGATTTAAACAGTTTTGACCCTTTTTTTTTTTGTCATAATTGTCAAGAAATAGAAGTAAATTGGAGATGTGAAATTGCTCATTTTGTCCTTTTATTTCTTTAGGGTTCGCTTGGTAGAGAGAGGGTCGCCACACAGCTTGCCCCTGATGGAGTCTGGGAAGGTACGTCATCGTGTAAACAAACTAAAACACCACAAACAACTGTGACCTTATGCTTCAAAAGGGTTGCTTTTTGCCCAGGCGTTAAGATATTATGTCTGTCTGCTGTTGTAGATCCTCCCAGGAGTGAAGGTGATCATTGCCAACACAGAGACTAAAGGACCCTTGGGAGACTCGCATCTAGGAGAGGTGAGTCACAGCGTCATCTGCGTTTCACAGAGCCAACTTGTTTCAACGTCACCTCTTCCACCTGGTTTTGACTCACAATTTACGTGCACTCGTTATCAGGTTACAGTCGGCTTTCTGCTGTAAACCAATCTCTAAAACGTTATATAGATGACGTCATACAAGCGGAAAAAATGTATCTGTAATCGGATTAAAAAATGAGGACAACCTGGTTTCCTCCAGCATTTCTCTGGTAGAGAGCCAGTCCCTCTGAACGTACACACAGAAACGAGTCTCTAATCTCATGTTTGCAGGTCTGCAGGTATGCAGGTGCATGACAAGTCAAGTCTTCAAAGCAGAAAAGAAACAACACAAAGTTGCAAACATTTTTATTTGTAATTTTATTGCCGATGAAGACCAGTGAATACATTATTCTCTTTTTATATAAAGGTTGGATAATGGCACATTAGACCCATTACTTTGATGAAAAGAGCGACAGATTTGTATGAACATCTGTGTACCAGTTACCAATTGTCATCATTGTGTGTGTACTAGATCTGGGTGAGCAGTCCTCACAATGCCACGGGCTACTACACAGTCTACGGTGAGGAGGCACTGCACGCTGACCACTTCAACACCAAGCTCAGCTTTGGCGACACCCAGACAGTCTGGGCGAGGACGGGCTACCTGGGCTTCCTGCGGCGCACCGAGCTGACGGATGCCAGTGGAGGTGAGAATCCACAGTGCTCGCTCTAACTCAGTACATTGCTTTTGATGTGAGCTGGACTCCTACTTTGATTTTTGGCACCCCAGAAAAATAAAGATATTTTCCTCCACCTTTTCTCTCAAGCATCACCTCAAAACTTTATATATTTAACTAATAAGACATCAACTGACATATATGTGTGTGTGTGTGTGTGTGTGTGTGTGTGTGTGTGTGTGTGTGTGTGTGTGTGTGTGTGTGTGTGTGTGTGTGTGTGTGTGTGTGTGTCTCAGAGCGCCATGACGCCCTCTATGTGGTGGGCTCTCTTGATGAGACTCTGGAGCTGAGGGGAATGAGGTATCACCCAATTGACATCGAGACCTCTGTTATCCGTTCTCACAAGAGCATAGCTGAATGGTAAGAAATTTACAGAAATACTTTTATTACTGTTTAGTTTCAATTATTCATTATGTAGTCAGATGTGCATTCATTTTATATTCAAAATATAGTGTCTTTCCCTTATGCTCACCTTTTCTTTTTCTTTGTCTCGCCTCCCTTTTTTCCTTCCCTCCACGCACCCTCCACCTCCTCCTCCCTCCAGTGCGGTCTTCACTTGGACCAACCTCCTCGTGGTGGTGGTGGAGCTTGAGGGATCGGAGCAGGAGGCCCTGGACCTGGTGGCCCTGGTCACCAACGTTGTCCTGGAGGAGCACTACCTCATCGTAGGAGTGGTGGTGGTGGTCGACCCCGGCGTCATCCCCATCAACTCCAGAGGGGAGAAGCAACGCATGCACCTCAGAGACGGATTCCTGGCCGACCAGCTGGACCCCATATATGTAGCTTACAACATGTGAGGGCCCGGCTGCAGGAGGGTTACCCCTCCACGTGACTAATCACACAAGAAGGAAAAGCAGGGCAGTAAATGTGGGGCACATAATTGTAGCAGGCCCGGGGTCCGTATATGGCTTCTGCTGAAAGAAAGCATGCTCTTCTTTCGCTCCCTCAAAGAGGGGAACTATGAAAGAAACGTGGATGCAAAACTTCACAGCAAAACGGAAGGAAATTCCAAGAGAAATAAGATTGATACAAACCTTATGTTTTTTTTGTTTTTTTTCTCCCTGTGATTTCTAGCCTCAACCATTGTTGAAGAGTTTTGTATGTATGTATGTATGTATGTACGTACGTATGTATGTATGAATGATAGAGCGTCTGACTCCTTAAACCCGGGACACTCAATAGCAGTACAGCAGGTGGCTACGGTATGATACTACACTGTGCCATTGACATAATTTACTTTGCCAATCTCCAATATTATGAATGTTAGTTGTGTCTGCGATACACTTGTGCCATAGAACAGGACTGACACCTAACCAGGGTTAGTAACCTAACCCTGGTTCAAACCAGCTCGAACAGGTTTCATGTTCACAGAGCCTCCTGTGCCATTGCAGGTCGTATGCTTTTCATAGAAAAAGTCTATCCCACGTGTGTTGTCATTTCCTCTGTGGGAGCAGCTCGTCGGATTACAGCTGCACCCTGAAGTGAACCCTGATATTTGTGTTCAGGCTCAGTTCAGATCGTGGCATTGCATCAACAGTCACACAGCTGCGGCGTTGGGGGGGAGGGGGGGGGGGGCAGTTGGTGTTATTTGTTCCTCATCCCGGCAGTAGTTACTTTAGTTTGTGGTGTCAGTAACAGAACGTGTAGAAATAATGTTGTGGTTTGACTTAATCTTTTCCTTTCTAAATCTAAAATGTGTAATATAGTTATTGTTTTATCTGAACAAAATGCAATATGAGTGATGTGAAAGATGAATTCTGAATGACTGCAGACAATAAGTGCCGATCGTTTGAAGTCGTGAGATGGCGAGGAATAGAACCGTTGCTTACTATTAGCAACGTGCCAAATGATATGAATTAAGCCTTAAGTGTTTTTTCAGACGCCTGATCCTATTCCAGCTCCTGTTCAACTTAATTTTGTGAAGTTGATCAGCTGTTGGACAGGAAGGGCAGAGGGAGGTTAGGTATGGTAAATCCTGCTCTTATTGCACCCAAAGTCTTTCATCTTTTTGGCTAAGATGAATATACTTGATCATAACATCAGCCATTACAAACACACTTACTCCATAAATATGTTTAATAATGTCTGTCCCTATTGTTTGTTGTGTTGAATGTGTGCTTTATAGCAAAAAGCCTGGAATAAATCGCAGTTGGTATAGGTTTGATGCAGAATGTCATCGCCTCATATCGAGTGCCATAAGGTTGAATGAAAATGTTGTGAGTTGCATGTACCATATGAAGGCAAGTGTCTAATATGCTAGTAACACCTTGACCTCCCACCTTATCCCATTGACTTTGCAAAGATCCACTTCACTGTATGTTGCTTCTTTTTTCTACGTGCACATCCCTTCAGAAACCGGCTCCGGCCCGCTGTAAGTATGTACAGGTTTTATGTAAATTATTAATGGATGGAGGAGACGACGGGAAGCATAACACAAAGACTGAATCTGGTATATATGTGAACTTCTCCCTCACAGACAAAAATTATTTTAAACTTATTCTCGCGTATGGACATTGGGAAGAGACATGAAAAGCCTTGTAAACATTTTTATAGTAAGAAAGAACAGTGGGAACTTGCCACTTCCGTGATGAGGCGAAGCACACTCCGAGCACAAGGAGAAGACAGTTATGCTGTGGCGACTGCTGAGTCGTCGCATCCTCCAGAGCAAACTTTTGTTGTTAACATATGAAAAGAAACATTTGTCTGATATATGGTTAGTTGTCATTATTTTCATAACATGATTTCTTAATGAATAAAAAAAAAAAAAGTGCTTTTAACTTGAAACGTTTGTCTTCACTGAACATTCAGGTGTCTTGTCAAATGAGGATTTTTCAAAGTTAGGTTTTTTTAAATGCAACAATCTAAAGGTCGGAGTGAACACGTTTCAGTTCGAGCTTCTTGTAAAAAAAAAACAACTGACAAACAAGAGTCAATGAGACGGTAAGTTCTGTGATCCAATCAAAATAACTAAAATCTTCTGCATGGGTTTACCATGGGTGCTTTAAAGCCCAATATGAAAATATTACCACAACCTCAGAGTTTTAATGACTTGTGGTGCAACAGCAGAACAACTTTAATGGATTCGATATTACTTTGATATATTCTGTCACTAAAGCCTACATATTTAATAATATATTTTACTATTGGCAGTACTTAATATTGTAAAAATCTCCCTCAAACAACAGGTTGGCTGCAACCCACCTACCAACTCATCTACCCAGTAAAAAAACCACAAGCAATGGATTATACTTTTTCAGAGAGTGGTGATAGAAAAGGACGAGCAAGTAGACGAGTAGTTATAGTGATACAGTGTCCATCCATGGCCATGGCGTATTTTATAACAAAAAAACAGGAACTGATGTTTACATAAGTATGATGATAGGGTGAGTAAAATGATAACAAACCATAATATTCCATTTAACTTATTTATTCATTCATAAAGACGACACAATCATTTCTGGATGTGCCAGTTGGTCAATTTTCAACTGCAGTCCTTTGGGTGTTTTGAAACAAATAAGAAAAAAGTCATACAGAGATTATGTTGGTCCTCAGTGAATAGTTATACATGTTTGAATCATTGCTTTGAAAAAAAGAGATGATATTTGCATATTCATAAGTCATACAGTAAATATATTGATCGAAGTGAGTAGGTATAAATGATACAGTACAAAAACTTTCAGATTTTCATTTTCATGACAAAGTCATACAGTGAATACATCGATCCTACGTGAACAGTAAAAATTATGACATTGCAGAAAAATAAACTGCCATATTTCTATTTCGTAACAAGGTTTCATAAAAGTGATTATATTGTTACTCAATGAGTAGTTATAAATGATAACATTGCAAAAAACTTTCATATTTTCAGTGTCATAACATTGTTGTACAGTGATTACATTATCCTGAGTAATAAAAATGATAACATTGCAAAAATAATCAAAATCATATTTTCATTTTCATAACAAAAAAACAAGAACTGATGTTTACATAAGTATGATGATAGGGTGAGTAAAATGATAACAACCATAATATTCCATTCAACTTATTTATTCATTCATAAAGACGACACAATCATTTCTGGATGTGCCAGTTGGTCAATTTTCAACTGCAGTCCTTTGGGTGTTTTGAAACAAATAAGAAAAAAGTCATACAGCGATTATGTTGGTCCTCAGTGAATAGTTATACATGTTTGAATCATTGCTTTGAAAAAAAAGAAAGAAGATATTTGCATATTCATAACAGTCATACAGTAAATATATTGATCGAAGTGAGTAGGTATAAATGATACAGTACAAAAACTTTCAGATTTTCATTTTCATGACAAAGTCATACAGTGAATACATCGATCCTACGTGAACAGTAAAAATTATAACACGGCAGAAAAATAAACTGCCATATTTCTATTTCGTAACAAGGTTTCATAAAAGTGATTATATTGTTACTCAATGAGTAGTTATAAATGATAACATTGCAAAAAAACTTTCATATTAAATTTGCACAGTGAATAAATTGATCCTCAATAAGTAGTTATAAAAGAAAACATTGCAAAAAACTTTCAGTATCATAACATTGTTGTACAGTGATTACATTAATCCTGAGTAATAAAAATTATAACATTGCAAAAAATATATATTTCCACTTTCATAAGAAGGTAATAAAGTGATTATATTGGTACTCAATGCGTAGTTATGAATGATAACATTGCAAAACAAATCGTTCATACTTTCATGTTCAGGACAAAGTTGTATAGTGATTATATTGGTCCTCTGTGAGTAGTTATAAATGATAACATTGCAAAAATAATATTAAATCATATTTTCATTTTCATAACAAATCCCCATAGTGATATATAAACTGCCTGTGATACCATTATTTTGTTCCTAGTATTGTTTCAATGCCACAATATGGCTAGCAGTATTTTGACATCTTCAATTGATTCTGCCAACATGACATGTTTGTTTGTCTCGAATACCTAATTCACGTATGCCTCTACTTTACGGAGAAGCTCAGATGCCTTGTTCAGTGCAACCATTTCATTCTCTGACTTGAACTGTTCATTTGGAATCTGGGGAAATGGATGATAGTTTGGATACTGAGTCTTTTTGGCATCCACTCCCAGAGTCTTCAGATTCTCGACAATTTCGGGCAGAACTCTCAGTTGGAGGTTGTAGAGTGAAACCTGCTCAGCGAGGGCTGAAATGGAGCTGCTGTCGGCATGTTGACCTTTTCTTTTATAATGTGCAGCTATGAGAGACTTTTCCACTGCTTGATGGATTTTGAACAGACACCACTCTGTGCTCGCTCCACCAATGTCTTTGTAAGCTGCGTTGAGATCACAGCGAGCTTGTCGACACCAGCGCTGGGCCTCCTGTTTGTTTGGACTCGGGACATTTTCATTGTGGGTCCAAAAGTTGTAGGAATGGTTGGCTCTAGAGAAACTCTCTCGGCCATGTCTGTGATGACTGGCCTCCTGATTCCATTGCTTATAGAAGTTGCTGAAATTTGAGTTTCTGCTTGAATGGGATGAGCCTGCAGTTTTGCCTTTGCCTTTGCCTCTCCTGAGCTCATCAATTTGATTCTGCAAGTACGTGAATGCCTCAGTGGCGAGAAGTTGGCAGTCAGGGTTTTTGTCAGGATGCCATCTTAGGTACAGTCGTTTGATGGCTTTAAGCCTCTCCTCCTCAGGAAGCATCCAGATATCTGTCAAACATTTGTCAATTTCTCTTTTGGCTTCGTCAACAGTTGCTGGTGAGGATCTTGTAGATGAGGATCTTGTAGATGAGGAACTTGTCGCTGATGGTTGGGAAAAATGGGGCACAGCTCCGGCTAGTGGCACCAGCTCCATGCAAGAAGATTCAGCAGATGTGCAAGTCCTCCCTCCACGTTCTGGCTTCTTTTGTCGTTTGAACTGATACAGGTCAAGACAACTGACTTCAATTGGCTCATCTTCTCCAACATCTATTTTGTACCTTTGTGAATAGGGTCCAGAGTGACTAGGCAGTTCTTCAACAACAACTGCATAAATGTACTTGTTGTTAGTGTTGTAGCCAACATACTCCCCTTCTTCAAAGTTATTGAGGAGGTTCATGTCTAAGGAATCATGCCATACCTCGGGAATTTCTGATCCAGGGGCCGGTGGACTGAAAAGGACACTTCCAGTTTCAGCACTGTCATGGATCCCATTCTGAGCCAGACATTTCAGAACCTCTTCATAGCTGTCACACATAAGAAGTTGTGAGAGGGCTAGGAGTTGAATTGATTCCATTATGTTACCTAAAAGAGCATTAATCTCTTTTGTCAATGTCATACTGATGTCAATTATCACCTTGGGGTCCATGGCATTGTTGTGTTTCAAGTAAAAGAGGCAATCTTGTTGCCCTTGTTTGACAAAAACATCGGTTTCCATGGCAGTTTTGTTGAGTGGCTGTTCATTCACCCAAAGCTTTGTTTTGAGGCTTTTGCAGCAAACAATCTGAATACTGCCAAAAATCTTCTTGCACATGTCAGTAGCATCCTCTTGTGTTATTTCTCCCTTCGACTGTTCTCTAATCAGGCACATTAGTCCATGTCTAAAGGCTCTTGAGGACAGATGTTTGTCAAACCATCCACTAAATTTACAGTCAGTTTCAAGCTCACAAAGCTGCATGTGTGAGTCCACTACTTTCTCCTTAGTGAACTGAGACAACATTTTAGGCTTGACATTCTGAGGCAGCGTTTGCAGCAATCGATGATGCTCATATTTGTCATTGCCCAAATGACATTCACTGAGTTTCTCGAGCAACAAGAACTTATTCTCCAGCGCTTCTTCCAACCTTTTGACCTCAAACACTGTGTCGTTGTAGTAGATTTTGCTTGATGGATATAATTTACCATCTACTGCAGGAAGATAAAAAGTCTTTACATTGTCAAAGGACTGGTTTCTTTGAGTTTTGATTGACGTGAAAAACTGCTCAACAGCACGTTTCACGGTTTTCTGTTGGTTTGGGTTTAGTTGTGGCTTATCACAGGAATCAGCATAAACTGCTGCCAGAACATTACAATACTGAGCTGCAGTAGGTTCGTCCTTCACACCAATTTTCTTGAAGAAGTCTGCGAACATGACATCCTGCGGCGAAATTTTGTACAAATACGGTCTGAACTCGAGGTCATGAGGGAGGGAAAAAGACACATCATCAGTCCTCACGAGTCTTTTGTCTTTTTCAACCAACACAACTGGAAGACCGGCCATTGGTTGTGCTTCAAACTTGTTTGCTTGCAGGTAGACGTACGCACTTCGAAACACTTTAGCACGGGTTAGGATCAACTGGTTAGTTTTACATGGCGACTGACAGATGTTGCTCATGTTCGTGGTTACACAGTGTGAAGGTGGTTGTTCAAGCGCCCCTGCATTTTTCATCTTTTTCAGGAGCTCCTGTGACTTATAAACCGGTAGATGTATCACTGGCATTGAAGACCAAATCAATTCTTGATGCTCACGTTCGCTTTTCATCAAAGACCCTCTTATTCCAACAGTAGTTCTCCCAGAAGCAAATGGTTGGTGATAGTTGCACAGCTCTTTTTTAATTTCCACAGGAAAAATGAACTTTATGTCAGCTATGCGCTCCAGCAACTTTTCCTCTTTGTGTTTCTCGTCACACACTCTCTTCAAGGCTGCTTCGAAAATTAGTGACGATTTCTGTTTCAACTCTTTAAGTTGACCATTTTCTTTTGCTTCTGATTCTAGCTGTTGTGCAAAATTTATGATGTCATCTTTTGACACAACATGGTTCATTCCAAGGTTTCTGAGTAAGTTTTTCGGTTTGGTTGTTTGACGATTTCCTTCACACATCTCAGTCCAAAATCTCTCAGGCACAAATCTCTCTTGGGGCAACATGTTCCTGTATAGCTCGACACTCTCATCAAAGTAGTATGACGCCGTCTCCAATCTGCCTTGAGAATTGCGAATCAATTTCACTGTCTTCATTGAGGAGATGATGTTGTCCTTATGCTCAGAGTAACCGAATTGTAATGACAGTAACAGTAACAGTTTGAGGCAGTGAAGCATCTGCTTCTCTGTGAGTGTGTGTACAATGGGCAGAATGAACTTCATGAAATAGTCCAAATCAATCAGGGTTGGGATGTTTAATGTTTTTGACAGACTGCAGTTCTCTGGATTATATTGGAGAAAAAGGCTGTTGCTGTTGGACAGCATGAACAAATCTGGAAAGTCATTTGAATGCATGCTGTTGAGGATAAATACCTCTTCAGGCCCATCAATCCTCACTCTGTTACCATGGATTGTTTCAAATAAGGGCAATGATTTGAGGTTTCTCTGATACTCTTGTTTGTCTTTGGACTTGGATACTCCAGACTGCAGGAAACTCTGTAGCTCGTTCATCTCGTCAATAGAAAGCTTGGAAAACTCTGAGTGGTTAATTTTGACCACCTGGTCCAACACAGAGCTTTTATCATTCACATCCATAAGTTCTGAGTATAGAAGTGAAATATCATTTCGGTCTACAGGCGTCTTTGTGAAGAATAGACTGTCAAGCCTCATGAAACCAAGTTTAAAGAGGATGCCTGATATGTCCGTTTCTGAGGCAAACCGAATCACACTTGGCATGTCTTTCATTGTTTGCAGGAAGAGCTTGTTGTTTAACCTTGGACACACAACAGGTACAATGCAGCAGTCACTGAAGAGTTTCCTCACATCACTTAATGTCAGGCTTTGTTTATCACCGATAGATATTGCAGGTTTCATTTCATTCATTAAGTACCTCCAAAGTGAATTTAACCACTGCAATGTGGTCTTGTTTGGGACATGAAGACCACTGTGTCGATCAACTTCACAGTTCTTGAGAAGCTGCTGAATTAACGGCTTCAGATATTCCACTGCACAAGGAACCGTCAAACTTTTGACAAGGCTGTAATTTTGTAGAGTAGACATGTGAGGCATGTTGGTCTGATGATCAGCAAATTGGGCCTCATAGCCAAAGAACAGACTATCATATCTTGACATCAGCTTTGGAGAGTTGGAGTTAAATACTCTCAAAACTTTATCTCTCGTGAGAAGAAGTGGAAGCCCATTGAGTAAACTGGAGTTTTCCTTGGTGACCTTTTTCAAGTGGAAATCTGTTAAGCAGAAACTCAAGAGCTTTGAAAATCTTTTTTCATCTCTGATCAGAGTGGCTGTTATGGGCAACGGTAATTGCTCATCTGTTTGGGTTGGGTCATTGAGGGGTTTTTCTCTCAGGAAAGTCTGGACAGTTGAAGGATTCACATCTTTCACTTCAATGCCAGCAGATATGAAACTTCTCCAAATGTTTTGCATGGAAAATGGAACCAATGTCATTCCAAGATCTTCCAAAATGGGATTGATCTCATCTATTGTTGACATTGTCAGGTAAAGTGCCTTAGTTGTTTCAGTTTCTCTGACGTTACACCAATCAAAAGAGTACTGCAAAACTTTTCGGCCTCCAATTATTTTTGTGGAACTCCTCAACACTGGAATCACATTAAGGCCTCTTTCTTTGATTGATCTGTATACCTCATGTATCATTTCATGCCACTCTTGGCCAACCTCTTGGGATACAGTTGGCCAAAAACGTATGTAGGACGACTCCATATGTTGATAAAGCACTTTCTTTTTTGCAATGCCACAGCTGATGTAATGAAGGAGATCTGCATACAGTGGAGCAATTACATTCTGTTTCAAAGATTCATTCCAGGTAGATTTACAACTTTGCCCATCTTCTTTCCAAAGGCTTCTCCTGGCAGAATCTACCTCAAAGTTTGCATTGACATGCACTGGCAGTCCACTTTTCCCTGGCAACGGAAGTGAACAAAAGGCTTGTCCAATAAAATCCATAGGGCTGGATGGTGTTCGATCTGAACTCTTGCAGATCTTTGAGCTCACGTGTGCGGCTATGGCTACTTGGGGAAGTTTGTCTGATAGTGTTAGCTCTCTGTCACCATCGTTTTTAAATGAGCCAAACTGTTCCGCAATGATCCATCTAGTTTGTCTTTCCTTGGAGGTTGAAATCAAGGTTTCATAAATAGCCTTGTCTGCTGTTGTTTCTTTGTGAGATTGCAGCGCATTTTGTTGAAGTTTTACAAAAGCATCTTTTCTTTCTCTGCATGTCTCTGGTACACTTTTTTCAACCACAAAGACGGTTTTAAGTTTCCCTGAATGTTCATTGATTTCATGGACTTGTATCTTGCAGATGTTTTTCAGAAACAGAATTAGTCCTTCAGGATCTTCAGAGAGTGCAGAGCATAG
Organism: Ophiodon elongatus; assembly: GCA_016806645.1. Classification (NCBI taxonomy): domain Eukaryota; kingdom Metazoa; phylum Chordata; class Actinopteri; order Perciformes; family Hexagrammidae; genus Ophiodon; species Ophiodon elongatus. Next base: position 5,434,164 of record JACSYO010001810.1, read on the forward strand.
TTCTTCCATATCCTGGTCAGTTACTCCATTCTGGGATATTTTAGAGTCGTTTGCCATTTTCCCCATCCTTAGAGGTAATCTGAACATGGTGCCTTCTTTTAGAGAAAACAGGTCTGGAAGAAAAGATTTGTAGACATCTAGGTACATGTTCTTGAAGGTGTCAGCAAGTTTATAGCCAGTGCCAGCTGGTGGTTTTTCTGAATAACTTTCAATGTATTTTTGATTGGGATCAGAAATGCAAAGCATGTCATCTCCAGTGAGGATTGAGGGGCAGTCAGTCAGATGGTAAACAGAGTTGAATCCTACTCCATATTTTCCTATCTTCCCTGGAGAGTTGTGCTTTCCTCCTTCTCCCAACTGTTGAATGCCAAGCAGGTCAGCATCAGAAAATACTTTGTTGTTGAACACACACAGTGCTGGACCCTGCAGCTGGTTCCATTTCTTCCCAAATGTTTTTTCTTTTCCATGCTGTCGTTTGTCCCAAACAAAGTGAATTTCTGTAGCCTCTGCATCATCAGCATTTTGAATAAGCTCTTTAAGGATATCCTTCTTTGCTGGATAGGCTGAAATTATGTTTTTAATTCGAACAGTTAGTTGTTCGTGCTGTTCAAACTGAAAAGCGAATGGTGAAATGTTCTCAACTTCGTAGTTTTGGAGGGTATGATGCCTGGTAGTTTTGATTCCAAAGTGGCGTGCCATAACTCGGGGGATATACTCGTGGCATAATGAGACACCTAAAGCGACTGGCATCCACGGGCTGTCATTGTAAAATAGCTTGCTCGCAGGTTGTAAAACACCATCTTTGTTGGGTATGAGATAGTCAATAGTTGTTTTCTCTTTTGCCTCAAATATCCCTCCTTTGAGAATTGTGAGGCAAATTGTTAGATCACTCTTTGGCAGGGTCTTGTTGCCATGTTGAGAGTGCAGTTCCTGGAGCACATTTTCAAATTGACTGGTTGTAAAACATTTTTCAACACCTACACTTTCCCAGAGCCTCCTGAAATCATTGAAGGCAGTTGGAAGAACGTAGAGATAGGGTTTTGCTTCAAATTGCCCATTTTCAGCTACACAATTCACATTTACAAATGTATTTCCAACAAGAATGAATGGGAATGAATTTGCCCTCTGTGAAATTAAAGTGGAATCCCCAGAATCACTGAGCAACTGATTCAGGAACTTATAGCATTCAGATGCTATTTTGTGAAGCATGGGTGTGTCAATAGATTCAGATTGCTCACATGCTTTTTGCAGCTGCTGAAGCACTTCCTCGGGCCCTGGACTGTCATGAACTCCCAACATTTGCAGGACTGGATCAGCATTGTGTATTTTCAGATTGGTATCATCAAGCACATGTTGTGTCATGTTAACGAGTGGGGCGCATTTTCCAATAGAAATATTGGTGGGTTTTTGAAATGTTACATTTCTTTCCATTTTTGTGTCACCGGGGGAAAAAGCTGGCAGAAATTCAGTCATCCTCAGTGTTTCCCAGTGGGGAGAGTCTTTGTCATTCGTGTGATTCTTCATAAGTTCAAGGAGGCAATTCAAATGCCCATATGCCTTCTTTTTGTCTGTTCTCCAGGTTTTGGGCATTGTGCCTGCTTTCTGTGTGATGTCTTCCAGTGGGAGTTGATCATTTGCCATTCCAAGTTCCAACAAGCGTTGAATCCTTTTGGGGGAGCAAAAGTCATTTTTGGAACCACTAAGCAAGCGTCCCTCTTCTGTTTCAAAAAGACAGGCCACTTTCCCTGACGGATTCACAAGTTTCCTGATAAGCTGGAGCTGTCCACTTTTTGTGGGGATGCATGGATAGCAGCCCAGTAGTTTGTCAATTTCTGTGTTATTCAGGTCAATAGCATGCAGAACAAGAGTATCTCTACTCTTAGGATCCATGGTACCAAGGTTGTTAAACACTACTTCCTGGTAAAACGTTTCCCAGTTCCATGTTCTCTCCTGTAAAACCGTCTCAAGGCCGGCCTGTTTGAAGCCATTTCTCAACCACAGTGGAAGAGGAACAACATGGTTGGGTGCTTTTACATGTTTCTTGCATACCTGCACTGCAAGTGCACTGATGTCCTCATCCTCTTCGATGCTCTCATGGAGAAATATGGCATTGTTAATTGAGCACCAATGTTCTCCATCGCTAAAAAGCTCTGGGCCAATGGAGTGCTGAGCAATGGTGGAGTACAATGCATCAACCATAGGCTTGAAAGTTCCACTCACTTTCTCTCTATCAGGCCAAAATGTGTGATAGCAGTAAGGTTCTAGTTGCTTGTTTTCAGACATTTTCTTTAGTGCTAAAAGTGCAGAAACATATGCCGTCACTACTGGATCCTGAAGAAGGGCTTTGTTCCAGTCATGTTTCACCCCACTCTCCCACAGACCTTTTCGGTTACTTGTCACAGCAAATGTTCCATTTACATTGACTGGAAGACCTGTGTGAATGGAAAGAGGAAGGAAGCAAAATGCCTGTCCAACAAGATCTGTTTGTAATGAGGCCAGTTTCCCAGTTTCTGGATCATTTTGCAAAGGCACAGCAATCCCCCCAATGGGCAAAGAGAACCTGGCTTGCTTGTTTTCTTGAAGGGCCATTTTCAAAGACTGACCTGTCCCAAAGCAGTTGTACAGGAGCCAAGACTGGACTTCAGTTACACCAGATTGCTGACTGGTTATTTGGACAATGTTGACTGTGCCGCAGTCAATGAGATCTTTGCATTTTCCATCAAGTTTAAGCAATGATTTCTCAGCTTTATGTTGTTTTGACATATAGGTTTCATCAGGCATCCTCATTGTACTCACAGTGGTTTTGGAGACAGTGAGGATAGTTTCTATTTCGTCATCTCTTGGAGGAGTTGATACATTGTTTGAGATACGTTGTAGAGCTAATGAATTGATGTTCTTCAAAAACAGCAGGTGTGTTTGGGAATTGTCAGTAAAGTGCTGTTGAAAAGTGATGATATTGTGTTTGTGATACACCTTTGAACTTATTTCTGATTTGGAAGCCTCTTCTTCAGTTCGGAAAGGTAGTCTGATCAGAGTGCCTGGATAGGGCTCAGGGGGACTTTGTCTGCTGAAATTACAATCAAAAATGCGTTCATATGGTCTAAACTGACCAGGAAAGCAATGAAAATGTCTTTTCTGAGAGAGATCCAGCTTGATTCCAGGATTTGTATCACGTTTGATGTGCTTCTTGAGGTGTGTCACATTTGGATCAAGTATAAGAAGACTGTTGCCACTGAGGATAGAAGGAATATCTGTCACATGATACACAGTATTGAATCCAAGTCCAAACTTTCCAATTTTCTCCACCTTGTTTTCCTTTGAGGCAGAACCAACTCTGACAATATTTTTCCAATCCTCAGCTGTGAACTGCTCATTATTAAATGCCCAAAGGCAAGGTCCTTGACAAAGAGTCATGTCAGGGTCAAAGAGACTTTCAGGGCTATCTTTGTGTACTCTGAAATCCACCAAGAATTTGCAGGTGTCTGCCCCAGCATCCTCTGCATTTTGAATGAGCTCTTTGAAGATGTCACTTTCTTCGTCATACTCTTTAAGAATGTTTTTTATCCTTATCGTTATCGGTTCAGATTGTCCACACTGTTCTATTCCCACTAACTCTGGATCAAGGATGTGGGTACTGAGAAATCTGATGTTAAACCATTCAGCAGCTGCTTTTGGGATTTCCTCATGTAGAACATAAATTTCCTCCTCGCTGTACTCAAGCTCTTTCAACCCATTTTTGCTGACATCACAGAAGACAGTGGTTGACAGTGGTTTTAGGGTATGTTGTTCACCCTCTATGAGGACTGGCACTGGGATGTCATCCTGAACCGTCTTCTTCTCTCTCCACAGCCAGTTAAGAATTTCTATTGACACTTTTACCTCAGAGGAATTTGCAAATGGCTGTTGCCTTGCTTCAATTGCTTGCTGAATAGAATTAAGAATACCAATAATTTCTTCATCTGAAAGCAACATTCTCAGGCCAATCTCCAGGAGCAAGATCTTGTATGGCCGAAATTCATTTGGCACCTTCCCAATGTAAGAGCTCAGATCAAGATTGGGTGGGTAGTCTAGAACCAGATCCTTAAGTGATACAAACTGGTTGTGGCTCCACAGCCAGGGTGTGTCCTTGTTCATCATTGTTGAAAATTCAGCGATGTGGTCTTGCATGTGTTTGTAAATGCTATGCAACTCCCTTTTGAAATCCACATTTGTGTCAGGATCAGCCATTTTCTGCACTTTTGATGTCAAGACTGACAAATTATCCATCACTTTTTCAGATGGGGGCAGGCGTTTGAGACCAAGTTGGCTGTTCACTCTGTCACTGAACTTTCCCACCAGAGGCATCACATGACCAACAATGTCCTTGTACACAGAATGTCTTATTTCATCTGGGCAGAAGAAACAACTTGTCTGAAGTTTGTCTTTGTTGTTGGTTTCTTTATTACCAGGTTTAGGACATGGGATCCATTTTAGCATCTTGAGGCAATTAAGCTGCTCATGAGAAAACTTTGAGAGTAGATCATTAGCATCCAACATTTTTAAGAGCACCTGAGCTCGATTGAGAGCTTCGGTTTGAGAAACAGCATGAAGTCTATCAATCAGTGTTGCGGCTTGAAGCAAGTGCTCAGGTGACACATCTACTTCTTTACATAGCAATCCGAGATCTGTTAGGCTTTGAAGCATCTGCGGTGTGCGAGTGTATAAAGGTGGGGGGAAGAAATCAGACTCAAAAATGACTTTAAAGTTTTCAATTCTTGGATCAAAAAAGCTTGAGGTCTTTCTCAGCTTTCCATTCACTTCAATGAAGCTCAAGTCCTTACATTTGCATTTCAAGGTCTGATTTTGAGCGAAAAGGAGATCACCATGCTGTAAAATCCAAGTCATGATTTTCTCAGTGTCTTCTTTGCTGCAAGCCCCCCTCCCAATACAGTCAATGAGGAGATTGGTTGCTTCAGCGGTATCCAAGAGATTAACTTTGAGCAGGTTTAACAGTCTGCGATCAGCCTCAGTTGCACACTGCACTACAGAATCAGGCATAGGGAAATCTGCTGGTATTGTTAGACCAGAAATTAGAAGCACAGCCTGTTTTGATTGAGCTGCAACGCAGGAACCTTTCATGGTCTGAAACAGAGGCAACTTTGAGAGTAAATCTTTCTCTGTGGTTGAGAGAGAATCCATACGAGAATCCAGATGAGAGAGATAATCTTTCAGTTCTTCTCGTGCTTTGTGAGAGACAGTCTTAAATTCTCTGATGAGATCCTGAGAATCTAAATTTGCCAAGACTTTCATGACACTCCTTGGAGATGGGCACAGCACATACGAGTCTAGGTCTTTGTGTGTGAGCCAATCATTTCCTCTCACCACTGTGCCACCGACTTTGTTCACCAACTGAGCTATTTGTTCTGGCAAGTTCGTCTGCTTGTTTTTCTGGAAAATGAGGGTTGTGTTCTGCTCTAGTCTTGCTAGTGATACAGGCTGACTGACAGACAGAGGACTGACTGGTATTAATGGCATTTCAGTGAAACGACTTAACTCTTTGAAGTGAGTGTTGAGAAATTTCCAGAATTCTTGGAGCCAGTCTAAAGGTGGATGTTGGCTGCTGCTGATGTCCCAGGTAACAAGCCCCGTCCTCATCTGCTTCCAGTCCTGTGGCAAATACCTCTTTGTATAGTCGGCAACATGGGCTGCTTCAATGTTGATGACCTTGAATAAATCTGAAAAAAATAAATATATACATACATGTTTGTATAGTGTGAAAACATGCAGCGACAGATGTAAATACCTTTCAAATCACTTTTCTATAAAATGACATTCCTACTTTTTCTGGCCAGTTCTTTCAGGTGGGTACTGCAGGCTGGATTGAGATCATCTGGGATGAAGAGGTGTTTGCAGCATGGTAGCAAGACTCTGCACAGAGGAAAAGTTTGTTCATTGTGCATGTAACAAAAACAAGAACATTGGCATATAATCTTGGTGTACATTTAGTGACCAAAGAAATAATTATTTTACAATCCAAACAGAAATAAATAATAGTAATTGTCAAATAATATACTGAATTGCTTTAAATTACAGTAAATTATTATATACATCTGTTAATCTATTTAATATCTACTGTAAAGAGAATAAAAAATAAAAAACCTACCTTGGAAATTCATTGCTGTCAATTAAAGCAGTGTCCTCCTCACTGTTTGAGAAAGATCTGAAAGAGCCATCGTTGCGTGGAAGTAGCTGAAGACCCTTGAGTTCTTTGTATTTTCCATCACTTAAGACATATTCCAAAAGACAGAGTTTGTCGTCTTTAGAGATGATGCGCACACTAATCCTACGGAGAATGTCCCGTAGGAAAGTTGGAGTCACATATTTTAGGGTGTTGAGGTGTGGATAGGCCTCCTTTATAGCTCTTGCAACACTACCTGGTAAAGTGACGAGATTTTCTCCACATGAAACCAAAGTCCTTTCAATGGCGGCCAATATATCAGGGCCTGTTGGACCATTACAGGGGAACACGGCTTCTGATGGCGTGATGAACTCTCTTTCATCTTTGGCAAGAGAGAGGACAGCCACATTCTGTCTGAATAAGTGATGAAAAACATCCAGAGCAACGGCATGCCATTTGTCTTTGTGCTTTATCTGGGCGATATCTGGCCACAGATCGTACACGGAAGAGACAGGCAGAATAGATTCTTGGGCAAGTTTGATGGCATCTTGAATGATCATGAGGTATGCCTGTGGGAGCACCTCCTTCATCAGCAATTCATTCCACACAGCATGTTCGTCATGTTTCTGGTCTTCCTCTTGCCACTTGATGTGTCTTCTGTTGTCTGTGAGGCCAAAGCATGCATTGACATGAACTGGGAGTCCTGTCTTGTTGGATTCATTGTTTGGGAGAGGAAGAAAGCAGCTCAGTCTACTCTCACTACAGTCTCTCTTCTCACCACAAGGGAATGCCAAGTCAACTTGAGGGAAAAAGCTCAACTTTTTTGCAAGTGAATCAAGATTTTCTACATTGCCTTCTTTCATGGTACATGTTGTCACAAGCCACATTGTTTCTTTTTGGTGCTCTGAGTTGAGGGTTATTGATTTGAACCTTGTTGAACCCTTGACGATTGACTCTTCTTCAGACTCCAGAATGACATCTGTGGGGACTGAGGAGTTCACTTCAAGTCTGGTGTTAACATTACCATGTACATCAATATGCATCAAGGACACAGAGGTCACATTTTTCAGGAACAGAAGGCTCAAGTCTGCATCCACAATGAAGCTATTAAAAAGCTCAACCACCTTGTTAGAGTCATATAGATTATCTGAAATATCTGATGCCTTATTGCGCAAGGGGAACCTGAAAAGTGTCCCGTCAAAGTGCTGATCCTCTATGATGACTTTTGACCATTCTTGTTTGCTTACAAGTGAAACTATATCTCGAAAGGGTTGGAACTGATCATGCATAGTAGTTAGAGTTTCTTGGTGTTCTGTATCATCCAAAAACCACAGAAAACCTGTCTCTTTTTCTCCAAATATCTTTTCTTGGGGGTCCATCATGCCAAGGTGATCTGAACTGAATATACTTGGCACATCTGTGAATGAAGTAAAACAGATATTGTCCCATTAATTTCCTATGCATGTTCTCTAAGGACAAAAACAAAAACTAAGACTATTTGGTATACGAGTGTATCTGTACATAGTTTCACCTGTTATGTGGTAAACAGAGTTGAAGCCGATTCCAAACCTCCCAACTTTGTTTGGGTCATTGCGCTTGACACTCCGCCCTGCCAGCCGAATTCCTTTCCAGTCATCCTCAGTGAACGCTGCATTGTTGTAGGCGTAGAGAGCAGGACCTTTGCAAACACAAAATAATTTAAGAAAAGTGCTGATGTAATAATTTAATGCATTTGTGTGTTCATTAATTATCTCCAGTCTCTCTGTAGAAATTAAATTCTAGGCAACAGCTCAGGTCCATGTTTACTTCCTGTCAACTGATGTCATTCACATACACTGCAGCAAGGAATTTATAAAAGAATGAAGGTTTCAGTACATCATTGTGACACCATTCTAATTTTCAAGTACCATTATAAGAGGCATATCAAATTTGGTGATTCCTGACAATAGGAAACACTAAATATAGATCTGGCTAACATTAGCCCTCCTGAATATTATTAATCATCATTAAAAATGTAATGGGTTTTTTTTGTTATTGACAACAAAAAAAGCTCTACTACAATCAAATGCATATAGAATTCTAACGGCTGGGCACCAATGTGAGTTCAGTGACATAATGACCCATCCTTCTTCTATATGTTCCTTGCACTGCAGCAGGAAGTAAACTAGGACACATTAAGATGTTTATGTTAACAAGTGTGAAATGTTCTATAAATGATTATTTTGAAGTCGATCCCAGCATGCATCGAGTGAGGTACAATGTTTTAATTAAAAGGCTGAAGTTGTAAACAATCAGTAGACATAAGGCAATTTCCACCAGAAGGTCTCAATATTGTAAAGTGTTGACTAAAACAGGAACACTACGTTTTTTTAATATCATAATATGGTGAGCACAGTCTACTGTATATGTAGAAAAGACTTCCTTACGTCTGCTGAATATTAATGATTTAGCATATTAGACCCTAATGCCATTTTATCAAGTGATCATGAGAACCAAGTTTGTGTTAGGTTGCCAAAAAATATTTTGTGGTAATGAATAAAACATTACACTTTTCCTATTTGGCAAAACAACCTGGACTATGGGAGGAAACCCACATATTAACAACAATCGCATAAAAACTCCAGGGTTGACATTTGATTACTGTCTGACAATATTTGCTTCCATTTGCTCCTTTTATAAATTTTCTCAAATCAATTTTTGCTGAAAAATACATCACGATGGTTGTCGATAACCTCACTAGAGCATGGCTTTCCTCTGACGATGATGCATACCTTGGTATTCTCCCAATTCATTGGTCCAAAGGCTCTCAGTTCCATAGCTTCTCTCATCATGGATGAAAACCACTTCTGTAGCTTGAGCATCGTCTGCATTTTGAATCAGCTCCTGTTGCCAAATAAAAACAATAACCATTAGATCTTAGCAGACAACACTCAAGGATTGCCACGTTCCTCTGCACAACTGCCACTGTTTAATTAGACCGCGTCTCAGGAACGTGTGGGCATGTACAAAGTGCGCTTGATTGTCATCTCCCTCCCCTATCTGGTGTATGGTTGAACCAGTTTGGGTGGGAAACCCAGACCCCTTTATCGTTCTCATTAGTACATAGTACTTGGGCTGGATTTGAATAGTCCTTTTTGCTTAGGAAGGTTCCTAACTGAGTGAAATGACCCGGATGTATCTAAGTGGCCGCCATGATAAGAGCTGTTCGAATTCTCTAAATGCAAAGAAAAGGAGCTTCAATGTTTCCTTACTTAGCTCCTTTAGCATAGGAAACACTGGACCTTCCTTTACGAAAGGAAAGGAGATAATTCTGACCCATAATTCTGACCCATAATTCCTTGCGGCGGCAACATTTAAAGTGACGCACCATTCGGCCGTTCACGAGAACAAACGATCATGACCGACAAATGCAGATCATGTAAATAACCATTGACATAACTCGGAAATGAACTTTCAATAATCTGTTAAACCTGTTGACAAACTACGAGCGTTGCATTGCTGTAAAGTGATCAAAGTGACGTATTGATCTGGTCTCTCTGGTGTCGTATTGCAGCCTCAGCCCTCATTCTTTTATTTGACTTCAGTTACAGAAGCTTTGATAAAAGGGTTAAACTGGACGAGCTCCTCAGTGGGACGTCTGAGTCATGTTTTTAATTATCATCTTTTCAATCAACATTACAATTTTAAAACACTATCAAGTCAACACTTCTAGGTCACACTGAGTTTCATAAACTATGGTCTGCATATTCTTATGATCAGATTATAATCTGCATATAAACCATAACAACAAAGAGGGATATGAGATATTGTTAGTGGAGAACGTATTTAATTCAGCATGTTTGAAACTGAAGAATGAGACAGTTTAGTAGCTTTGCACTCTGTGACAATCCCTTGGTTTCACTTTTATATTCCTTCTTTCATTTATATTGCAACCTTGTTAATAAAGTAATACTTTGAACCGGGTTGTTTATGTCGTCTGCATGATGCAACACTGTAAGAACTGAGATGCGCTTCTTTGTAGTCCATCTTCTGAACATTGTAGTTCCGCGTCACTAACATCCGCCTGCCGTCGCATCAGAACTACGTAGCTTAGTGAAAGTGGAGTCGGATTCGCTAAACACCGCGGTTGTCTTTTCCTAACTCCTCATGAATTCTCCTTCCCATCTTTACTGGTTAGGAATAGACGTTAAGAGGTCATTTTTGGACTATTCAAATCCAGCCTTGGTGAAATGTCCTTTCCAGCACATCGCCAAACAGCTTACACAAGAACAAGGGTCTAATCAGCCGGAGTAATTAAAAACACCTTTGTGGGCGTGCAGAGTGCAACTTTAATAAGAGTGAGAAATTGAAAGACTATAAATATTACATGGAGTTACAAGTTCATTTATTACACCCACCGAGGCCAAATCTAAAAAATCTAATTCAGTGGCTCTGTCATAAATGTGGTTTATCATGTTCAGTTTTGTTGACATTGCCTCTGAAAGTTGTTGATTCAACTGGTAATTTTTGAGGGTGTAGTTTGCAGTGTTGACTTATATCTTATATATCATTTTATAATATTTTGTTTACCTCCACTGATGAATGGAACTGGTATCAGTGTATAGTCAAATGAAAAACAACAAGAAGCAATCCAGTGGTATAATGTGTTGATTCAATAACCGTTTATCCAGTGCTTTTTTTTTTTATAAACCAAAGTTTTTTTTTACTGATATTATAAATGATGGCTGAATTCCATTTAGCTGCTGCGGTTTCAGGGTCCTAGTATTGTGCGCGTTGGAGCACTGTCACACTGTTTTGGCTTACTTGGAAACGTGAATAGATTCGTTAATGCTATTATATTCTAGCACTTGTGCTTTCCTACCATGACAACTCAACATATCTGCTGTGAAAAAGACTTATAGCAGCATGTTTTGTACCAAATTAGCAGTATTATGGGGTAGAAAAATATATTAACCATAAAAGAGATGTCTTTTCAAAACAATTTAATCCACCAGTGTCAAAATACCTAAATAGTTTGCTTTCACTAGAAAGCTGCCTTCTTGAAAATCCAACAGGCATTATGCCACACAGCTGATATCTACATGAATATGCACTGTGCTATATTGCTGTGCGAAAACTTTTTTGCAGGCAATTGATCTCTTTCAAAAAGCTTTTAATGTTGTTCAAAATACCCTATTTCAACTGAAACTTGTTCTAAATATAGATAAGACAAAACTTATGTTGTTTTCAAACTGTCGGAGTAGGCCACAGAATATCCCTTCGGTGGTCACTCTTGAAGGAAGTGAAATAGCGGTTGTTGACTCTTATAAATATCTGGGTATTTTGATTGATGACTCCCTCACTTTTAAGCCACATGTGCAGTACCTGGTGAAAAAGTTGAGGTTAAAACTGTGTTTTTAATTTTCGAAATAAGCTGTGCTTCTCAACTAATGTAAAAAAGCGATTAGTTGCTGCTACTTCTTTAACCTGTGTTGGACTATGGTGATCTTCTTTATATGCATGCCTCTGCTAACTGTCTTCGTATGGTGGACACAGCTTACCATGCTTCACTGCGGTTCATTACCAATTGTAAAGCTCTGACTCACCACTGAGTTATACTCTCGGGTAGGATGGCCTGCTTTGGCCACCCGTAGGCTCTGTCATTAGTACACCTTCATTTATAAGGCAATCCTTGGTCTGCTCCCAAACTACCTGTGTGTCTTCATCATGCAGAAAAGTGTCGGACAATACTCTTTGCGTTCTCGGGACTTCCTTATGCTCACTGTCCCAAATGTCAGAACGGAAATGGGAAAAGGGGCTTTTGTGTACTCTGCACCCTCATCATGGAACATGTTGCAGAATGATTTAAAACTCAAAGAACTGATACCACTTACTGCTTTTAAATATAAAATGAAAGAAATAGAGGCAGGTTCCCAAAAATGGAAATGTTACTTAAAGTAACTCGGTTATGTCACTGTCTCTTAACTTTTAGTTTATTTTAACTTGTCTTGTTCTGTGTTTTCTGTCTGTAACTATGTGTTTCTTATGTTGCTGCCTGTCTTGGCCAGGTCTCCCTCGAAAAAGAGATTTTTAATCTCAATGGGACTTATCTGGTTAAATAAAGGTTTAATAATAATAATAATAATAATAAAAAAAATGCAGGAGCAAGATTTTGCCCATAAAATGGAAGTTCGTAATACAAAAAAAAAGGCTTTTGGACAGGGGCCACCAACTAAGTACTGTCACAGAAACAGCGATTATAGCAAAACAAACAGAGCTAACGTATTGAAGAGAAAAAGAAAACTTAAATAGTTGGGAGATTGAAGGTAGAGAAACACATTTGCCAATTTGTTGTTATTGGAACCAAGCAAATCAAAAAGAATATTAGAAAATTGGCAGATTACTCAGTGTGACCCTAATAGATTTATTTCTGTTGAGCAGCCAGCGTGTCTTAAACAGGCTCCCACAGTTAGTGACATTACATGTAGTCATTTACCTCCAACACAAAGGACTGCTTCGCTGATCAATCAACCCAAATTATATTTCTATGGTGGGGAATACAACCATTACGTCAACATTTGTTTGCTATTATTGTTTAACAGGGACAAGGCAGAATACATTCATTGCATAAAGATGTTGCCAAAAGCTCACTTGCTCAAATGTGGTCCCTGGATGAGGGCCCCTCTGGTTTTATACAATTAAAAACTAATGTCATACATGCATTCATAGAGTTTGACACATCATTTGTTGTTTTATTGGCAGGACAAAAAGTTAAATTTTAATATTTCGTTTGTATTTCATATCCTAAAAGTAAATCAAATAAAATCACCTATGACCAGCGTGGTTGCTAAACAGGATCAACATGTTTAGCAACGACGCTGGTCATAGCAAAAGACATAGACTTCCAAAATCCATATGCGTATGAGCTAGATCTAAAGAATAATGCTTTCCATCAGTTAGAAAATATGAAATGCTATGCAAAGAAATTATTTTAAATCAGTATTTGACAGAGCATTGTACCCACCTTCAGAATTTGTCCACCGTCTGGATATCGACGAAGAATATCTTGCAGGTAGTCAATGAAGGGCGGGGCTGATGCCCCGAAGGACGTTCTAAACAAAGCGGGAGAATTAAAGAGTAAGAAACTAAAATTAAAATCAACACAGAGTGAGTCAACCTGAAGCAACTAAGGAAGGAAGAGATGGGATTTGAGTCAAGTTCAACCAGCATGTATAATTGACTTGTATGTTTAGCCACTTCTTTTTACTTACTTCCTTGTTGATTAATAAACATTGATTCAGAGCCATAATGTTAAGTATATCGCAGCGACTTTGCGCTCTTATAGACAAGGAATTAAAACAAGACTCTTGCTCTACCTAATGTTCACTTATAACAGGACTGATATGGACATGGATTTTGAATCGTACAGCAGTTTAAAAGTTTAATTAATGTATGGAATAAATACAGGAGTGTGCTCCAAGAATAATACAAACATCTCCTTTGTAGGGGATTGTTAGTGGTTAAGAAATTGTCATGTACCGTTATTGTGTATAATCAGTCACGCAAAAAAGCTCTAATTTCTACACCAACACACAGCACTTGTCCTCACTTACCATGAATAGTATAAATATGAGCTTGATTTAACAGCTTTTACAGTGAGTCTCTAGGTCCTCTGGTTAATGTGACATTTTTCCATCCGTCTGATACAATAACAATGTTCTGTACAATACAACAGTGCTTAGTAAGGTAAAATAATAAGGAGCCTCAATTAACAGTCCATTTAAACAAGATGCTATTTTCCGTATAGAGCCAATATACAGCCATATACGTTAAACTTCCCCAAAAAAGCAATATATGCAATCCTAGGTCTGGGGATGAAATGATGTCTTATCTTTCTTAACAAGTCAGTGTCAACTCAAATGTTGCTTCACTGCACTTTGGTCAAAACTGCATGTTCCTCTATTGGTGGTTCAGTTTGCACATAAAACAACATAAAAACAGGTGCAACTCACTTTTTCTTGGTCTTAGAACTCATCCTTTCAGGCTCGGACGCTGTAAGAGAGTCAGAGTACATGGCATTACATTGCTGAACAGTTCCATGTGATGGCTGCACCTGCTGCCACACGGCTGATTTAAAAATGTCAGCAACACTCCTGCACACTATTTAGTTTTCTATAGTTTACGCGTAGCCTAATAATCAATGTATCCTTTGTTGAGTTTTGTTTACCTGTTGACCTCATACACGTTGCACACGAATCAGCAAACAGATGATGCATAGCTTTTGTTTCATACACAAAGACTGTGGTCATACATCACACTCATTTAGTGTTGTTGGCCGTTGAAGTGCACATGTTGAGTTAACTTCTCAACAGCGACACTTAAGTTTGTTTTTGGATAACTTTGATGACTTAGGTCGTTCTACTTTCTTTGAGTTACCAGAGCTGAGGGTGCTGTTGCTGGAAATCATGCAAATCATGCAAAGCATGCACCTCCAACAGCAAAGCCTTGAAATACAGGAAATGGCCAATTAGAATACAAAGTGGCGTCACATCGTGGGGAGTTTGGAATTTATGGCTTAGAGATTTTGTTTATATCTTTATACACACATTAGTTGCGTTGGTACCTTTTCTTTTGGTTATTTAATGAAATATTTACATTAATAAAGTTATTGTCTAGTAGTTTAGTTAGTGGTCTTTGTTACATCTGTGTTTTTAAAAAAGGGTCTGATCACCCATCATATGCGTTTTCCCCTTTTGACTTCAGCTCATTGGGTCAGATCTGTAAATGCACTTGCATTTATACCACTCCTTTCTAGACTTCTGACCACTCAAAGCACTTTACACTACAAGTCAACATTTACCCCTTTAACACACGCATTCAAACTGAAGGCAGAGGCTGCCATGCAAGATGCTTCCTGCCCATCAGGTTTTAAACTAATCACTCACACCCACATAGACACCCACGGCACAGCCTTCTTTTGATTAGAGGACGCCCCGCTCCACCACCTGAGCCACAGACGCCCTTTGTTAGGCCCGAGTTGCATTCTGACTTCTTTTATAGGCCCAGAACCTGGTTGCTAATCTTGTAAATTGTTTGGTTAATTTTTAGTTAAATAGAACACAATTTCTTGAAAACCCACTTGTGACTCCTCCATCCTGCCAGCTCAGTCCCTTACAATGAATGATGAACAAACTTATGATCAGAAAACATTAACCTAGTTCTAATGTTGTTAGTCTGTGTAATAAAAGCCCATAAATCATCTGTAATGTGTCCTGCCTATACATGTGTAGGAGCCATTAGTTATGTCTGTGTATTGTCTGTGTGAATGTGGACCCTATCTCAGGTTGACCACAGGTGGCAGTGTGTATTAGTGTGGCAGGTAGTTTATATATGGGGCACAGGTGCAACTGACAGATGTAATGATGCATGGGTGATGGGGAGATCGCACGGTTTTTACCGCAAACAAGACACCCCAGAGGGAAACCAGGAAACTAATAGCTATCAAGCCAATTGTCAGTTGTGAACTGTAATTAAACGGGAACCTCACCCAAAAGATACAAACGGCCTGAAATCTCTTTGTAAAAGCGAGTAAGGAACAGGATGTTCTCCCGCACCCAGCCAAGTGGCAAGTCACGGAAATCAGTCACTATACAAGTAAAAACCGTGCGATCTCCCCGTCACCCATGCATCATTACATCTGTCAGTTGCACATGTGCCCCATATATAAACTACCTGCCACACTGATACACACTGCCACCTGTGGTCAACCTGAGATAGGGTCCACATTCACACAGACAATACACAGACATAACTAATGGCTCCTACACATGTATAGGCAGGACACATTACAGATGATTTATGGGCTTTTATTACACAGACTAACAACATTAGAACTAGGTTAATGTTTTCTGATCATAAGTTTGTTCATATCAGTAAGATATGTAAACATCCATTCAGAAAACAGATTTATGGACCTTCGAAAAACGTAATGGTCTTTGCTACATCAACACTGTTTAGGATTAAAGGGAGGTTTCTGGTTTTATTCAGCAAGTCTAATTTTGCACTTCAGAGGCCCATGCTTGCCTTTGGTATCAGCCTCGCAGAAAGAAGGTGCATGTGGTACATTGCCAGCACAATAATGTACTGTAGCTTCTCCACAGCCAGCCTGAATCTGAAAGGTCTCAATTAGATGTATCTGCCTCATCTGAGGCCCTCACAACGACCCTCTAAGTGGCGCTACTCTAAAGCGGAAGTAACATTATGGCAGTATAATGAATAAGTTAATATCCCTCTCTGGTGGAAATTGAGGCTGATCACACTGCTAACGCCAAACCAGGAAATGGATCCATATAGGAATTAATATCGCAGACTTTATACAAAATAAATACATCAATTAGCTTTCGATGGCATTTGTACTAAAAGTAAAAAAAAAAAAAAAAAAGTATAAATCCTAATCTATGAGAAAACTCCCAAGCCACTCCGTATTGTGTTTGTTTTCAAGAGGAATTAAAATGTTCTTTATTTCGCATATACAGTTCTCTGGCATTAAACTGGTTTTAAACTGGCTTCCTCTTAATGTTGGCTATTGTCGTTCAGCAATTTCCTCCAATAACTACTGAGTTATTTTTTACTCTGATGCTAATAAAAATGCTAACAACTATAATTACACATTGGTTAAAAGAAAGGGAAAACGTAGCGTTACCTCCGTCATATTTGTGAAGATCGCATCAGTTCTGCTGTTGCCAAGTTTTGCCAAAGAAACTAAAGACGCCACATCAGCGCTGCTATTTATAAGGGCTGCAACAAAACAACAAGCAGCCCTGTTCCTTTCGTTTTCCACCGTCATTTGTATGAAACGAAACTTAGGAATTGGGCAAAACCTAAAGACAGCCCGTTTCTTCTTATAACCCCAGTGAAACGAAACTGTTCAGTTTAGAAGGAAGTCATCACGTTGGGAGGAGGTATCTGAACGCAGCCCAATGCCAAAGACAACAAATCACACATGTAGAAAACACTAAAAGGCAATAATATCGATATGTGTCGGTTGTATCTGTGATGTGGGCTCACTAAAGCAACCCTCCGTCAGAGGGAGTTCATATTCACTCCAGTTGAGGTTGTGTGTTATTGCCTGTACTGACACATCACATCACACAGGAGACAGTCGTTCCTCCTCTCGCTAGATGATGCTGCAGGCTGCGGGCTGGCGTCAGCACCAACCGGGCAGCTTCTTGCAGGAAAACGCAGGACATGAAAAGCTGAACCGTCGTTGTAATCCGGTCGTGTTGTTTTTATTTGTTTAACTGCGTTTAAAGGACGAGTTACTTCCAGCACTCGCACATGTTTGTTTTTTTTTGTTTTTTTGTATCTGTGGCGGAATGAACACGGTACGTAACATCTTTTGTTTAGTGTGCTCGTGTCGGAGAGCGCCCATTGTTCAGGGCGACGCCGGGCCTGCAGCTGATCTGTGGCCGGGTGACGTTCAGCTCGTGTGCTTCTGGTTCTTCTAATTATCGTGTTACCTTCCACTTGTTAGGCCAGTTCATCAGCCCTCGTAACCAGGACATCTTTTGTTCTGTCCTGGACCGAACTCATACTAAGAGATTACGCAATCCGCGGTTCAGCCTCGATCTGTTGTAATACATTGATACGCCATTGGCGTGCTGCGTATAATGCGCGTCTACCCTCAGCTACGCCTTGACACCACTAGACAGCATATTAACCAGTGTGTGTTCATCCCTTTCAGATGCCCCTATGATGAGTCGAACCGTGACAACCACTCCCCTCCCACTCCGGATGTAGATTGCACCATGTTGGATAAAGCCAGTGATGAAGACCAGCCGACTGGGCACTGCTCAGGCTGTGGCTGCAGCCTTCCACGGCCTGACTCTGGTTCAGACACTGCAGCCCCCCCTCCTAAACAGCAGCGGCGTGGGGACAAAGCAGCCGGTACTTCCAAATGTCCAGCCTGCCAGGCGGGCAGCCGCCTCCCTAATGGGCGACGTCCGCACCGCCGCCACCGCCTGGACCCTCACAGCTGCAGCCTGTGCTCCAAGACCTTCATCTCCTCCACCCACCTGACCCTTCACCTCGCCTCGCACAACAAGGAAAGAAAGTTCAGATGTAGCACCTGTGGCAAGTACTTCCATCAGTCCTCCCACCTGATGGCACACAAGATAATCCACAGCGGGGACAGGCCATTTAAATGCCCCGAGTGCGGTAAGACCTTCGGCCGGGCCTCACATCTGAAGACCCACCAGCGTCTCCACACGGGGGAAAAGCCCTTCAAGTGCACCTATTGTGAGAAGTCGTTCACGCAGAAGGCCGGGCTCCTGGCACATGTTCGACTGCACACAGGGGAGCGGCCGTACAAGTGTGAGCAGTGTGGCAAGGGTTTTCGCTCTTTGTCACTGCTGCTCTCACACAAGGCCGAGGAGTCGTCCGAGGAGGCCAAACCAGCGTCGGCACCGACGCCGAACCAGCCCCAGAAGACCCCGAGTAGCCCCGAGGATCTGAATTGTGGCGTCTGCTGCCGCACCTTTGTACGGTCGTCGTACATCAGGCTGCACATACGCCTCAACAAAGGACAGCGGCCTTATCACTGCAAAGTGTGCAACAAGACCTTTGTGAAGCTGGACACGTTTGTGAACCACTGTGATAAACACTTGAGGCAGAAAAGGGATAAAAGTGTGGTAAAGGAGGTGAAAGACAAAGTTGTTAAACCTCCCCTGTTTGTTCCACTCTCCAGGGCTGCTCCTCCTCCTCCTCCTCCTCCTCCTCCTGAACCCTTGCCCACTCAACCTTTATCCTCGGAGGTCAACACACGCTCCAGAGCAAAGGCAAAGAGTAAAACGGAGCCATGACCAAGAGGAGTGCATACACCGAGACACAACACCAGTGTCATGTTGATGTAATTAAAACAAAATCCCAAACCAACAGAACTAATACAAAGTTATGTTTACACATGATTTGAGAAAGGGTCAAAGAGCAAATTTGAAGTTGAAACTCTCCCAAAATACTGTAATGTGATTTATATCAACAAAAGTTTACTAATTTTCCAGTTATTTTGTTGAGAATTATTAATTTATTGTGAATGATTAATTATCTCTGTAAGTACCACAATGTTTGTTTTTAAATAAAGCTAATTGACATTTGTGACAGTGGCATACACTCAAATCTTTGAAAATAGAAAAAAGTATCTCAAACCATTATATTCATGCTAAATGTTTTCTTAAAACCATACAAGCCTAATGGCGTGTACAGCAGTCAAACAAATTACAATGTCAATTAAATGCCTAAATGTAAAACAATATACACAAAGAGTAAAAATAATGATAAAAGCATAGTGTGGAAGACTAAACCATTTCTTTTGTTGCACCATGAGCCCATAAATATCTGTTCAAAAACAATTTGTTGTCAGTTATCAATCATTGTCTTCTATAAAGCCTCTTTTTCCACCGAGCCAATGAGCAATCACGGTAAAGTTGCAGAGAAAGCTCCACAGTTCATTCTTTGAATGGAACCTATTTGTTAACCTGCTCTTATGACCTGGTTCAGTGTGCTGCGTGGATCACCTGGGCCTGGCGTCGTCACGCGCAACACCACAGGACCACGTGTCGCTTCAGACGAGCCTCACACAGTCCAGGTCACCTCACTGACCCTAAACTCAACAGAAGATGTATCTGGACGGTTTTCCTGTGGATCTCCACTGCTGACGGAGAATCGGTCACCTCCACATGGGGAAACTCTTTGTCCCAACCTATGGACAGAGAAGAAAATAAATACATCCAAGGACACCATTTACAAGTTTAAAAGGTCAAGTTAGTACTCTTGGGAGGCTAATGTATGTAACAAGAGTCACGTTGCATGAATCACCAATGTGAACAACCACCACTTTATGGAGATAAAGTCAATGAATCCGATAAGGAGAGTTACTAAGTGAAGATTAAATGTCTGCCTGGCAGTTGTCTGTTTCCTCTGTGCTGCTGTTAATGCTCCAGTGCAGGGTGACCGTCATGTGGCGTCTCCACACCGGGTTCCTGCGAAGGCGAATGGTTCCACTGATGGCGTCTTGAGCACACACAATAACTGGCCCGTCGAGCATGAACAGAGTCTGCTTCCAGTGTGTGGGCCTTAAGAGAGAAAAATATTTTAGACACTGAGATTTATGAGTATAACAACATTATTTGCAGCCTGTAACAGAGATATACTCAGATATTGTTTATAAAGCCTAAAATATTAGCATGTTTGCCACTCATAGGTTTTGATTATTTGAATTATCTGTATGGGCTGTTAAAATTGCTTTAAGGGCTCATACGCACTGCCATTCATGAATACCCTACCCTTATTAATTTTGTAACTACACAACATGAGTTAGGGCCGGTGTTACACAGTGGCTCCTCCCGTCTCCAGGCTCTCGAACTGCACAGTGAACCAGGCGGTGAATCCATGAAAAACACCAGGCTTTACCACACGGAAATGAAACTGACCCTTTATTTTCTGAGAAATGAAACACAGGGCTCCATTTGTTGCGAAATCCAATATATGTGGGGTGGAACAACTCCAAATAAAAAAGAAGACACAAAGTACCTCCAGGTCTTTGACCTGCAGAGTGTACATGTCCAGGTGGAGGACATCGCAGGGAGCAGTGAGGCAGTCATGGGGATCAATGAGGTGACTGAACTTGGGCTTGGTGAAAAACTCTTGCTGTGCCAAGGGCCTGTGGTGGAGATGAAAGGTTATTCAACGCAACAGGGAAATGAGGTTGCCACAGATAACTTCTAACAGGGAAAAGGTCAGATGGAATCGAAGCACACGTACGATAAGATAACTCAGACAAATAAAAGAATGTTAACAAAGATAGGTTTCTGTGTGTAAGCAGTAGTCATTTTAACCAGACGGTGTGTGATGTACTACTTATGTAGAAATATGGGTAAACAGTATATATTATAAACCTGTTCACTTTCACCTTCTGCTGACTCAAAACAAGTTCAGCAGCAGAGGGTATACAGACAAATGTTTTATGGAAAATTGATAGAAAACAAAAGGGGAGCACTGTTTCAAAGGAAAATACACTAAAGTTGAAAAACAATCTTTCTAAACATTAAAAAAAAATGAATCGATAAAAAAATAAAACATGTCAACTGAAAAGCCAAGAGTAATATTCAAAAGAGTAAATATTATGAGGGACAAGTTGGAACATTTTGAACACACCCAAAACCAAAACCTTTACAAATGGTTATCACACTGATCCCTGAGGGGAACTAGAAGTGTGGGGCTAGGTAAAAAAAAAATAAAATCAGAGGAGTAATCTCCTGCAACACAAAGGGTGTAATTTACTCATCAACTTGTCCTTGTGGAAAAGGATATGTATGAACAACATAAAACAAAGAAAAACAAAGAAAAACAGAACATAAAAGTGCCATAAGATGCCAAAAAATGAGTCATCCAGTTGAAAGCACATTTCATGGAAATTAATCATCCACTCTCTTCCCTGACGTATGTGAGAATTGGGAAAGTAAGAGGTTAAAGAAGAATTAGACTTGAAGCCATTTCTGTAGAGTCTAATGGATTATATTTGTTTTCCAACAGGATGTCATCGAGAACAATCCATGAGTTAAGAAGAAAAAACTCCTAGTATCTGTTGGGGAATGATGTAAAAATTGGAATGTGATGCTCCATATTTGTGTTGACAGATATGATTTTACCAACCAAGAATAAGGAGATTTTGTAAAGAGAATAGCTGAAGGGAAAAGCTGAGTTTTGTATACATGGTATCTATGACGATATATGGATGACATTACAGATCGGCATGTTGTATGAAAGGAAACCAGGGACAGCCTCAGGCAACCGGCCCGATGAAGGAAAGACGAAACCGTTTGGTGAGTACGGCATGTTGTACTGGAGAAGATTGTGTGAGGGGATCGAAATTTGTTGGACTTTTAGTAAAGGCCACACTTGTCTGCACCTCGCCGTGTGTACGCTCTCAAAGTCAGACATATACAGTGTAGTAGATGTTATCACACTTTTTAACGCTTCATAATTCCAGTATTCTTTCCTCATTCACCAGCAATTAAAAATGCAATTTGCTGGTCTCTTTGTATCTGTATCACAATATTAAGTCTTATTACCCTATTTTCACAGTGTAAGTGTGTAGGTATGCACATCATCATAGAAGCCTACTTTCTCTGTTATTGTTCTCTTGGTTTTTTTTCTACTTTACTATCATTATTTATTTTTCACAATAAAATATATATAATTGCAGTATCTAAGCAAATGTAAATTCTAAAGCCGTATTACGCCATGTAAACGCCTTATCATGAATATGATCAAAACCAGGATACGACTAAAAAACGTGATGCCAATGATGCAGTTAAAAAGCTCCACAGAAAGCCAACAAATGGGCGTTGACGCAAGATTATCTTGACAATCTTCTATTTCTTCTTATGCTTGCTAAATACTAATTAGCAGGACAGTTGGACAGTGACCAGTTTTTATGTTTTAAGGCAACATAAAGCAACTTACAAAAATAAAAAGATGCCAGTTTCAGCCTGAGGGGGCTGGTGGATCAGTCACACAGGATCTATTTTGAAAACACAGTTACTACGTGCATAGTGAGGGATGCATGTCAGAAATAAAGACGTGAGTGTGTCGTTGTAGCAATGTACATGGTGTAAAAAAGTTAATTGTAATGTTAATGTGTCAACATATCCCCTGTGTGTTTGACCGACAGTTGACTATTGCGACATGAAGAGTCATTACATACACTGACTGATGAACACATATCAATTTGCTGCTCAGTCACTTTACCACAAGCCCAATTTGAGTTTTATTGTACTTCAAGTAAAATGGTTGCCATACATGTGGCCTCTACTCTGATCGGCCATCCCTGGCATATCTAGCATCCAGACCTGGAACCACAGATTATCATACTGAATGTTTTAACTTCGCGTCTGAGATCAAGATCTTTAAAAAATCGAAATAAAACGATATTCAATATTGTGACCGTGTTAGAGGTAGAAAAAGTACAAGTGAGACCGGACAGTGTTCAGGGAGACCCGCTGACTGAAGGCCCTTACTGAAGAGGAGTGAAGTCCAGGCCATAGGGCTGCTCCCAGAAGGCCATCTTCTTTGCATAATAGCTGTTGGCCTGACATGGCACCAGGGAGAGGGCCGCAGAGGAGGGCCACATGACGCCGCCTTCTTTCAGCCAGGGGTCCCTGGCCAGCAGTACTGACTCCACCATGAACTCAAACTAGACCAGAGGAAGGAGAGACAGACACACAATGGGTTATGTTCAAACCTGAATGGGACTGACTGCAAGAGCACCATGGGGATCCAATAAAACTGTGACAACACGGAGATAAAGCATCTCAAGTAGAACAAATCGTCACACAATAACTTGTATGATTAGTAATGACACCAGCAGGCAGTTTCCCATCCACTCAGACACCAGGAAGTCCACCCGCTCAGGCAGCTCGATCTCCTCAGCTCGTCCCTGGAGCACCGTGACCACCTGCTCACAGCCGTTCTGCTTCACCAGCTGTCTGGTGTACTCTGCCATGGAGCTCGCCTCCACGGCATACACCTACAATACCACAGATAAACTTAAGACAACGTATACGCCATGCTGTGTATACCATGTAGCAACACATCTTGTCCAGCAGATGGGAGTATAGGTATACAAATGTGTGCAGTTTACAGAGACCTGAGATTCTGACTTTCCACATTTATCACATTTCTTGGAAATTGTGTTATCATTTGAGATGCACTTAAAGCTTTAAACTACATTTTTTAGTAAGATATCAATTACCAAATGTTTCCTGATATTTGTAGGGTTTGGGGTTAAACACCCCAAACATTGAAATGAATTAACTGTTTTGCCAGATGGTCTGAGAAATTGTTAATACTTAAAAAGGGACAATTCTGCAATTTTACACTTCAAAAGTCTATTTACAAGTCGTGGGGAGTACTACTGCATATGTGAAAAAAGTTGTATAACTGACTACATTAGCTGCTAATAGCATAACACACCCAAATCTCTGACAGAACTGTCGGCGGTCAAGTAAAGCAGGCAACAGATTTTGACAAGGAATAAAAAAGACGCTATCTCTGGTTCTGTTGCATTGATTTGGAACTTTTTTTTTTTTTTTTTCTTTACTGTCCATCCACCAATACCTTTATATGTGATAACCTGTGTATGCACATGCCAGATGCAGGAAAGGAAAGCTTCAATTCATTCCCTGAATGTTTTAGGTCAATATACGTCTTGGGATCTGAGTCTGTCTATACGCTGTTGATTAAATGCATAACCAGCAACCTGTGTGTTGGTGTGAAAGAGCCTCAGTGTTTGCGCCTCTTTCCCACTAGACATATAGATCACATTACCTCTGAGGGTTCTGCAAGTTGAGCGCAGAAGAGGCTGATGATGCCAGTCCCACAGCCAAGATCCATCACCACCTTATTCCTCAGAGACGCGCTGTTGCTGAGAATAACCTGCCGATACGCCTCAGTGCGGCTCTTATCCGACAACATCTCCAAGTGAAGCCTCTGTGTGATGAAAAAAGTCATAATAAAATTAAACCGTTATCATTTGCAGATGGTCAAGACGATATTGACAGTTTTGCATGATCATTTACAGAGACCCAAAGTGTTATTGACAGACTGTGTGATGAAAAGTGGAATTATTACATAAAATAGACATTCAGGAAAATGCTGTTGTGAAATCAAAACAAGAAAAAAATTTTTTAATTGTTTCCTGTATTTTTCATGTGAATATTTATTTCATACTGTCTTTTCTATCTAATATTGAACACTTTGAGTCTCCATCGATTTTTTCCCATTAACTAAAAAAATGTGCATACTTTACAATAACTAACAAATATCTTTAAAAGCGAGCTGTACATTTTGGATTTTGTTTTCTACCTTCCAGACAGGCATTGTTTGCAATTTATTTTCAGTTCAAGAAGAAAAACACTGCATAGAGACTTGAACACTTGGTTGAGAGGTAATCCATCACAGATTTAGTTTTTGCCCCAGGAAGACTAGTGATTGCTCCGTTTTGATGCGTCTTCCTCCGTGGTGCATTCTGGGAAATGCTGACCTGCCAAGGTTTGAAAGTCAACAGCTGAACCACAGCCTCGACATTGAATTCACACATCTATTCTGGGTTTGAATGTAATGCCTTTCTGCAGCTCTCTGGAATCTATCAAGTCATCCTTAAACACACCACCAAATAACAGTGCCTCGTAGCAACTGCATTACTTTATAGGATGAATATAACTTTGACAATAGAAAATGTTTACTGTGATGGATTAAAAATAAACTTGCGTCGGTTTCAGGTGTCTGCATGTTGACGTTTATAGCTACCATCCTCAAATGCATGGCTGCAGAAAATCAGTACAGTAAGGCTTTGTATTGTCACCATGTGCAACTTGTAGATAATTAGGCTGTGACAAAAACAGGCAAAACAGGAGGATCCTGAACAGGTTCGAACTAGTGTCCAATAACTGCCTAAGTACTCTTTGACTTGCCATGGGTCCCCCCCCCTCCCCCTCCTCAGCAGCAGCATCCTGGTGCAGGTAGCCGGCAGGGACGTAACCTATGACCCCACGCAGCTCTGCACACCACCACTCTGATGAAGGCTTGGCGTGCACGAGCGGTCTGTCCCCGCTGCAGAAACTGAGCTGCGGGACAAACACAGCAGTTAAAACTAACCACGCGACCCTGAAGGTGTGCGGTTACGTCTTTCAGGCGTCTGTGTAGCTCTTTAACCTGGTCGCTGCCACTTCCTGTGAAGTCAGACTGGGCAACATACTCTTCAACAGATGCATCGTCCTCATCCTCTTTCTCTGCCTGCATGTCTAACGGCGGTTGTTTCGCCTACTGTTTGGTTGCCTGAAAGAATAAGTGAAGGAGAAAAACGGTGTCCTAAAGGTTACTGTGAAATGAGCGGTACAAAAAGCATTACGACTCAGCGACTTCAACTGGCGTGGAACAAACACTTCTCGTTTTGACTTCAGTTACAGTTCACGTGCTGTCGGAAATAGTCATTATAATTTGAGTCACCCTTATTTATAATTCCGTCTTTATATTCGTTTCGTATTCATATCAGTATCGTATATCACTCTTCCTGATTTTGCCATCATAGTCAGAGAGGGGTCCTTTCTGTTGCTACAGTCCAATTTACATCTCTATATATCAAACCCTATGATCAAGCCACTCAAAAGTAAAACTTCCGAACATGGTATGTGGAATCGCCGAGGATCACCTGAAGGCAGCACCGCTTCATTTTAAAACGATGCCAGCAGAGCCGTCATTAAACTACAAGATCCACTGAAAATAAATCACTACTGCTTAGTTTCTTTTTTTCCCCAGTAACGTTACTGCTCTTCTTCCCAATATGTGACATATTTAGCAGTTTAGTACACCCCCTCTGTCCCCCACACACACGGTACAGTAAACAATTACAAAATATTTATTTTCATAAAAAAAATAATTAAGCAATGAACAAATAACATAAAATCTTAAGTCAATACAGCAAATAATCAGCATACAGCTCTACCAACTAAATAGTTCACATCTTACAATTCTTAAAACACTTTCTGATTCTCAGTCACATTTCTTTCTTCACCTTAGTAAATCAAGAGTGTTTATAGTATTTAACTCAGTCCTCTGAAGAGAGAGAGTGTGTGTGTGTGTGTGTGTGTGTGTGTGTGTGTGTGTGTGTGTGTGTGTGTGTGTGTGTGTGTGTGTGTATGCTGTTCAAATCTATTGAGTTCTTTCAGGAGCATGTCACAAATTCAGCTGTCTTTTGTCTTCGACTTGAGGAAGGGCTTATGGAGCACATCATAGAGTCGCCGTGCCTGCAAGCACAAAATGTCAGCATGGTCATTTAAGAAATGTTCCATCTACTTTCTGTATATTCATATGGTGCACTTGTGTTTTCACTCACTTTTTGTGGTCCGAGGCCTGGACAGAGAACCAAGTCTTCCTTTGAGGCACTGATGATTCCTTCTACAGACTGGAAAAAATCATCTCAGTATGAAAAATTAATTTAGAGTACACCATAAAAATCAGTATGTGGATATCTACTGATTGCAGTATAGCAGCAATCTGAGGAATCATTTTCACTGTAGTGGTACTCACTGAGAAAGTGGACAGCAAGGTAATGGCGTCAGTCTTGTTCACAGACTTCACAGTGGTCAGGCAATCAGTAACCTGAAAGCAAACCGATCCAATCAGACTTTCATTGTTCAAAGACTAAAAAGCGAAACACGACTTCGGCAAATACTCTAATTACATTTTCCTTGGCATTCTATGTGAGTGCATCACCATCACTCAATCCCGTTAAAATGTCTTCCATATTTTTCAAATTGTCAAAATGATCACATTGAAAATAGCAATAACCTCACAATCTCTAAATAAAAGAAGGAAATCCACACACTTTTGACAGGTAGTTTTTCTCAACCTGCTCCTTCAGCAGGTCTGCAGGTTTCTTTTCGTAGGACTTATACGTTTCCAGGTAACGCCCGGCCTCCTCTGAACTGTCAAATCAACATGAAGAAAATATTAGTTATGCTTATTTGTTCTTTTTGTTTATTATCAAGCGCAATGTTCCCTAATCAACAGAAAAAGAAAACAAACTGGGATCTGGCTAGAACTCAAATTTCTATCTGTTGATCCTGGCCAGAATAAAACAACATAATAAAACAACATATCTTGAATGTTACAATTGAGTGGTTGAAGTATGAAAAGGCATTAAATACCCATTACAAACCCTAAGAGGCATTACATAACATTCATATTGTAATTACACACTTTTTAAGGTGGCAAAGCAAATATAATTAAGAGATTTTTTATATATTTTTTTTAAAGAGTTTCCAAGTACACTCTCCTGTGTCCTGTCAGTAACTGTTCAGTCCACTTGGCAATCGGTTGCAGGTCTTACCTCCAAGCCAAGATGAGAGTGCAGTCAGCCATGATGCAGATGCGAGCCAGCTCCTTCAGCGTATGATGAGGATCTTTCTGTGATGAAAAAACTATCAGTGATTTTTTTTTTGGAAATGAACAGCTGACCAGATATTCTCATGGACTTTTTTTTTTTTTTTTTAGAGTGAACATGAAGAAAAGGAGCATCAGTTTTGAACTGTTGTAGCGGGAAGCTTTGAACACATTGACAGCCCTTCCAATACATTTTATTTGTATAGCACTCTAAAAAGGTACTCAAAGGCACTTTACATGGTAAAGACAGAAACAATAAAAGCACCACCCACTTAGCAAATAATACAAGTTCGAATGTAGTTTTCCCAACAGCAGCACTTTATACATTCACAAAAACTTAGAACAGCTGGCATAGCTGGACCACAGCGGGTTAAATAAACAAAATGTAACAATTTGATCAGATTTGATATACAGCTTTCAAATCAATAAACTCTACTACCTGTGAAGTTTGATAAATATAGTACTAACAACCAGAATATTGCCTTGCAGGAGTTAAAACAATTAAGCACTTTCAGCTGTGTGACGGTTTACTAAATTAATATATACCCTGTAAATGTCAATGTATGGATTACAAAACTTTTTTTTTTTTTTTTTTTAAACTTACCACGTCTACTTGTACCAGTAACACTCGCAGGATAAAAGTCTGTCCAAGCTGCTTCAGACGGTCGTGGATATAGTTTGGATTGAGATTGTGGTACCTCAGACTTTGAGCCAGGCCCCAAAACAAAATTGCAGCAAAATAATACAAAAAGACAAAAAAAAGAACATTTTGCACATCAAATATTAATTAAAAAAAAATCTGTGGTCATCAAAAAATATGTTTTGGACAACAGGAAAAATGTGTCTGTTCATCTATGTACACATGCAAATATCATTTTCATATCATATACACACACTTGAGAAACACAAAAACCAACCTGAGGAAGAGAGCACAGGTTGTCAGACCCAAGACATAGTCTGGTACAACATCTCCAAACTCCCAAGGGACACTCCTCACACACTTCAGGATGGGATTTCCCCTCTGAATGAGAAAATAAATATGCAATTAGATACAGGTACCTACTTTTGAGCAAGCCAGCTAACAAGCCTGAAAAGAGTCAAACTATTCCAAGCTGATAAAGAAGCATGGGTAGTAGTATCAACAAAACCTGTCACTCTGAATGGGAATATGAATATGCAGAGGATGGATGAATAGATGGAGAGAGTTGGTGAGTTGCTGCTGTAGCCCAAGTGAAGAGGGACACACATGTTGATGCGTACCTGTCGAGGACTGACAATAATGCTGCTCCCGGACCCCACTGGTTTTGGGCCCAGGCTTAGGCTGGGATCTGACCTTTGACAGTTCCCCTCGTTCTGGTGCGGGCCAGCCACCTGTGGGTCCTCGCTCTTCTTAACCCCTCCAGATCCACCTTCACCTCCATCTTCACCCCCTTCAGCACGGCCCTGGAGGGCTTCAGGTCCGCCTGAGGCAGAGGACCCTGAATCTGACTCACTTTGCTTCCTGTTGATCACTGCAGCACCTTCAGCGGAGGAGCCCTCTCTCTGAGGAGGAGCAGCCACATTGCTTTTGCTCTGGACGATATATTCCGCGTAGGTAAGACGCTGGTCCGCGGGCTCAGAAGCAGGCTTTGATGAAGTGGAACCTGAGGGGTTTTGTCCTCCTTTGGATGAAGGTTGAAACTGCGGCTTTGGCTGTAATCAAATCACATGGAAATCCTGCATGAGAGTCGAGATTTACTAAATGCATCATGTAAAACAAACACTGGCGTGTATATATTCAGACCAAAACCTTGTGTTGCGAAGTTGTAAAATGATGAATGTATCGTAGCAGTTGCCAGCTGGAAAGCAACGCTAGCCGACGTTAAAATGTTCGAGGTAATTCTTGCAGAATACCGACCGGTGTTCTTTCTTTGGAGAAAGCGGTGTCGTCCAGGTTGATGTTGAACCTCTTCTTCATGTCGTTTAGCTGATGATGACTCTGCGAGTAAACATAACCACTATCCTCTGGACTCAAGACTTCCTGACAGAGATACACCACATGGACGTCTAAAGAGCTTCATCAACAACACCGTAACACTTCCTGTAACAATTCCTTCAGAATAAAAGCACCGTCTCTAAAATATTTTATTCTCCACAAATTCTATTTTACTTTATTCTCACGTTGCCATTTGATCTGTGTCCTTAGCTGCTGTAGGAAATAACAAATTATGAAATTCAGGCTACGAATTACATTTTGAGACTTCCCTTAGTTCAAAGTAATTAAACTTTTTTTTGTGTGGAAAAATAATATGAGACACTACTTATTATTCACATGTTTCCAAACATGTCTGGAAGGAATATTTAAGTGTTCACTGTATCTGGGCATGTCAATTGAGTACCAAAATGACAGTACTTTAACATTACAGTTGCTGCCTAACACATTTTCTCAAGCTAAAACAAGAATAACACAAATTAGTATTATAATTCACACAGCCCTTCAAAATACAGGGTCAATTTTCTCCTCAAATAAAAACAAATATCAGCTCATTTTCATTGTCTATCATTGTCATTATATTGTCCATTTCTAATCTTCAAGAACAACTTATTGAGTCAATATAGACGTAAAAGACATGTAGGCCGACAGCAAAGAAAATAATGTTAACATGTGCTCAAAGTCTGTACCAATCCCAAGGGGATCTTCATTAGAATTAGTTTCAAATTATTTTCAAGTTGGATCACTCA
Organism: Ophiodon elongatus; assembly: GCA_016806645.1. Classification (NCBI taxonomy): domain Eukaryota; kingdom Metazoa; phylum Chordata; class Actinopteri; order Perciformes; family Hexagrammidae; genus Ophiodon; species Ophiodon elongatus. The sequence continues at coordinate 5,465,020 of JACSYO010001810.1, forward strand.
TGGCAAAAGCTAAAATAGTCTGCCATCTGGTTCAGAATGAATGAGACAAACAGATCAGATCACATGGCAATGTTGTAAACTGGGTAGGGGATTGGTTGTATAAGGTTCCATCCACTGCAGATAAGATAAAAAAAAAACAGGGAGAAGAGATAGGCTTGGCTTGTGCATATCACTTTGTTGTTATATGGTTCCTACGCATCAACTTTCAGACCATAGCCTACTGCATGTGAGAAAGTATCAGACAACCGCATGTTTAGATAAAATGTGACAAAAATGTTCAACATATACCTGTACAGTCTATGCATAGAATACAATTACCATACTAATGCCATTGGTTACATATTTGCACTATGGTTTTGTTAGTTAATTTAATATTATTCAATTATTTTGTAAATATTGTGCATTTTTTATATTTAATCTGTCTGTCTGTGTGTCTATCTATCTATCTATCTATCTATCTATCTATCTATCTATCTATCTATCTATCTATCTATCTATCTATCTATCTCAGGGTTTCACATGTTTATTTTTGTAATTCCAACTATAAAAAAATGTAGCTGAAATGTATTGTGCTTCTTCCTAAATAACAGCCAGCCATAAAGATGATGTATGCCTTCATAAAAAATGGTAATACTTGTTTTAAAACTGTGGCCGCAGTATATATATATACATACAATATACACCCATGAAGGTATACAAGAGGCTCTTTTGTTACACCTTGCATTACATTAAACAACAAATAGACAAAGCCCATCAGGACAGTTTGCTACAAAGACGTAAAATAGGTTCGCTGCCATGGAGCATGTAACGTTAGTTGCCTAGGAGACAGTAACGCCGCCATTGAACCCGCGCAGCATGGCATGCTGGGATACTTTTCCCCCCATCATGGCGGATGAGGTAGTCGGCTAACGTGAGCGGTTAGCATATTCAACCATTATTTGGCGTCACACATCGAATGACTGTAGCCATCCTGCGTTTCCCACACACGGACCGCATCCACGGGACATAAGCTAGGTAATTATGAGCGACCGAGCCGACGGCTGTGACGAGCAAGCGAACGATGCTTTGTTGAAACGAGTCGCAGCTAAACGTCCGAGCCGACTAGCGTTAGCTTCGGTGAGCGGACGGGCGCGGAGCTACGGAGCTAGCTAGCGGTAACGAGGCCGCGGCGTGCAGGCAGCATGTTGGGCTAGTACCGCTTACACGGCTGGTGAAACGTGCCGAACAATTTATTTCAGGGAATAACCGTTGTATAAAAGAAACCGAAGCCCCTAATGTATTAACTTAAGTTAGCTAAAGCTAGCTGCGGTGATGTGTGAATGCACGTTAACGCTGGTCACGGCAGCGCAGGCCTGATGAGAGCAGTGTTATCTAACATTTTAACGTGTGTCGCTGCCTCAAACTTTCCCCCCATCTTTTCGCATCTATTCCCGGGCAGCTTTTGACCCGACCACACGTATTAGCTGTGTTTTGTGTAACTCAACACTGTGAACTAATCTACGGGGAACAAGCGGGTGAACTACATGTGCTTAACGCGACTTTGAAACCTTAAGTAACATGTCGGCGACCACATCTTTGATGGCTGACGTTAGCTTTAGCATCGACTGAAGCGGCGTCGTTAACTAGATAGATTACATATTCTGGCTGCATAACCTCAAAGGTTGTCTTGCAGTTTTAGTATCTTTGTTTTCGTAAAAGTGACGTCACTATTGTTCAGTGTAAGTAAATAGGTGTAAATAGATATTTTTACGCCGCTTGAGTTGCTGAACTGTGAAATTGTGGCTTCGTTGCCGATGTTTATGAGCAACGTTACGTCGCGTTAGGTTTGTACGATAGCCAGGCTTATTAAAAGCTTTACAGAATTTGGGCAACTTCCTACTTTTAGAAATTGCACTACTACTCTTTAAACCTGGTTTTGGTGTCAGGAAATATTGACCAACTTAGTTATATACCAACTTTCTTTGCGTTAGCAATCCAGCCTCCATGCAGTGTGGAAGACGATGCACCCTTTGTTGCGTTAGGGGTCTGGTTGTTTGGTCCTAGATGGTCGTTCCCTTGACTCGATTGTGTCTTTACACCTCGGGCCACGTTTCAGTCAGGGATGTTGAGGCAGGTATTCTGCCTTAATTTGCTTGCAGACTATTTATTCCCTCAAGATAGCGGATCTTTTGGCGGCTACATTGTACTTTTTACTTATCTGAATCTGAACAGTATCTGGTTTAAACATTTAACATCACAAGCGTCACAATAACTGTTAAAAGGGAGAGAGAGTGAGACATCTTTTTTTCTTTTTTTAAATCTTTTTTTAAATCAAATGTTTTATTTCATTGGAAACAGATCCCCTCCAATCCTGAACCTTTAGATATTCTTGGTATATTTTATTTCTGCACTGTTGATTGTAGTCACAGAGGATTCATTTATACAACAGCAGTCTAAATCATACCTTATAATGTTATGGTTTTTTTTTTTGTTTAAACTGCTTAAGAGAGGTATCAATTCAGCTTCAATTTCAGTGACTGTTTTGGGTTTGTCACGGTGTGCCCAAAATGGACCTATCCAGGCCCGTGCAAAAACCCTATTGATATTCATAGTATGATGGTGTTATTTACATTTTACTGTAGCAGGGCTATACAATGCATCCTCTTGTGTTTGTGCTGCATTCTTTGTTACTTAAGTTACAATAACTTTGTTTCCATTTCCAGTGTTGAGTGAGAGAGCAGCACGGTTGTGACATTAAGAGGCATATTAAGAAAATCAGGGCCACCGGCACAATGGAATGTGCAGTGGATATCCCCTCAGGTGAGTGATGGATAAAACAGAAATACACTTTTATCATTTATATTTTGATTTGGTTACTTTTACTGCTGGATTCCCCGGATTTCAGGTATATTATGTTCGTCTATCATAAAAGTCAACATGAATGCTGCATTTTATTGACATAGCCAGTGAAGTTTCCTCCCCTAAAACAACTCTACAGCTGTATTTTTTTAAGCTTGAAGTTTTCATTGTTGGGAGGAATAAACTACATTAACCAGGTTCATCATTATGATGAAAAAAAGTCACACAAATATAACAGTATAGTTTATCATGCTATGTCTTCTTATGAGTATTCCATTTGTATGGGGAAAAACATTACACTGAATGCTGCATTGTCAAGTTGAAAGGCTAACAAATATCTACCAAATGTCTCGTGGCCATTCATCACTTTAATCTTTGCGTGGCGTCAATATTTTACACAGGAACATGAATAAGATCATTAACACAAGCCTTCAGTTCAAGCAGCATTAAGTTTACTCAGTTCAAGTGCAGCAGTAATAAAATAACTTGCTCTAGGTTTTTTTTATATGTCATGGATTTGCCAAATACTTGTGTAATCTGAAATACTGGCTCCCCTGTGCAGGTGAAGATGAGGCACCTGAGAAAGACGATATGAATGTGAAGGAAGGGAATGAGCCACCCCCCAAGAAAAACAAGAAGCACAGAAAACACAAGAGCAAAAAGAAGAAGAGGAAGAGGAAGGGGGAAAAGGAGAGCAGTTCAGAGTCTGGTGCTGAGTCGGATGTAGAGACACCACCTAGTCTAAATCCTGTCAGGACCACCAGAGCCAGGTGAGAAGAAGTTTTTATTTAAATACATTGTGTAAACTAAATGTACTGTCAGCTGTGACTTGGCAGATGTATTCTATCAACCTCATTTTTTTTCATTTTGTAAAATTCAACTTTATTAACAAAATGAGTTTTGTAATAGTAAGCACATCTCGTTTCAATGTTACTAATATATTTTTTGTCAATATTTCATATCTTTTGCTGTTCAGAGTTCATATTCATGCTGCGGCCACAGTTTTAAAACAAGTATTACCATTACAAACTGTATTCTTAGAGATGCACCGATTGCAATTTTCTTGGCTGATTCCGATTTTTTTCAAAAGTCTGAATTGTCGGTTCCAATTTTTGCTGATTTTGATTTTTTTTCTAAGAACAATCATTGATAGCGAGGTTCCAGACTTACAATTTTTTTCATAAACAGAACTGAATTAGGGCCAGACCCCGTTGCTGTCAGCAAACAAGCGTTACTCTATATTACTCTGATGGGAATGAATTACAATATAAGAAGTGTGTGTTAGTTGTTCCAAACGCCTTACTTTGGACTTGCATTTGTGTCAAAGTGTGAGCTTTCTATCTTCACTCATCGAGACATGTTGTGTGGCTGTGAAGTTACTGTCTGCCCGTGTAAATGTGACGGGCAAAAATATGGAACCTGGCCTATTTCAATCGGCAACCAATTGATTGGTGCATCTGAAATTCTTATCCCAGTAAAACACTGACAATACACCGCAGTGGAGGCTTGGTGGGTTTTATGTTGACTGATCTACAGAAAACGTTATCGTAGTGTGGAATATGAGGTATGAGAGGCACTAAGAACCAATCCACATTTTGACACAGATGTAATTGTCTAGAATATGGTTTTGAAATCCAAATATTCTCTATCTAGGGATATTTGTCTGAGAAAAGCCACCAGTCCCACTGAATGGATTTTTTTTTTTATGCCTAAACAAGAGTTTGTACCTTACTCAAAGTGAAAAGGTGTCCTAATTGTATTTTGTTTGTATTGGGAATCTAAGTTTTACACATAACCAAATAAAACCACAATGTTTCCTTTTCTTTGTGTTTTTAGTGTCAGACTGGCAGCAGCTGCAGGAACTGGAGACCAAGCTGGGCTGAAGGAGGAGGGAAAAAGGGATGTAATTACAGGTAGGAGACCCTTACATGCAAACATAATTAATATTTTCTTTGAAAGTAATGAATTATTTCCTGTTAATTATTTTTTTTTTTTTAAATGTAACTCGTCACTTCTCCTCTCAGATCGTGCAGATACGGAGGGAGATTCAAAATCCAAAAAACACAAAAGACACGGTGCCAAGAAGAAGAAAAAGAAGAAGAAGAAGGACGAAAAGCAGGAAAAGAAATCCCCATCTCGCTCCCCATCTGAAAGCAGCTCAGCTTCAGGCTCTGACTCTGAAGGTGAGGGGGTGAAAGGGGCTGGTGATGGAAAATACTCTCCAGCTGCAGCATCTGACCTGCAAGAACCATTGTCCAAACTTGTTTCAAAAAGCAAACGAGGAGATAAATCTGAATTGCTTGGAGTGAAGAAAAGGGAGATATCAGATATGGATGCATCTCCATCTGGAGAGAAGGGCAGCAATACCAATCAAACAGAAAAGGATATGAGATCGCCCTCTGCAGGCCAGGATGAGATAACAGAAACGGCAACTGTTAAGACAGAGGGTAGTCATGCGGGTACATTCAGCCATGCCCAGGAACTCCCTGACATCATCCCTAAACTGGAAGGTGCTACCCCAAGAGATGACCCAGGCCTGAAAGATCAGTCCAATTCAGTTCAGAGGGCTCAGCCGATGGACCACGACTCTTCCAGATGCAGGTCTCCTTCCCCTCCCAGGGGCCAAGAAATTAAGAGGTCTGGTTCAAGTCATAGTCGTTCACCAACACCCAGTCCTACTAGGGAGCAGTCTGGGCAAACAACAACAACAACAACAGCAGCAGCAACAAAAGAACGGTCAAGAACCCATTCCAGGTCAACCTCTAAAGAAAAACGGTCTATGACTCCTCTAAAAAGTCGGCAGCTATCCCGCTCCCCTTCCCCTAAATCTAAGAGGAAGTCACTCTCCCAGTCCCCAAAAAGAGATATCCGTCAGTCCCGGTCCACCTCTCGCTCACTCACACCCAAGAAGAAGGTGTCAAAGTCTCCAAGGAGGTCCAAGTCTCCTAAACGTCGGAGGAGTTCATTGTCTGTTTCTCCAAAGAGACGCAGAAGTTCCCACTCTCCTAAAAGAAAGTTGTCCCGATCCCCTAAACGCGGTGGGCGCAGGTCTCCCTCTCTATCTCGGTCTCCAAGGAGAAGTCGAAGGCACTCCAGGGTCCGCTCACCGAGGCGAGGTGGTGCAGTTAGCAGGCGTTCAAAGTCACGTTCTGTCGCTAGAAAGCGTCGCTCCAGTTCTAGATCAAGACGTCCTGTTCGTCGCTCCAGGTCACCGGCAAGACGCGCAGGAGGGAGGCGCTCCAGGAGTCGATCCTTGTCTCGGCGTAGGAAGTCACCACCGCCCAGATCCCGCCGCTCACGCTCTCGGTCGTTCCGCAGGAGCAGGCGTACTCGGTCACGTTCTGTTGTTGTCCTGAAGCGCAACCGGCACTCCAAATCCAGGAGTCCCCGCAAACGGACCAAATCCGGAACCCCTCCCCCCCGACGGCGCTCCCGTTCCCCCGCCAGGAGAAATCGTTCTTCACTGAGGTCCGGCCAACGCTCCAAATCTCGCTCGTTGTCTCCAAGGCGTCGGTCAAAGTCAAACTCGCCTCTACCTGTCAAGAAGATGTCCGAATCTCCTAAGAGGAGTGAAAGGTCAAAGTCTAAATCCGTTTCGGTGGGAGTAAACCGATCTAGATCCAGGTCGGAGTCGAGTGATGGGCGGTCTGACAACTCCTCCCCAGCCAGATCCACATCAGCCTCTCCTGTTAAAGAGATAAAGCCTTCCTCCCCTGAAGCAGAGACGGTTGTGGAAAGTGGCGGATTTCCAGCTCCAACAGGTCAGGATTTCATTTTTATCGTTGAGTTTAGATGTAAATTACAAAAACTTCAGATGTAACTTTTTGTATCTGCTCAGTTACCAAGAGTGTCAGCCTTCTATTACAAAAACAAAAGTGAAACTCAAATTCCTATTCTCCACAAACGTGGCAAATTTTATTTGTAAGTCAATTTGATGAGTAACATTGACACAAGTGTAATATTAAAACTCGTATATTGACCGTACTCATCATCATCAAATTCCAGTGTCAAGTTACAGTCCACCCTTTTAGGCCTCCAAGATGATCGGAATTGCTGGATATTATCTTGCTCCTTGTTGCATTTTTATTATTGAATACTTGTAGTAACAGAGTTTAAAGTATAGACCCCAAAACGTCAGAACTAAAATTTGTTACTGTTGTAGTGAAATGACCTAACAACTCTTAACATACCATGCAGGTGCTTGGAAACCCATGCCCGCAGCAGCAGCAGTAGTAGTAGTAGCAGCAGCAGCACCAGCACCACCACCACCACCACCAGCAGCAGCAGCAGCAGCCGCCGCCGCCAGCCCCCAAGCTGAGAGCTCCTCAGATACGTTGCCAGATACGTTGCCAGATACGTTGCCAGATACGTTGCCTGAGCCGCCTCAGGCGCTTTCTCCCAACCATGACAAGGAACCGAGCGAGTGTGTCGGCTCAGCCAATGAACAAGAGGTTTCCAGGTCCAGGTCTGGTTCCAGAGAGCCCGTCGCTGTCCCAGATCAGTCAGATCTTTCGGAAGGATCGGATGAAGAAGAGGAGGATGCTTCCCCTCCAGTTAAGCAGCTGTCCAAGTCACCCTCACCAACGGATCAAAGGAAACCGTCCCGCTCAGCTTCTCCAGCACGGCGATCAACATCCAAGTCTACATCCCGAAGGAAGCCGTCAAGGTTTGTAGTGTGTGTGTATATGTACCCATCCCACATCACTAATTGTTTCTGTGGGTCTTAAAAGACATTCAAATTTAACATTATTGCACTAGTAATTGTAAGTAAGTCGGTATTGTGCATATGTACAATTATTCATCAGTAGTGGTGTAACTCACCGTAGTTGATCTGTGCTATGTAACGGTCCCCCTCGCGGATCGGCATGCATGTGAACTGCTGATAAATTGTGCAGTTTAACATAGTGTGAAATAAAGTTTTACTGCCAGTCGTTAACGGCCAATATTCATCAAAGATATGCGATCAGGAGTTCGGCATTAATGCTTTCTGGTCTAATGCTATATTATGAAAAACTGTTGATCGAAAGGAGGAAAGCTAGTAATGCTAACAGCTAATGTACGAAGGTTCCATTCCGTGACATTACGATGCGTTCTGGCTCATTTCTGTAAAAATTAGTATTGGACAAATATAAATCGTGTGTTAAAATGTAATCTTGTGAAATGTAGTTTTTTTGGCAAGACACTTGAATAAATAGTTGTTTGAAGGAGATGTTTTTACAGCAGAATGATGATCTGTTTAACATCCTAACAATAGCTCTAAGCAGCTTATGATAACTAATTAAAACTGCTAATTCCAAGATTTGAAAAATACATCTTTTATGACCTAATCATTGGAATTGTGAAAAACAATCTATATTGGCCAATATGCATCATCAATGATCGGCAATTGGTATCAGCGGGGGTGGGGAACGTGCTGATCCGTGACTTTAAAAAGTGATTCGATCTGAGTTTTTATGATCCTTGCACCCCTTTTCATCAGTCTTCTCATTCACCCTTTCTCAGGTCCAAGTCTCCTGTAAGGAAAAGAGAATCTGTCTCTCCACCGGAAAGGAAGAAACGACGGTCTAAATCCCGAAGTCCTGCCCGGCGGAAGAAGTCGCGCTCCCCTGCAAGGCGTAAAAGATCACACTCCAAGTCACGGACCAGAATCCGGCGATCCAAGTCCCGCTCTCCAGCCCGAAAGAGACGATCCCGCTCACCCAATCCCCGTGGGAGGAGGAGGTCCAAGTCCACAGACAGGAGCAAGCGATCCAAGAGCCGCTCCACTGGCCGCAGAAAGAGATCAGTAGACCGAAGCAGGCGATCACGGTCTCGTTCTACTGATCGCAGACGCAGGTCCCGGTCAAGGGGTCGAGGCAGGCGCCCGGTGTTTCGCAGTCGTTCGTTCGATAGGCGGGACAGGTGGAAACGAGAACCCAGCCACTCTCCAGTTCTCATCCTCCGCAAACAGCGCCGCTCAGGGTCCCGGACACGACGCAGCACCAGCAAGACTCCTCCACGCCTCACTGAACTGGGTAAAACATTTTGATAGTAACTAAGGACACATATTACATTCATGGTTTAATTTTTGTATGAATTGTTTTTAGATTTTTCCAAGTGTATACTTTAGTTTTACACTGCTTGTATACTTAATCTTGCCCTTTTCCCCTCTCTATGCCCTGTTGCATTACCCCTCCCTCTCTTTCTTCAGATAAGGACCAGTTACTGGAGATAGCCAAAGCTAATGCTGCTGCAATGTGTGCTAAGGCGGGGGTGCCCATTCCTGAGAGTCTTCGACCGAAAGCCATCCTCCAGCTCCCTCTACCCACTCCATCTCCCACTCCTCTCTCCTTACCACTACCTCTCCCAATGGGCATGGGGATGCCTAATATGCCTAATATGCCTAATATGGGTGGTATGGGTAACATGGGTGGTATGGGTAATATGGGTGGTATGGGTATGGGTATGGGTAATATGGGTATGGGTATGGGTGGTATGGGTATGGGTATGGGTGGTATGGGGATGGGTGGTATGGGGATGCCCAATATGTCAAACATCACCATGAGTGCCGCTATGGCAAGTATGACAGCAGCTACTATGACGGCTGCCTTGACCAACATGGGCGCCCTCACGTCCATGCCTCCCCTTGCCCCGCTTCCCACCATCACTAACAAGCCTCCGCCGTGTCTCGCTCCCCCAACGCCAACCCTCAACCTGGACCACATCGAGGAAGCAAAGAGGAAGGTCACCCAGCAAGCTAACATTCACACCATTAAGGAGCTCACTGAGGTAAACGGGGAACTGTGTTAATGTGCATTTTTGTTTGAGAGTGATTTTACTGTAACAATAACAATGTGCACGTGTTTGATAGTAACAATGTTGAATGAAACCATGTGGAAGAGTGAGTAATGAAGTTGTGATTTTTAGGGTATTCTGTGCAAGACTACCAACGCAAAGTAACGGATTTGTTTTTTCCTGTGGTTTTGTAGAAGTGCAAGATGATTGCAAATAGCAAGGAGGAGATGGCCATCGCTAAACCCCATGTCTCAGATGATGAAAGCTAAAATCGCCATGCTCTCGAGGTAAAATTTCCGATCTTTATGCTTCCATTTTTTTGTCAGTCTGTGTCCTTGTCTTTATTGTTAGTGTTTTAATTTTTCAGTTATGGATTTTAGTTTTTTTTTAATTTATTCCCAAAATAAAATAAAAGCCTATTGCACACTATGGCTCATTTACAGACATAATAAATCAATATTTGAGTGAAATATCTTTCAGCAACTGAATTACACATTTGTCTATACAATACATTTTTATTCTCAACTGTGTCCAATTGATCACTTATCCTTCCACTTTTGTCTTTCTTTCCATATTTGAACAATTTTAAAAACACATCATGCTTGTCATGAAATAGTCTTTCCTTTTACTTCATAGCTTTTCCTTTTGGCTAAGTACTACCATTGTTACCCCATTTTTGGGTTGTCCATCCCTACATCCTTCATTGTTTATATTTCTGTTTATGTATATTTTGTCCCGTGCTGCATGTTTAATACGGCACTGTAGCATCCAGCATAACAATGGCTGCAGACATGTCTGCTGCACAGATGATTTTTATGCCAGTTCTTGCCAAGATAACAAGCTACACTGAAAAATGAGCCAAGCTCACTCAACCGCAGTCCTTTATTTTTTTAACTATTCTGTTGAGTTTCCCAAGAATGTGTTGACAAGGGCTTTTCCCTCATTGTGATGTCCCTCTGCATATTAAATAGACAAGTCGTAGTTAAAAAGAAACCTAATGTTTTTCCTCTGTAGACGTTAAATGGTGAACCAACTTTAACCGTTTCTCTCTCTCTTCGTCTGCACACAGCCACTCCCCCTCAAAGGACTGAAGGAAAGCATAACAAACGCTTTGCAGGAGGACATACCTTCCCACAGTTCCCTTTGGCAGCCAGATGAGCTGACTGAGCCTCATAAACCACCGCCACCAAGAAGAAGAGCCTCCAAGTTGTCACAATCAGGCGTACGGGCACCAGCCACCGCCCCACCCAGCTCCCCAGTTTGTTTCTGTCGGTGTGCGAGAGAGAGAAAGACTGGCAGACTGTCAACTGTGATACCACTGAGTAAACTGGACACACTGACGTGTGCACAGTTGTATGACTGTATAGTGAGTGTGAGTCTGTGTGTGTGTATATATATAGTGACTTTCACCACCTCAATGTTGCTGCTCATTTAAGCGGTCGCTGACTTAAGAGGAAACAAACCAAACTAACTAGTGGCGCAAGTGTTTTTGTAAAAGATTAGTTTCTCTAAATTTGATTTTACTTTCATGCTTTCTCAAAGGATTGTGTTAAGTGGAGACTGCTTCCTTGTTCTTCTGTATTCCCCTTGGTTATCTCTAGTCCCCGGTTTTATAAACAAATAATGCAGGCAAAGTTTTGGTAGATGCTCAAATGTGAATTGTTGTCAAAAGCCCGGGTGTCCAGGGCGAGAGAGTGACCACATGTGAATCCTGGAACAGGGTGCCAGATCTGATTATTCTGAATGAATGGTATATTGGCTACGACAAAACAAAATGTAACCAATTCAGTTAGCACTGCCCTGGGTGTGATTTTCGTTCCCTCCATTTTAAACGGCGCCAACCTAATCTCGACTCTATCGTTGTCTTTCGTTTGGGCTTTGTTGGGATTTTGACCAACCTGGAAACATGTTTGCTGTAGATTTACGTGGGCATTTCATCTGCAACTCTTTTTTTAACACCAACATCCTAACATGCGGTGTTGTGTGTTTAGCAGAACGCTACAATATGATTGAAGATGCACAGAGAGCATACCATTGGTATTCATTTGGGAATTGCCATAATAGCATTTTAGAACTAGAAGACATTTGGGCGATCAAAAAACATTTGAAAGATCTGTTTCTATTTTTTGTCATCCGGGTTTGAGTTTGAAAGCAATGCTGGTTGACGGTGTTGTAGATCCCAGACGGTGGGACCTGCCAACTGAACTGTAATATCCATAATCCCAGATTGATTGGACCTTCAGCTGAATGAGTTTAGCTATTTTTTTTTGTTATCCTGAAAAAAACGATGGGTGAAAATGTAACTTCCTTTAAACTTTACACTGTAAATGGTAATTACTATTCATTTATAAGATCGTTTCTAATTCACTGACATGATGCATACATGATAAACAATAGGTATTTAATAAAAATACGCTTTAGATATGCTTTTGCCTTTTTCTTGCTGTTTACATTATTGAAACTTATTTTATCGAGGCACACACGGAGAACATAATTCATGTTGTTGTGCTGGGGGTTATAGAGTTGAGTAAGTAGGTTTTGTGTATTAGACAATCAGTTTCTCGGTCTCAAGATGCTTTTCTTGAAGAAAGAACTATAACCAAATTAAATTTACACGTCTTGCAGCATTGTATTCAGGTGGCAAAGAGGAGAAAATTATTAAGATGACTGCAAACATCATGAAAAACCCAACAAGCCCTTTTTTCATTTATTCCATTGACGCATTTAATATCTGCTTCACTCGTAAATGTTTCTCTGGCCCCTCGTAGGTCGTCTGTGTGAGCCGCATCTGGGGAAACGGGGTCCATGTTTCATTGAATGCTTTTTGTCCCGTTGGATAACTGAAGAACAAAAAATGTACTTGGTGCTTTTGGGGAAACTGGCAGGGGCAAGGTTTTTATGGAATCTTCCACTCGTAACTCATTTATTTTCATAGGAGAGGGAAATGAATCTGGATCCATCCTTTGTGGACATCCCACACCCGGGGCTGTTTAACTGTGGAAGATATTCTGTCGAGGTTTTGTCAAACTGTAACTATACTGACCGTACCAAAAGCGTAGTTGAACTGTTGAATTGATTCCCTGGGGTAATCTTTAGCTATTTTAATGACAGGGAAAAAAAAGAAGAAAATGCATTTTAGGATTCTTTTTTTTTTTTTTGGGATCATTTGAATATGACATTGCCTGCTTTGTACATAAATGTGTTGATGATTATTAAAAACCTCAATGATCTGTATGTACTTGTGCTCTTGTGTGCTGTGTTCCCTTTAGTCAGGCTCATAGTGTATCACTTCATATTTACCACTTGAACATCAGAGATTTTCATCATTTAAATACAGATGAATTGGTACATTGTTTTAAGCCATACGTTAGAATATTGAGCTGTGTAATTGCATATTTCAAAGCCAAAATGTGTATCAAACTCATTCTATAAATATAATTTTGGTCGAAGCCTGGATTATTGATCAGACCATGCCAAATTATAATTGCTGTTTCTAATACTGATGACAACACACGTGTTAAGTGAAGTGACGTTGGCCCAGTTGTGCGTTGCTAAGCAATGAGGGACCCGCTTTCAGATCTTTCAGAACGAAAGCCTTCACAGCAGAGACGGAGCCCGACGGTGAAACCTGACTGTACAATTTATTGATCGTTTTGCAAGACCGCATGCTTGTGTGTGGGCAGTTTGTGTGCTTGCCTGTGTTCAGAGAAAGATAAAAATAGGGAAGTACGAGTACATGTTCTTGTGTTTTCAAGGGGAGTCATGCCAACATGTCATTTCTTGTGTGCTTGGATAATTAAAATGTCCTTTCAGAAAATGTTCCAGGTTGGAAAACACATGCAGTTATGAAACCCTCCTACAAGTGGTGCACTTTCTCTTTGTTTCGGCTGTTATTGAGGAGGTCAGAGACTTAAAGGAATTTTGTACGCTCTCTATCAACAAAAAGGGCCTTTGAACACTATTATGTAGAGCTCTAACAGATAGTGAAGGAACAGGGGGAAGGTAAGTGAAGTATAAGGGCTTCAAACACTTTATTTTCAGTTTCGAAGTTGTCTGATTTACTTGGATAACGAAGAGGAGCGACCCAGGGCAGTCTTCACCAAGAAAGCTTAAAATGCTTTAATCTGTGGATTTGCACACTGACTTGGATAAAAAGTTTTCAGAACCTCCAGACTTCGAGTTTCCGCCTTAGTCTTCATCACAGGGTTTGAAATACTAACCACCATGGCTTACACCAAGATGAAAAATACTATCATTACCACAGTCATGGATTCAGGGCTTTGACGGAACAGTTCTTCCTCTTCAAATGAAGCAAACACCAAAGAAAGGGAACACAATATGCCGTAGTCCTTTTTGTGTCTTACATTTGTTTCAAGAGTTGGCTTGCTTTGATGGTGAATAACACAGTTAAACGTCCTGCTGTTGAAACCAGGATAAGATTCCATTTAGTACCTTTTGCAGATATATATATATATATATATATATATATATATATATATATTTCAAAACAATTTTGGAGACCACGTTGATTTATTTTATTCTCAACATGTTCTGGAAGTCCTTGGTTGATATGGAAGGCAAGAGCAGTAAATGCAAATCGGACCATGCAACGCATTTCTTCACTCACAATATTATGTAAGATTAATAGGAGAATGCATGCTTTCCTGCGCGTCTCCTGCTGTGCATGCTTTAAGCACTAGTAGGTTTACCTTAAAATTAATTTTAGTGTTATCTTGTACTGTGGTATTATAATATTATAGAGAAAAGTAATGGGCTGCATAAGTCATTGGGTGTGTGTGTGTGTGTGTGTGTGTGTGGGGGGGGGGGGGTTGGATATAGGGTAAATTAAAGTGAAAGAAGTTTAGAAATTTGCCATCTCTTTGATGTGACTATTTTACTTTTTTTCAGACATGAAATATAAATCCAGGATGAGGAAACATTGAAAGACCTTCCCTGCTCTCTGAAGACAAAAAAACAACAGCAACCAATGTCTTAATTAGAAATGCAGAGCCATTATTTTAATTCCACTCTCAGTTTTCAATATTACTTTCATAATTACTATTATTAGGGTTAGGGGTTAGTAATCTTCATCAACTGCAATCTCTGAAAGAGTGACTCTGTACACATACAGCCAATTATCCTCATTTAATTTGTGTTCCATTACATCAGTAATTACAGTTACAGGCCTTCCTGTCATTGTCGGCATCTTTGCTTGTTTGTACACAGCAGCCTCGTTTGCATGTATGTGGGCTGCATGCTGAGAAGCTATGAGTCATTGGATTTTGCAGATCAATGGCTGTGGATCGATGGATGGCTGAGTGCTTCGCTGCGACCACCAAGTCCAAGCACTCGACCCACTCTCTGTCAGACAGCCAGGAAAGGAGGTCACATACACAAATTTCCTCTCACTCCCACTTGCTTTCTAGTTTCACGACACACTCTCTCACACACGCTCACAACATTGCTTCACACTCCACTCGTACTCACACACGCGATCACACACACACACGCACACACACACACACACACACGCACACACTGGATAAGCTGATGAATTCAGCCTGTGGTGGAGTTCTGGATCAGAGTGGAAATTGTTTCACTACAATGTGACTAACGAAGACAACAGAGACAGCGAAGAGAAAGGGAGGAAAGAGGATTTGAGAGAAATGAGAGGCTGGGTGAGATAAAAAGCTGATGAGAGTGAAGAGAGAAGAGAGGGAAGACTGAGAACAAACGAGAAAAATAAGATCCCTAATTTTACTGAGGAGGATTTGGAGCGCTGCCTTACAGAACCAAGTGAGCTGTGTCTGTAACTGTGAGGGTCCATGTACTGGTCAGAGGAGTAGAATAAAGGTTATGACTTTGACTGTACTTGTCGCTTCATTGTACTGTCAAAACTGTGTGTGCGCACATTTCAGTTCAAGTGTGTGTGTGTGTGTGCGTGCGTGTGTGTGTGTGTGTGTGTGTGTCACTGTCCTCCACAGTAAAGAGTCATACCCAAACTAAATTGTATGAAAGCAGGAGAGCCTGCTGTAACAAAAGTATGTGAAAAAGCACATCTATGATTGAAGGCCCACATGTTGCACACATGCATGCATGTTTCATGAGGACAGTGGATCTTAATTTATGGATGAGTGAAGTTAACCCAATTGAAATATTCATGCCAACTGTATTGAAATTCTTTTCATTTCCCATTTCAGTTTGAAAATTTTAATATGCATAAGTTAAAACATTTGCAAAGGATATTGAAATGTTCAGGAGAACTTCAGGAGACATCTCCTAATTTATGGTTAGTAAAATTCATATTTTTGTATTGAAGAGTAGACTTGATTTTTCAACGAGTGCATGGGTCATTCAGGACGGCTGATGTCATCTTGGTGTGATTCTCCGTAGGAAAGGTTTCCCATCTGACCTTTATTTTACACGCTTCTTAAGAAAATGAACAAAAACAACCCGTCTACCCATAAAAAGAGCAGACAGTCAAGTATCGAGGCTAAAGGTTGCCCTGCTGTGTAGCAGAGACAATGTTTTCTTGCATTTCTATTCTTAATATGTGTATGTTGTGTATCAGATTTCACAAATTGAGTGCTGAAGTGTGTCTTCTTGTCATCTTAGATGGACTTGGGTCATCAAACACTCTCCACAAGGGCGGAGGACATGCTGGCCACTGTCGCAGGGTTGACCTATGAAGTCAGCCACAGAGACGGATGCCTCCTGACTTTAGCAAGTGTTGGTGTGAATGATGAGAACATCGAGGTAGTACACTATAGTGTGTGTGTGTGTGTGTGTGTGTGTCTCGCTCAATAGACTCAAAGTGATTCATTTCTATAGGGAGAGAGTGTGTGAGTCAGAGATCATAGTGTGTGTGTGTGTGTGTGTGTGTATGTGAGGTTGTGTATTTTTCGTGCATTCAACAAACACAGCAGCAAGGTTGTGTGCATGTATTTGTGCACATGTCCTGTTTGTCTCTCTCCCTCTGTGTGTGTGTGTGTGTGTGTGTGTTTGACAGCCGCAGGAATGTGTATGTTAGTTCCAGTCCATTGCTCGAGAATGAGAGCAGAGGTAGTGCTCTCTCTGTGTGTGTGTGTGTGTGTGTGTGTGTGTTGTTTGTCACAGGAATGGAGGGAGTACCCATGATGATGTCCACAAAGATCAAGGTAGATCAAGGTTAATCTATGATTGTGTGTGTATATTAGCTGCAGGGAAGGAAAGTTCCTCTTGTGTCTACACGGATTAACTTAGCATGTGTTCGAACATCAAAGGTGAGACTCTGTTGAAACCTCAGTGGCAACGCGATCATTTCTTACTGATGATGGGCGGCAAAATTGCCTTTTCTTCGTATACATTCCATAAAATCTATAGTAACCTTAAATAATGAGATTTTAATGAGGTCATTTGACTACTCCGACAGTTATATATATATATGTGTGTTTGTGTATGTGTGTGCTTGTATTGTATGTTGTGTGAGTGTATTTCCTATGCACTGTATGGGAGGTTTCAGTGATCACACTTGAGAACCGAACCCGACCGCTGAGACGTGTGTATTACAGAGTCATAGGCGTTCCAGTCCATCGCCCACGTTAGGGCTCACGGTGAGAATATCAGGAGTGTGTCACAGTCACAAAACGATGTAAGGTCGTGATACAACAAGGTAGAGTGGTGCGGCAGTGTGAATGTGTGTGTTCTTGGCACTTGCGTGGTCGTAATATCTGGTTTATCGCTGACTTAAACAACAAAAGCATCAAGATAGAGGGGTGTTGGCATTTGTATGTGTGTGCGTGTGTGTGAGCGTGCACGTGCTTCAGGAGGAACAACATACTGTTCAAGTGGCTGCTATTTCATGTTGGTGCTTTGAGTTACCTGCATGCTTCCCACAACTCGAATATTCATGTGTTACAGAAACATTCAAAACAGTTATGCCAATAAATAGCCTCCTGTGAAAAAACAGCTCTGTTAATTAGCATTTGTTCGATATTCAGGTCAAGGAAAAGTTTGCACGGTAAGCCCACAGGCTGCTACAACAATATTGAACAATGTAAAAGTAAACGCCACATGGGGACACTTCCGTCTATGATTAAAATTTCTAGGTTTCACATCCTACCCACCTGCAACAGGCTAATCAAATATTGAAATCTGCAACTGGCTGATGAAATATTCATACTTGCCACAGGGCTGTAAGGTACTCACATTAGTAAGTTGAGTGGTCTCCCCGGCTTACTTCAAGATCACAAGTTCTATTACTGGATAAACTGGTGTAACCTTTAATTATAAACATGATCCTTTTAGCTATACTCATTCATTAGTCACTCCCTACAGTGGTGGTTAAATGCACCTTCTTCTTTTTTTTTTTATAAGATCATGTTTATTTGTCTTTTCATCAAAAGAGATTTCTCAGCTTTCAGTTGAAAAATGAGCGCACACGTACGTGTACTGATCGTCTTCATTTTCTAAAGATTTTTGGCAATGGCAATAACGAAAGTAACAGGAAACATGGGTGGCTGTAGAAGGGAGATACAAAGAAGATGAGAAAGACAGCGGATGAGGCGTCTAATAAGCCAGACCTGAACCCATTTAATTAATTCACAGTGACTGACTTCTCATGCTGACTACTTGCAGGCTCTACTCATCTCAGCCATTTAAATGTAAACTGGATGACTCTTGAGAGAGCCCTTTGGTATGTAGATGAAGTTAAAGTCACATTACTCTTTTACAGGTGTATGCTAGAATGCGTCCATAACCGCCTTGGGTGTCTTGTTTGTTGCAGGCTGTGTGAAAAGCTGTATTGTAATTTGACACCCAACATGAACTGCGTACATATTGTTCTCGCAAAGTATGTTACAAGAATACATTTGGCGGAAAAGGGTACTGAAGTGTTTTCTACGAGCAGCAGAAACGACAAATGTCTCTTCACTATCCCAGGCGCTTCTCTCAACGGACTGCTCTTAGTACATTTTATTCATGCAAGGTGTTAAACGCTGACTCACTTCCACCGACAGCAGCAAACGTTTTCACCCTGCTGCTGTCCAAAGACTTTTACCTCTGACTGTACTTGTACACATTTTTATACATGACAGCTCTTTTAAAACTAACTAACTTAACTCACTATTCCCTGACAAAGCAAGACAGCCAAGGAATGTATGTTTTTTGCCCGCTGCCGCATGCATTAATTATGGCTTCCATGCAAAATAGATTAGATCTGCAACTTCATTGAGTGGCCGAGGCAGTTGTGGAGTTCATGGCTCACTTGACTGGGCCTCCGACTCCAATCCAACTAAATGGAGCCCACAATCTCCCACACCAACCTATGAAATTAAAATCAGGCAATTTATGACACTATGCCCCTTGTTTTAGTTGCTTATAGGTGGATATTACATCCCTTATCAAAAGGAGATCAAGCCAGTTCTCCTGAGACACTGGACTGTCATTTAATATCGGAAAAATTGTGGAATCTGCAGCTTTTGGGATATTTACTCTTATAGCATGCATTTTGTTTTATTTAAGTATGTGCTGTATCAACTGTCAAAAACAATGCAACGCATTATTGTTTCTAGACTATGTCACAGTTTAACACAAAGAAAAGCTACTATGTCTATTTTCAGTCTGTAAGTGTTTCCAGCAACATTGTGCTGTATTACAGAGAGGACAGGAAGTCTGATGTGTCCTTGTTTTGGTTATTTCTCTATTTTCCTGCAGGACATGATTGACTTTGAGACTACATGAGGCTGTCTGTTGGCTTGTCCCCTGTTGTCTCCCAGCTTGCCACTATTGAATGCTTGTTGTACGACAACACTGACCCGTATTTGTTTTCCTAGATGCAAACTCACAGTGAGTCTTATCTCTCGTGTTTCCTTTACAGCCGTTTGCCAGAAAAGATGCATCAGTATGCATCGTGAATGAAGTACCTAGAGAGGACACAGGTCTGAAGTGTAACATGATTTGATGGATTTGATGATGGCATTTCCATTGGGTATTTCCATGCGTACAGTAAAACAGAAAAAATACCTCTCTGTAGTCAAATTATCTCGAAATCTATAGAGAGGCATTTGTAAATATTTCAGTCCCTCTGATATGGAACATCTTTCTTTTGTCAATGGGTGTTTCCACAAGTTGAGACATTTAGTCCCCGGCTTTTAATTTGAGAGCTCTTATCTGTATCTGAGGAAAGAGTGCTTTGCTTTAGAGACTGTTATCGACCTTCTTTGCCCCTAAACTGTTGTTCTTATTAGCCAACTGACAAACAATCTATGGCAAATGGACTCAGTGTGGTGCAGCACATGGAGTACTAGAAGGGATTCTTTGCCTCTCATTTTGAATTTAGTTTTTTTCTACTTTATATTCACCATATCCTCTTCTGCATCTTCTTATCTTTCTTTCTTTCACACTTGTGTGCATCTATGCGTACGTGTAAGCTATCTGCGGGCTGCTCCTCTCCTTCTCAGTCCAGTTTAATTCCAAGACGCTTTATTGGTATGAATGTGGATGATAAATTATTGCAAAAGCTGGACTATTGAATTAATTTTCATATGAAATACAAAGATAAATAGTCACAAAAGGACTGATATTTTAAACACTAAAGCAGCGTTTCTCCCTCCACAAATTCTGATCTGAACTATGCTGCTTTCTGCCGTTCCACTTCAGGGGTTGCTAGGTTACCACAAGCATTTGACACATCTTTATCCCATAATATTGCACTGCTGTGTTCTATCTATTGACATTTTATAACCTGTTTTTATTTCCTGCATTTCTCAGTGTACCATTTTACAGTATAACTGGACTTTATGCATACAATTATGGGCTGTACTACATCAACATCAACTTGGTGTTGTTTCCAGCTTTTCTAGACTAAACCCGTTAATGACCTGCCTCTGAACTGAGATAGTAAATTCATATTAATTGTCTCATCTTCTTGGTAAGACCAACAAGTCTTAATACATGCATGACAAAATAGATTGTTTACAAAAAAGACTCATCAAACTGATCTGCAACTGAAACTTTGTTATTGTTGGAGAAAGATCACCATAACGGGATCTCCACAGATAGCAGCAGCCCTTCCTAGGTTTGGAAGAATGTATAATAAAACTGCTGTTCACGGTTTATTAATCTTTAAATTACAACCATTTCATTAGCTTCTTCTATCTAATTTCCATTATAATAATCCATGTGTGAAAGGAGGACGATATCTTTCCAGTTATGCTTATCAGCCTGTTTAGGGAATGTGCTGCCACCGCACAGGTCACAGTTCACTTGGGTCTGTGACTTCATTAATGAGGGAAATAAGCATAGACTGTATATAAGAAGGAAATAAGGGACTGACCAGAGTTGCAGCTCAATTAGATGGCTATGTTGGTGGAAATCCATTTTACTCTAATGCACATGATGGATAACTTGTGCAGAAAATCAAAGAACAGGAAACATTTTACACCATCTAAAACCCATGTGAGCAATGTCAAGCAGTTATATTTCATAATTTTTTTAACAGCTGCTTTTGATGATTAATGTAGCTACCTATACCAAAACTGTTCTTCCTAATGGTTCAAGAAATGAGAGTATGAAGAACACAACTGATGGAATATTTCTAAAATGTCTGATCCCATGGATTATTATTTTCAAGCAAGTACACTGCATGACTAAATAACTGACACCATCTCAGGGTACAACGTGATGCATTTTTATTATTAGAATTGTTTTTTTTGTATCTGCAAGTGTCCTGACAATAGAATATTTTATTTCAATGGTCCTGGCTATAAAAAAACGTACTTCTCTGTGTGTATATATAGGTATGCGCTTTCTTTCCTCCACATGTTTCCAGAAGAACAAGACATGCAACATGCAAAGAGCCCTTTAGTACATTACATGCACATACATATTGCATATTTTAAATCTGGGCTCTGTGTAATCATGTCTGCGTGTGCACTTGTGTCTGTGCTGTGGTGCTCCTGATTATTTGTGTTTGTGTGTGTGAGAGTTAGAAGGGAAGGCATGCCTTCGAAAGGAGGTTGCCGTAGAAACATCTGTGGGTTTGATAGAGGCAGTGCTCATAGCCACATTGGAGATGATCAACCATTGGACAAAAAAAGGCCCGTCAGCCTCGTTTACTTCAGTGCAAGCTATGCTCAGAGCGTGCTTGTACCACCAAGGTTGGTTTGCACACAATCCCACACACTCACTCTCGCACACACAAACGAATACATTACACCGAGGTCAACAGCCAGCAGCATCGATCACTGAGCTTCCTCTCCCTAGAAAGGTCCTGAACACAACCCTGGTGTTCAGTATCACTGCTTAAACCAGCCTCTTGTCTTGTCTTCATTACTTGTATTGTTCAGGTTCTGAATGCCTCTGATTTAGAAAAGTCATATTTAAATAATCTTATTATCGTCATATTATTATTGTTTCATATTGTGGTACATCACCTTGCGGAAAAAAATGCTTGAGATGGCGACAGATATCAATGAGTTATTAATCAGCTCTTAGGTATGATATTTATATGTTAATATGATCCTTGCTGTCTGCATGATTACTTTTGTGACCTCCCACACATTCACAAGTCCTTAACAAGACCTTCCCCATCGTCCTGGTTGACAATAAGCATTCACACTAATGAAAAGGCTTTTCTCAACAAGAATTTAAATTATAATGGTAATTCTGTTGGAACACTGCTTAAATAAACACAGCAGGAGCTTCTGCATTAATTAATACTGATTCAACAAATCGGAGTTGATGCACTTATTTCTACACAGGGACTTTAAACAGAGACTCATGCACAGTCGCAACACAAAGCTGACAGAGGGATGAGACAGGCGGTAGAGAATAGAGGGATCTTCAAGTTAAACAACAGGATTTCACCGGCACTCCTGGAGGCTTTGTGCCCACATGTCTCTTGATTGAGCAGCTGCCGTATCAATTCAGGGGCCACAGCGGTGGCTATTTGTAGCACAGAGGTACCTTCCACAATAAATCTCCTGACACAGATAAAGAGGAAGACACATGTACACTTTACACACTCACAAACACAACCCTCTCACATTGCGCTCGCTGCTTCAATCCAGTGTTATTGTTGGAAGAACAGGAGCTTCACCTCACACACATTTGTGGCTACACAAATACATATTTTGAAATACAGAAGCTCCGGTCTTTGAGCGCTGAGAGCTTCTTTTTCTATTTGATGTGAGATGACAGCAGGAAGCCCCTTTAGGGCTGCGATACATGGACAGCAATTTCAGGCACTGTGGATTTACATGGGCAGTACTTCCTGCATCACGCTGGGACAAAGGCAAAATTACCAACATTGGGTTATGAGGTACAGATATAACATGAACAGATGCTATAAGCTTCAGGTGTTTGACCAAGAATGTGTTCTTTCAGGGGACTGACACTCGTGCAATATGCACCACAGTGGTTCTGTGTTTTAGATAAATTGGTGAATGTGAAAAAATGGTGAAAGCCATTTATTTGTTTTTCCTCATACCTGCTGTCTAATCTCAGACCAAAATACAAGACACCAATCAACCAGTCAGTCCAGTCAGTCAGTCAGTCAGTCAGTCAGTCAGTCAGTCAAGTAATCAGTCAATCAATACAATGATCATGAGTTCAGAATTATGTAACTACTCTTGGCGATAGCCTGGTCCCACATGTCTGAATCAATGCTCATATCTCCGATTTGTTCAGTCATTCAATTAATGTCAAACCAAATGGAAATGTGATCTGATTACCAGGATTAGTCTCTGCTTATATCATTGTGAAATGATAAAGGTCCTGTGAACAATCAATTGCCCCATAGTTGTCTGGAGCTTTTTATTGGTTGTACCGCTGACCAAAAAGTCCACAGAATGACCAATTATAGGGCTTTTATTTTCACCCCACACAAGTATCTGGCATGTCAATTTCCTCTCAGCCTCTGGCTGTATGTACAAAGTCAATCGATACTCATCTTCACCTGTGTAATACTGTATCCATATCCTTTGCACTGCATCACAGCAGATTCACAAAACTATTATTTATAGATTGATAAAACACCCCTCTCAACACCTTATTGTTTTTTTTTTTATCTCTGCATCGCTCTCACCTTTTCTAATTGCTTTTCACATTTTTTTTTACACCCTCAGCCCCCTCTATTAGCTCAATCTTCCAACCCTCCCAACCTCTTTTCACCTCTCTCAATCATTTGTCGCCTTTGTCTCCTCTGCACCACCAATTTTCCTTTGCGTACCCTGCTTTTTTCTCTCCTTCGGAGTCTCCTAATCTTCTTTTTCTTCTCCTTTCCCTTTCCTCCTTCCTTCCATCACTTTCAACCTTCCATTACTTGCTCCCTTTCCCCCGTTTTCCATCTGACATCTGCCATTTACTGACCAATCGCCATCCTCCCCTCCCCCTCTAACGCAGTGAGAAATACCAATAAGGACTGCGCCTGTTTGTAGCCGGTGCTACATGCACCACTACTTCATACGCTCCTACAACCTGCAAGAGTGCAGCAACAGAACTGAGCTGGGCCGTACCACGCAGAGAACCACTGGCTTTATAGCCGACAACTGCCTACACATGCAACACAGCGTGGGTGTGTGTAGGTGACATTTTGGAAATGAACAAAAACTAAATCCAGAGTAAATCAAATGTTGGCATATAACTGCTTGCCAATGTGAGCCAAAAACAATGGTTTTAGTTGCTGGAAACAATAGTTTGGATAGTGATTAATATGTGGGTGATGCATTTAACGTCTTAAATTAAATTAAATAAAATCAGGCTGATATTGAATACTTTGTATTATACCAATAGACACCACTCAGTATATGCCTCTTGTATCCAGTGACAATCCAACAGGCTGACAAACAACAGCTGATGAGGCAGAATTCTCAGCCAATCTAAATAAATGCTTAAGAGCCAATACCTCAATTAACTTGTGATCCCTTTGTTTTAACTTTCATTACATTCTTTTCAATAACAATTACGGGTTATTTAATGCAATTGTAACTTCCAAAGATTTAGCATTAACAGTGTTGATATCCTGCACATGTGACTAAACTGGTTAGATGCACTTATGTGAGTATCTGTTAAGTACTTGAGAGAGAGCGAATGCATAGACCTGCTACTCGTCTGAACTGGACAATTAGATTCACAACATCTTCTCTGTTCTCTCTCCTGTCTATTACCATAGCTTTAAGATGTTTTATAATTCAGATACTGTGCTGCAATTTCCTCTCACAGTATGCATAATTCCATGTCAGTCCACCCATTTAATCATTTCAGACAATGCGTCAGACTACACGCCCATTAAGTATTACAAGCTTCCTACATGAAGGGCAGCGTTATCTCTATCCATCTCTCTATGGCTGCTTTCTTACATTTTGTGTTACGTCTCCTGAAGACTCTGTTTGCTTTAATATTTTTGCCATATCATACGAACCATTGTATGAGGATACGTTGTGATAGACACATTTGCACATAAAAACTGGTTTGTGTGGGTTCTTGCTTTTGTCTTTTATTGGCCCTTGTTTTAATATCTGTTTGTGTGTCTTTTGTTGAAGTTCTTTGTGACAAAGCACTTTGTGACAAGTGCTTTATAAATAAATCTTACTTGATTTGACTGCCCGGCGAATAATATGATGGGTGGGATAAAAATACTTCTCGAAGCACGGCTACACCAGTGAACCATGGTCAGGGAGAAGGGCAGGATGAGAGAGGCTTTCAGACAGCGTTATGCAGGTTGACTGAAAATTTAATTGGAACACTCATGAATTAAATGAGCTTTCATGTTAAGAATGTACGCCGGGAATGCAGAGACCATTGATGGAGCACTTGTTTTTATTTTAATCACGTTGACTGAATAAGAGAAGATGGCTCTAATGAAGATGGCTTCATGTGTAAATTGTGTTCATCTATGTGTGTGTGAGAGTATTTGCATTTCCATGGACAGTAGACTGCAATAAGAAAAGGTTTTCTCAGTCACTGTGAGCTTTGATAACTGTCCATTAAAAACAGGTTTAAAATGTAGTTTAAGAGCAGCATTTTTAAGAGATATGCAACAGATTTAAGTAATCAAATGACAGGAGAAAACCTCTCCATTTCCAACGTTTTCTGCTTTCCCCTGTTGCACAGTTTTGATGGGGTTCTATTGATATTTCAGCAGTGCCAACATCCACTTGTTTTTATGATTTTGCTTTACAGATTTGAAAATAACTCAAATGAAACACCAGTATCAATCACAGAAAAACAAAATCACAGAATATATTGACTCTAGATACGGCTGTTATTATACAAACAGTATATTACATAATATTATATTACAGTAAGTCATCAAATTACAAAGCATTTTCAGAATGATTAACTTCTAATGAAATGAGGAATTATGTGAATATTCATGGAAATTAATGTAAATTAATTGTCCTTGCTAGTGTGTCCGAAAAATGTCTGATGTTATCTAATGTATGAGGGTTACACACAGCAGGGAAAGAGTTAAGGATTGCTAGTGTGTGTCGAAGAGACAGAAAAAGTGTTTAAGACATCAATGAATATTTTAAGAGAGAACGGGAGCTGTGGGAGTAATGGGTGAACTGAAAGAGAGTTGGGCTGCTGAGCGACAGAGAGATAATTTAATAGACGAACAGAGCAAATGTGTTGGAGGAGAGACAGAAAAGCTGGAGGGATAGGAGATGAATGAATGGCGGACTAATCTGGACTAAGCGATGGAGAGAAGAACTGACATTAATTTAATAAGATGGATGAACGAACAAATAGATGCATTGTGCAATGTTAAAAAAAAAAAAAAAAACCTGGACAGGCTTGTGACTAAGTTTGTGTGTGTGTGTGTGTGTGTGAGTGTGAGTGTGTGTGTGTGTTTTCACAGATGAAATTAAATGGTTTAGAGGTCAGGGAACTTGTAGAAAACAGGTGCCTCAAACATGTTTTAGACTGATGAGGTTTGGAGAAGAAAACAGAGAAATAAGAATTCTAGGACAGGAAATATATAAGCAATATCCTTAAAAATTGTGTGCACAGACAAGCTCAATCTCTGGACACTGGTTTCTATCAGGAAATAGTGAAATTGAACAGGGCCCCCTCTCCAGTGACTCTCAAGGGTTTTTGCCATGTGTCAAACAAGAGCAGCACTTGAGCTAAGCACAGTGGCATTTGGACCGACCAGAGGGCACTTGAGGGCACTTAAAATGACCAAAGAGACGCTAGGGGTGACCGGGGGTGTAGGGCATACGGACTGACCAGAGGGGCTTTTAGGAGCACTGACCAGAGGAGCACTGGGGTCACTCATTTGTCTCTCTGCTGTGAAATTAGGGCACAGAGTGAAGTAGATAGAGGCAGTCAGTGGGGATTAAATCTGCAAAATTTGAGCTCAAGTCCAGGCTCAAAAAAGGCAATAAGAGCATAAAAAATGCTTAGTCTGTCAGCTGCTCTGGTTGCAACTCATTTTAAAGTTGACACTTTTTTCAGGTATAGCATAGAGGCGTTACATTCATACAAAAAGGAAGCATGGAAGTGTCCCAATAATGCACAAATGTAGAAAAGTGGCCCAGATTACTCTGGAATAATTTGTCTTGCCTTTTGAATAGGAATGCCCTTCTTTCAATTAGTGGTTGTATTTACTTCATAACTTTAACTGAATTTTTGTACCACAGGATTCAATTTTAGGTGCAGTTTTCCTCTCACTTTATGCTACCATTTGGCTACCTCATCAACCAGAACGACACTGAGCTCAATTACTATGCTGATGATTGTCCACTGTTTCTCCTAAATGCACATCATGCTTTATCTGAGTAATTTAAGACGAACAGATACTGGCAGTGATTTAAAACCAGAGATTAAATTGAATTGAAGCTTGTCAGAGATGAGCTGAGCTCCACTTATCTCCATCCAAATTACTTCCTGCTGCAGCTCAGCTCCAGCTTCTGGTTGTAATGACATAATGACTCAAACAGGAGAGGTCTCATCAAAAGATGAAATTAAAGATATACTCTCCCCAGGGGTTTGGGTAATCTGCATATATAGGCCCTATTCAGTTTGACTTTGACAGTGACTTTTGCTTGTTTGTGGTATTTTCATCTCCTAAAAACAAAAAATATACACACAGACCAGCCTGTTTAGTTTGGAAGAACGGTTGGTCTTATATGGTTGCATGAATCATTAAGAAGATACAACTATTCTAGAATAAACTGGTGGAAGTTTCACTCAAGCATGTAGCATAAAATCATGGGCCCTGTTGCATATACAGTCTCAGTGAGCAATACTAATAACAATGGCAATCATTTTTTATGGTAAAAATGTAAAACTTTAATTCCAAGCTTTTTGAGGGCCTTGTATATATTTTACCATTATTTGCTTATTAGGTCACAGCTTTCACCTGCCACATAAATGCCAGTGGGTTGCTCACTCATAGTGCATTTGAGTCTTTCACCACCCTCTCCTACTGAGAATCATAATGTCCATTCAGAGGTTCTTAACATTCAGATTGACATTTGACTTTGACAAAACACTTAAAATCAGCAGGTAATTGTTCAACACTGCACAATTTGTCATCTTGTCGAAGGGGCAATTAACTGAAAAGTACAATCCATGCTTGTAAAAGAAAACCCTTTCAAGTTCTTTATCCCATTTGCTACCAATCTACTCAATGCCACATAGCTCCATTATTTTATGTATCTGGTTTAATTAAACAGAAGATATATGACTAATAAATATTATTATAGCCCAGTCTGACCCTCACAGATACCTGGGCAAATTGACATGGAGGGTTCAAGTATGTCTGCACTAGGGTCCAACAGCAGCTACACTTCCTTCTTTCATAGGCTGAGGTTCTTTGGTGTCAACCAGGCAGTGTTGCTCCTCTTCTACCATGCCATAGTTAAGAGGTGCATGTATGGCATCTCTGCCTGGTTTGGCAACCTCACTGTACAGCTGAAAGCCCTGATTACCTGGCATACACAAAAAGCCATGGGAATCAGCATCTCACTCTGCGTGCTGTCTTTGATTAAACTATAATCAGACAGGCTCAGAAGATCATTTCAGACCCCACACATGTCATCCACCCAGTACCAGCATCTTCCCTCAGGCAGTCCCCTTCCTTCCAGGTTTCCCTTCCTTTGTCCCTTCAGAGTCCTCCATTGCAGGCTCAACCACTTAAAAAAAAATCCTTTGTCCCCCTGTCCGTCAAAGCCCTAAAAGGTAAGCTAGCTAGAGCATAATCCCTGTAACGCTGCCTTTTAATCTTAACTGTACACTGTAATGAATTGCTGTAAATTAACGGTGGATTTACAATGGTATCTTACAGTATTTCATAATAACTGTAACATACAGTTAAATATTCATCCTTCGCATGTAAATTAACATTTAATGTCGTCGGTTAACCATAGCGGCAGATTACTGTAATTGATCAGCAAAATACTATATTTTCTGTGAAGTGGTGGAAATAGGCTTCCCTAAATTCAGTGAGTCACTATCTATCAACATCTTGCTGTTGATTGTAGGCTAATGTTTCTGCTCTGATGATAGCACATTTCTATTAATCAAACTGCCCATAGCCCACTAATCAATTTTGAGTGACATTGATCGGCTGTTCTTGAACGTGACTTTGGACAGCACAGCTTTGGTAGTCATCCTTCTGAGCACGGCCATGTGGAGATCAACCGAGGAGCCGAGGAGTTAGGTTTATCACCGGAAATTGACAGTGTCCAGTATTATTTTGTCTTCATGATTGTTGAACTGTTAACAGCTCAGACAATGTTTCGTTTGGTCTTTTTCATTACATATGGTTGCTGAAATTGGCGAAGCAAGCTCTGTAACGTTAGCTAGCTCGAGCTCAAGTAGCTGTAGTAACGTTAGCTAGCCAACAGCATAGCCAGCAAAGTTAATCGCCAATTATAGTGTGAATATGTAACGTGTGTTTATTTGTGCTGTTATTTTGCAAACCAGAAGGCACAGGATGATGTTCAAAAGTGAGTGGGGACATGAAATTGCCAAAGTGTGTCTCTAAGACGATGAAGAAGTGAGGCAGTCAAATCCTCTCTCACTCTCTCTTAATCCTTCTATCTCTTTCTCTTTTACACTGTCATGTAGTTCATCCAGGTCACATTTACAAGTGTAAAATGTCTGTGTAATTATTTATTTTTCTTTGAAACATGCAGTACCTCTTAGACTTTGAAATACGAATGTTCCTAATATTATTTGTCTTACAAAATCAGCTGTATAAATGATTGAGGACAAGTAATAAAGTACAGTAATATTGTATTAATTGTGAATTCCCGTGTTTTCTACTTCTTTTTTAGTTGAGGGGAATTAAATGCAAAACTAGCAGATTTTATTACCCTTCGTAAAAATAAACGGTAACATGCTGGTATACTGTAAGATTACCATAAAATCCAGTTATTCTACTATCACGTACTATAATCCAATATACGATAAGATAAATTACAGTAGCGTACCGTAAAAATAACAGTAAATTACTGCCGTCTCTGCTGCCAGTATTTTCACTGGTTATTTTACAGTGAAATTGTTTAGAGTGTAAACATGTATATTTGACATTGTTCTGTGTTTATGAGGCTGTTTTACTCTCAGTGCACATATTGTGTACACTATTATGATGAATACTGTTGTACGTCAGGCAGTGTGCAGTTTATTGGTTGGTGGCAGTCTGTGCATGTACTGTAAGAAGGCTATTGTGTGTGTGTGTGTGTGTGTGTGTGTGTGTGTGTGTGTATGTGTGTGTGTGCGCGCGCGCATGTGGACTAATGACAGTCTGTGTATATACTTAATGTATGCAATATGTTATTTTCTTTTTTTTTTCAGATACTTTATGTGTCCAAGACCAATTTCCTTTGGGACAATAAAGTATTTCTTGTCTTATCTCATCTTCAAGAAAAGAAAAAAAATAATTAATGATCAGAGAACTATAACTAATCAAGATGTTTCCATACAAGTGCACTACATGCTACAATTACGCCATCAACCTTCTATCATACTCGAAATACGAAGCAGGCTCAGTTGACAAAAGGTAAATAAAGCTCTAAAAGACTTTGAAATTGAATTGGGACATGGATGGCAGGAGCTTCAGTCATAAAGACTATGGAAAAACATCAGTAAATAAACTTTGGTTCAATAACCCTGGTGCTTCTGCATTAGTGCCGCATATAAGGAAAAACAGAAGATAACTCCTCCTTATGTGTCTAAGAATGTCAATGGAGGACGTGATCAGTTTGTGTCAGCAACAAGAGCCTGCTGACAACTACACAGAGAGGACGATTGTAGGGTTGCAGTGCATAAATCTATGATTACACAACAAGTCCTCCAAATGACACACAAAAGGTGTTGTGGTCCAATAGAAGAGGACACATAGAAGAGTTTTCTAATCTGACACCCTCATCAGCAGGACAACATCATTTGTCTGTCTCTTCCAAAACCAAATAACTGTAGAAAAATAAATAATTTGATTCGTGATACGACCACTCTATGGAATAAGGTTTGATTAGGTTTAACCATAAAAACAACTTTGTCAAGATTAGGGAAAGGGATCGTGGTTTGGGTTAAAACGACTTTGTCAAGATTTGGGGACCTTTGTTGTCATGGTTACAATAATAAACACATGATTAAGTTTAGATTATGGTCATGCTTAAAAAGCCCCAATGCCGATTGTCAGTGGGAAACGGGAAGCAAACAGCTGCTGACCCATCCATCCATCCCAACCTCCTGCTGACATGGACTTTGTGAATGGAATGAGGCCTTATGAGGCTTTATGATAATTAGGTTAATCAGGAATGTATTGATTATCTTGATATGAAGGCTGTCATCAAATTTAAACAGACCTTATTACGTATGTATGCATATATCTTCTTTCTGCAAATGTATTACATTTATTTAGCAAATTGCACATAATTAACAAGGGATGCTGCCTCATGATTTTGTCTATTTTATTATTTCCTCAGGGACGGCAAGAACAGTAGAGTGATAACAAACAGGAGGCTTTGCCCCTTAAAGTCCCAACGTCCAAGTACGAGGACTCATTGTCCTAACAGATCCAGGTCCCTGTTTACATCTGACAGTTTGGATCCAGGTTCACATCCTGTCAGCTGCTCACATTACTGCACATTAGCACTGCAAAAGGAAATAAACTCTGTGAAATATTCTACACTCTGACAAATAGTTTTCAACTTCTCATTGAATCTATTTGTTACATCAAACTCAGAGGTCTATTTAGGTCCTTTAATAGAGTTTTGGTTTGATACTTTATCCAAGCTCTCCCAAATCATCCTGTTAACTTCAGCTGGGTAATATTTCCAACAAAATGAATGCCAGAGAATCAAGGATGCTTTCTAAACAGTTAGTCTCAAATCCTGTGACACCTTATTTACCCCTCTCAACTGAGAAGACATCTTCAGATTGTGAAAATTGCTGTAGCTTATTTTTACGCCCTTACATTCATAGCTTAGCGGTTTTAGAGTTATTCCACGGATTTTATTGATAACTTCTTTGGGTTGTTCGGGGCTGACCTCTGGCTACAACCCTAACCTTTTAATCTCATATGAGCCTGAGCACAGCCTCAGATACTCATGCAGTGCTTTTTTTTGGGGCACTTAAAAAGAATGAATGTGATGCCCTTATGGCTTTGTAAAGCTTAGACTATAGGTCAGTGTCATCCTTCTAAATCACATCTCAATCCCTCCTCTGGACAAATAAAGCCTTTCTACAAATTGACCTGCATGTTTTTATTTTGCCTTATTAAAAAAAAGATACTTAGACAACCTGCTTTAAAAAGAGGGGAAAGGAGAGCGGGAGGGGGGGGGCTCAGGAGACGTGAGTAGAGGGCATCACTGAGGAATAAGCAAACAAGTGCACGGGCAGACAGAGAGGTAGACAGGCAGACAGAGCGATGGA